>JAWQUT010000033.1:2884733-2944141 GCA_033807755.1 Ellobium chinense
GGGCAGGGCTTGGCAGGAGGTTTATAAGGGGAGGGGGGAGGGAGGACTGGGTAGTAAAACTAGATGTAAACAAACAATTTGAACTTAAAATGCAGTGCTAACTGGTCAAATTACCTCTAGTCTAGTCCAGTCATTCAGAGCCTCTTGCGACAAATGCTGGAACGGAGACCAGAACGGCTTTTCCCGGCAATTTGCCACTTTATGCCACAAAAATGGAAACTTCTACCACCTGTTCAAACTGAAGCACTGCATTCCAATTGCATAGCTGGCTGGAACTGGAAAAGATGATGGGGAAAGAAATTTATAACAGTTTTAGCAGTTCACTATGTGTCCGGGTACTTCTTTCTTAAGGTATGAAGATGCCAGTGTTTTTTTTTTTTCACTGTTTGCTTTATTGGGTTTTACACCTCTCATTAACTTATCCAAAATACTTTCCAAACATTTTGTTTAGCTCTTCCAAATTTTGACACAAAGAAAAATGCCCCTCAATCAGTTAGCATTTGAGAACTTAGGCAGTGAAGCACACTACCTAATATTTTAGGCCTTTTCACTCAGTAAACAGGGTAACCTTATCCACCCAGCAACAACCACAAATTTTATACTTCGATGGCTAAACCTCACCTATTCTGAGTCTACACGTGTATTTGCACCTATCTTAGCCTTTGAAATTAAAATGCAACCCCTTCCCCCCTCCCCATGGCCAGTTTTCTGATTTTATAGGGACAAATAAAAATTGCATATTTTTATGCCAGGTGCTATTGGCATCTTCATACCTTCAAGAAGGCTACTGATGAAGTGGACACATGCTGGCATTAGGCAAAAAAAGGTTGGCTCATTAGACTTTCGTTGTATGTACTCTTTTATAAATCCCTGTGTATACCAAAAATAGCTCATCTTTGACTGGTTGATATATGCACCCAACTGAGCCTACTTTTCACTCAAGTTTCATTGCGAGCCTTTAACTCCTTTAGCGGTATCGTCTCTTAGAGTGGCCTGCCCTATTCGGAGTTTTTCAAAGACCCCAAAAATGCAGTATACTCCGCTTAATCGCAATCCACTTAAGTGCACCTCCCGCTTATTCGCAACAGTTTTCACATGAGCTAACGACATTTTCACTACAAAGTCATAGAATAACCGCAACTCCTTTTAATAGCAATCTTTTTCCCATTCTTCCTAGGTGTTGCGATTAAGTGGTGTCAACTGCAACTCCCTACATGAACAACATTAGGGAATGACTGGAGTATCATAGACTTTTAATTAAAGTGCAATCAAAATGTTTAAGGTTTTGGAATCTGCAGTAGTCTTCTTCTTACTATCTCTGACCCTCACATTATCAGCCTTGTTCATCTCGCCCTATAGATAGTGCGATGGCAGTTTTCATTATTTTCTAAATGACGATGCCAACGAGAGACAATCCTGAATTTCATTTTTAAATTTGTAGTTGTTTCATCAATATTTTGTTTTCTAATGGAGTCCTCTTTTGGTACAGCACAGCTTAAGGGGATATGTTATTAAATTTATTTAAATGATGACGTTGATGATGACTATGATGATGATGATGATAGTAGTGACGGTGGTGATGGTAATGGTGTGATGATGATAGTAAGGAGGAGGATGGCGATGATGATGTTGATGAAAAAGAATTTTGTGTGTACTTGTGTAATCCTGGTCAGCTGCTCAGCTTGCTTGTTTGTATTCGTCTTCATCCCGTCTCTTGTTCGATGTTTGTTCCTGTTCAAACTTTTTTATTTCCAATTTTTTGCTATTTTTGTTTCTTTTCTCATAACTTTTGTCCTTTCTTCCTTAGTTTTTTGTTTTTTTTCGGTTTTTTTTTTCGTTTTTTTTGTATCATGTGAACAAAGATGCAAATCCGAAGAATTAATGTATTAAATTTATTAAATTCGTATAGTTTTCTTTACTCACTTACAATATCCAGTGCGGACTCACCTCTGATCATGATGTATATACCTGAAGAAGGCTCTATAATCGGAATATTTCATCGTGGAGAATTGTTTTGTGCTACAGTCTTTTTTTTATTAAAAGTCCCCGTTAATGTGATCTAAGAAACCTTATTTCTTGCTGTTTTCAAATAATAATGATGATGATGATGATGATGATGACATCCACGGCGACGAAGACAACGACCATGATGATGATGATGATTAAGAAAGTATATCTTTCAAAAATATGTGATTTATCAACACTTATCAACTTCTGTATGTTGAAGCTTTCCAATAAATCCAACTAGCCTGGAAGCATTTTCAGTTATACATAAATAATGGTGATGAAGATAGTGGTCATACTGATGATGATGGTGATGATGATATGAATGTTATTGCCATACACAAAGGCACGAGTGTTCAACTTTGCAGTTGTCATATTGTCATATCAAATCTCATGGACAAGGCCTCCTTAATGCTTGTTTGCAAATCTTATTTCATACAAAACGTCGGAAACGTATTGTTTCGTTACGCCATCCCTTCCGGCTTAACTTTTAAAATCAGAACTTTTTAAAGAAATGCAAACAGCCATAGGGACAGGGCGACATTGCCAGGTGAGAAGTAAAGGGGTTAGCGAAACGATGCAAGAGATCAATGCATGTGTGATGATTTTCCACCTTGATCGCTAGCCCGCGCAATCCATTTGTCTTGTAGCCAGTCAAAATGAGGCTTAAGTCGCTGCTTTGGCCAAATGAAGTTGTAGACATGGCATGAAAGCTTAATATGCGTATTGTCATCATGGTAGGTGAGGTAAAAATGACTTAGCATTATTCTGGCATAAAGTTGTTTGAAGTGACCGAGAGTCACCCCATGCAATGAAAGAAAACTTAGAAAACTGCGATTGAAGAACCATTTTAGTACTATATTATTGTATATATATCTACATGGGGTGGCAAAATGCTGAAATATTTCTGAAAACCGAAAATCAGATCTGAAAAAGAAAAAGACAAGAGTTATGTTAAGAAGCAAACGCATTTTGCAAAATCACAAAGTAACTTCCATTATTCAATAGAGACCTAAATATTGAATTTGGTATCGGAAAATTTTACCATCGGCTGTTGCCATCCATGCACCTAGCATGTCTCACAAATCTCAAATCAACCCACAATTACTGACCATCCACCCATAAACTCGGTGTCTTTGGGTAAAAAAAAAAATTATTCTACTCTTGGTTTCCGCAGCAAATAATAATTTGATACCGGATGGTCCTAGTCTCCCTCAGGGCCGGATATCTCAGCTCTTGTTTCAGCGACATAATCCTCATTTTGACTGGCCTCAATACATTTGATTTCCTCGTCGACCAGCGGCCTCTTGTTAAAGCCAGAGCATCGGTTTTGCCGTTCCCCCGCTGACGTCAGCCAGCGAGGCTACAAAACGCTGACATGGGAGTGGTCTCCTCTCACTGTGCCAGGAGGATCGAGGGAGATTATCGCCGCTAAGTCTCAGGGCAAACGACAATGTGTTCAGATCGTCTTGGGGCGCAAGAGACCGTTGAATTTGGAGCTATCCCGTCTGGACGCTTCGCCTGAAAGCTCTCTGTGATTTCTCTTTATTGCTCTTGGCGAAGCTGAATGAGTCTATTTTGAGAGAAAATGGGTTTGGCAAAGTGTGAATGAATTTTCACCTGCAGTTCCCTAAAAATACAAAGGAGAGACAAATATAGAAATCTCACGTTCCTTATTTAGCCAAACTACCAATCTCTGTGATATCAGACTCTGACGGTACTAGGAAGTGATCGTTGAGAAGCTAAAGCTGTGAAAGGCGTTGGCCATATAAATACAGAGATCCTCTCCATTCAGTCCTCAGAAGTTGACGACAGACTGGTCAGAGTGGTCAGTGTTGAGGACTCTACATTTTTCGTAAACTTCGTTCTCATCAGATCGTGCAGTCTGTTTTGGCAATGTATGGTGCATGACAAAAACCGGTACTTTCAAATATATTTCGTAAAGGAGGAAACAGTGCTGTTTCAGTGATACACGATCCATTGTGGTTTATAGCCAGAGTGGTAAGTAAATCTACGAATTTTGTTACATACTTCACATGATCACCCTCAATAGAATAATCAACTAAATGTCATCTAAACGTTGCTAAATGAAATAGTCATGATTGCACAACATTTCAGTGTGTGTTATTTTTCTGTATTTTGATCTGTTCCAGATTTGATTTATTTCCTATGGCTTTTTCCTTCATTTTGCACTGGTGAGCGCCTGCGGCTTTCAGCGTCATTTACAAAATTCTTTGAGGAATTGATGGAGCATGCTTAAATTAATTTTGAAACATGTGAATGGGTCATACAAGTCATAGGTTTTAGGTAATAGAATGTTACATTATTTGGAATTAGCCAGGGTAAGTTAAGCGAGTGAGAATGTTTTACACAAAAATATTAATAAGGAGAGACTATACTATAATAAATGGAAGAAAGAACTGTTTATGAGAGAGTTACAAAGTTTGCTAAAATGAATGTAATATGAGAGAGTTACATACAAAGTTTGCTAAAATGAATGTAATATGAGAGAGTTACATATAAAGTTTGCTAAAATGAATGTAATATGAGAGAGTGACATACAAAGTTTGCTAAAATGAATGTAATATGAGAGAGTTACATATAAAGTTTGCTAACATGAATGTAATATGAAAAAACAGTAAATGCATGTAGAACTACAGGCCACTATGGAGAATACGAACCCAGCAGTTATATTATGTAACCCGTGGTTTGTCAGTTATATAATTCTTTTTGGATCAGAAAGGTAGCAAATGCATACTATTAACCGTGTCAACGCTTTAGCAGTTTCAAAGGAAGTCGAATGCTGCTTCATGGTAGTTAATATCTATTCAGCTTGAGCACGCACGTTTTTAATGTTTATTCAAAATTAACGGTATATTTATATTATTCAGTGGGACGCCCATTCCCATAGGCTTACGTCTATCTCTCTTCTAGCCCCAATTTTTTTTTTTTTTTGTGGAGTAGTTTTACACAGGGGTGCCCGATCTTCTCTTAAAGGAAGAAGGGAGGGGATCGGGTCAGTTCTGATTGTATTCAATCTGTGAGCACCACAGTCAAAAAGTCTAAAGCATATTATCATTGGACACTGAATATTATAAAAATACTCTATAATCCATAATGACTTAGCAGGCCTTGATTTACATCTTGGGTGGGTCACATTTTGAAATTCCGGTCAGTTGTTGAGCATCCCTGGTATGATGGACAGTACCATACCTTGATAAAGGATCTGTTTAGTCATGTAGTGAAATACATGTAGTAGCAGTGCTGTAAGAGATCATACTTTCCATTCACTTCAGGACTCAGTTTTCGTGGGATCAGACAGAAAAGAAGAGAGGGAGAAAGGACGTAAACCTACTTTCATTTTTTTTTTAAATCCAGAGGCCATGACTGCCTCCTGGTCATGAAGAAGTCGTCTGCGAAAATCGGAATGGTTTCAAAATTTTCAAAAGCAGTTCGTAGTCTCGGAGAACGGACAGGCCGTAACGAGACTGCCTTAACCATGAGTAGCAACAACCAGAAGAGATTCTCAGCAACCCTGAGCCACAGTAAGGTCTCAGACATCATTCAGCCCTCAGAGGCAACACAGGAAGCCTTCAGTGTCTGCAAGATGGACAATGCCCATGTGCAATACAGTGTCCCGGCTGCTACATTTCAATCTTATTTTCGAGGACAAAACGTCAGCCTCGAAGCATCTGTCAAGTCTATGAGGGTCTCGAGCCCATCGTTCAGCAGTATCCCGTTGGGGAAATCAGAAACCACCGACAGCGAAACCAACGGTGACGTTATTGATTACGTCCATCATTTCAACAGTGACACGCAAGTGCAATATTGTACATCGATCTGTGATTACACAAAGTGCAAAACACAAAGAGTTCTTGAAACAGGCAATCAGAAAGATTCCTCTTCCTCCTTTTCTTCTGAGGAACGATTTTCTCACATTTCGAAACAGTTTAGCAAATACCATAGTATGGCTTCACTTCAGAAGCCTTCATCTACAAACAGAATCAGCAATAATATACCTGCATTTCGAACAAACTGTAGTCACCGGTGTTCTAGCTTAATTTCTCGGACTTTTACTGAGTTCTTTCTAGTCCTAGCCCTTCTAACATGTTTGTCTTCCGCTGCTAACGTTCCTGATCCGAAAAGCGACGACTCTTCCTACGTAACTCCACCCCCTTGCCTCATGACGCCGACCAGCACTGTTATCATGTATGAACGGCACCCGGAGAACTGCACCATCTTCTACATGTGTTTCGGTAACAAATACTGGCAACGAGCCTGTCAAAAGAACAACACTGTCTTTTCGCTGAAACACAAGGTTTGTGTTTGGAAGAATTCAACATACGACGATTGCCATGACAGAAACGTCAACAATCCTACCCGACGCTTCAGTCAAAGGAATCCAACGCGTCTTGTCATGAATAAAGGTCATAAATCAGTGGATTCCACACCAGATTATGGTGTTTTGGACACTCTAAATCCCCATGAGCAGCTCTTGAAGAAAGATGATGCAAAGGCAAGAAAGTCAGATATGATAATCAAAGTGAAAAACAATCTTAGGCATTCCAGACTAGGAACAATTAAAGTCAATCGTCTTAAGAAGCTTGAAAAGTTAGGACAGAACTCTATTCAAGGACACCCTGAACCCACCCCAGAAGATCCGACATTACCTGAGGTGATGACTGCTAGCGCGCCTCTGACATCCACCAAAAGTTCTGTCCCTCTCGACAGGACTGTTTTCGATGCCCAGGCAAATCTGGAACTAAATACTTATGATCCAGGCATGCAGACTAGACAAACAATAGGCGGCATACACTCTATGATGGCAGAGCGATATTTTACAGAAAACAAACCATTTACTCTGAGTCACCTTCCAAATGCAAACACCTCATCAGAAGAGAAGGTAGATTTCCAGAACAACATGGTAATGACATCCGATATTATAGAAAGCAAGTCCTTTGTGGAAGACTCACCAGAAAAGTCTCGAATGTCCGATGGTGTTACTGATCTAGCGAGTCCAACAGGAACAGAGGTAACTCTGAACGATATGTTTGATCATCCTCTTAGTTCAGTTGGCCTCAACATCCGTGTGTATCCATATGACGCAACCTCAGATCCAGTCTATGAGAACCTGCCAAACAATGCTCCCTCAGACAAAATTGAAAAAGGAACACATCCCCAGCTTCAAAGCAAAAGTTTGAAGTCAGTCAGCTCGACAAAGTTGCCTTCAGTGGCTGAAATCAAACATCTTTTTCCTCAAGAAGAAAAGGACAAATCACATAGATGGAATTCGGTATATGAAGAAGGGAGTCATAGAGAACAAACCCATGGACATGACTTTCCTAAACCAACACCGTATGGTCCATTTTTCATGGACTCCCTTCCCATAAGAAAACCATGGTTGCGAAAGTCTCCCCCACCACCCATGACGTTAGAATCAGTCGAAGATCAGTTAGAAGACAGATCTTCTCGTCACAGACACACTTGGGGAAGACGCAGTGACTCACACAGACACCCAAGAAAGCCGCATTTCCGTGAACGATATCAGTTCCAGAACAGAAGGTTTAGAACACATGGGAACAAACTTTTTGTCCAACCTTGGACTTATTCCCGGAGAAACCACAGAAATTTCAACGTCCATGATGTCAAGATAGATGCCAGACATCGGTTACAGGAGATGGTATCAAAGCCAAGATCTTCCAGGGTCCATCCTATTCCAAGCCCAAATCGGAATCATCGGGTTTTGAATGCAGAACTGGACAATCAAAAGCGGCATATAAGGAGTGGTATAACCAAGGGTGAAAACAGGCATCAGCTTCGACATCCTCATGTATTTACTAGCCCTCAGAGAAAAGACTCATTGTCAAAAGAGCACATCGATACAAACATACCAAGGCCATTTTACATTACCCCCACGGTACACAGCACAGCCAAAGGAACAACTCTTGTAGTCAGGCCATGGGGAAAATGGGCTCAGTTAACACAGGAGGGCAAAGACACTCCTACCACCAATATCAAATCAACTACCCAACCCAAGAAACAAATAACCACTGAACGTAAGGCCACGGACAATCCATCACTGATGCAAAACTTCTTGCGCATGCTAAATATGACGGTTCATCGCGAAGACAGCATGTTCACAAGGTCTCAAAGTCAATTCGGAAGGTATACCACTCAGCATAACAGACCTGGACCCACACCTCAGCTTCGAACGAACAAGAACTACCAACAACCCAAGCCTTTACCCTCGCCTCGTGTGACATACAATTTTCAGCAACCTCAGGTGCCAGAGACACAGCCACCAAAAGTAAGCCAAGATCACCAGAGATACCCCATGTGGCGTCACAAGAGCAGGTATGTCAACGTCCCTCGACCTCTTGGCAACACCAATCGCGTCAACAATGGACTTCAGCAGCAAAACCAGGTACGACAAAATCAGCATCACCCACAACAGAAGCAGGAGCACCAGCCTTCCTACCGAGAACGATATCTGCAGCAGCTTCAGCAGCAGCAACAACATCAGCAACAACAGTTCGACTCTACACAGCAAAGTCATCAGCATCACCATAAGGCACCATACCAATTTGATCATAAGACCATTTCCAGTACAGGCTATCCTAATATTCAACGAAAGAATGAAGACAATCCAGATCATCCATCCCAAGAACGCGACTGGACCTTCGTTTCTATCGACCACAGGCAGCGGGATCCTTCCAAGCTTGTTCTGAGTCAACTGGTGGATCAAAACTCCATTGAGAAAACTGAGAAGCTAAAGAACTCCAATCTTTTGGACAAAAAACTTCGTTACTTGAACCTTCCCGAAAAGAAGACTGGTCCAAATATCTACGAGCTCAGAGCTGACCCAACTCCACCGTTTTACTCGTTGGACCAAATCGATCCTACTCCACGAATTTCCTGGGAGGCCCAGCCCGGTCCTATCTTACCTTATCCGACAGAGACTCCCACAACGACATCTCGGCCAACCACGACGTCCACAACGACAACAACTACTACTACTACAACAACAACAACGACGACGACGACCACGCCAGAAGTCCCAGCGACGGACCTGTCGTTGCTGCTGTCAGATCATGATTTCGTCCCCTCTTACAGACAAGAATTGAAGGGTGAGTAAATGACAAACTCCTTGCTTTTCTCGCTGTTGCTCTCTCGATTATCTGCTGTTTCGGGCATATTCGACTCAGTATTCATACATGTTGTTGTTGTTTTTCTTCTTCTTCTTCTTCTTCTTCTTCTTCTTCTTCTTCTTCTCCTTCTTCTTCTTCTTCGTCTTCTTCTTCATGTTGGTGTTAGCTCTACTTTTGTTTCATTTATTTTTTTTCTAGTTTGTGTAATAAGTGCTGTATATGTGCTGTTGTCTGTGGTAATACTGTCTTGTGCTGCTTTCTGTCGCTACTGTATTAGATTCACTACCATTTCTTCTAGCCTACTTTCACAACTAGCGCTGGGACTACTATAACTACCACTGCTATTTCTGTTACCACAACTATAACTACCAATGTCTGTTCTGCAGCTACTTCTTATAATATACTTGGATCACTATTACTGCCGCCAACACTAGTACCACTGCTACAACTACTGCTATACTACCACTACTCCTACTCCTACTCCTACTCCTCCTCCTCCCCCTTCTACAACGACTACGACTACTATTACTACTACTACTACTACTACTACTACTACAGCCTTAACCCCAATAATTGTATTATCCATACAAATAAAAGGGAGCTTAGCTCCTTTCTCGTCTCCTATGTTGATACTAATTGTGTGACCCTCTGATTTCATTCAGAACTTAACAATGTTCGCCTCTCGGATGCTGTCGCATAATCTTCAAAAATGAAAAAGTTACAGAATGTTAAATTTATACAATATGCTCGGATTTCAACTTTCATATGACTCACAGGTTTCATTTGCAGTGTGTTTAGGACCGAGTTCAAAAGTAACGTATTGCTTTCTGTTGCTGTCATTCAGTCTGTCAAGTACTCTCTTGTTAGGATTTTTATTCTCCCCTGCTCATCCACGGCAATCCCATTCGCAGAATCGGGACTTTATTAGTGTTAATCTAGTAACTACTACTATTATGATTACTAAAATTGCTGCCACTGCTACTAATATTGTTACTGCTACTGCCATCATCACCACTACTACTATTACCACTACTGAGCAGTACTTATTCATTCACGCGTTTGAGCTTTTCTCTGGGGCCATATCATTTAAGAGTTTGTTTGTCCTGACTGGCTGATTCAGAGAGACGAATTACTAGATCTACTTCTACAGCAGCTTCATGCCGCTACAACCTACCAAAACAGCAATTACATGATGGCTTTCAGAGGGCGGGAAAGGGGAAGGGAGGGGAGAGGAGAGAAATGGAACGAAAGAAGAAAGATTTTTATTTCTTGCCGTTATCTTCTTCAATTTTCCCTGCTCTTATTCTTCTTATTTTTTTTTCACGTCTTTCTCATCATTATGAGTTTCATTCGCTCGGTCTAAAACAATTTCGCGAGCCCACTTGCTTATCTTGGCGTCTAACGCTGTATGGAGTATGGTAGTGAGACAGTTCATCGCGTTTTGCTTTTCAACATAAGCATTATCGCAACAGCCATAAGAGGGCTGATCTAGTGGGGATACACATGGGCAATCACACTGTTTCATGTTTTTTTGAATTCATCAAGACAGCTCTTGGGCCATTTCCCAACATGCTCCGCTCTCTTTCCAAACAGATACGGAAGCACAGCCGTGCTAACATAGACTTCAATCGATATTCTTACTTTTTTCTTTCAACCAAAATACTTATCAGATCTGGCTCATCCTTTCCCTGGTGAAACCATTTTTTTTTGTTGTTTGATGAGGCCGTGGGAAGTATTTCTACCTTTTATACCATACGAGCTGTGTTTTTTTTTGTGTTTTACATTTTCCCCTCACCAAGCTACCGTGATCACGTGGTGTTGCTCCCGATCTCCTCCACTTTGCCAGATGTGTGCGAAGCTCCCGTGGTCTAAAAGATACACTCCAACTTAAAAAGTCTGACAACATGGACTTCGCCCCTCGGTGTGCAAAGGCATTATGGAGCCATGTCGCTGCTCCAGACAGTAAATCTACTGCGGTCAACAATATCAAAGCCACCTCTGCAAAGCACGCATCCCCCAAGGCCGAAAGGTCAAAATTCCGATGATGTCTAAACAAATGGGTGCAAACGTTCTTAGCAAATAACTGACAAAGTATAAGTCAATGAGTAGGTGCTAATTCTCTGTGTTTGGTAGCTCTACCCTGTTCAAATTAAGTATATATAAGCTTCGTGTCTTACTTTTTTTTTTCACTGAAAGGTCATAATTTTGTTCAGAATACAACTACACCTTCTACCTGGGAGCTTTTTTATGGTAATATCACTGAAGAATCCGCAGCACGTGACTTTTAGTACGCTTAACAGAGCAAAGCGCCATTTTAAGAAAAAAAAATAGGCCAGTAAGACGTAGAGAGAGAGAAACGCTCGTCTCGTAATAGGAAAATTGGCCATAAAACGGTAGCATTATCAACTATGGGAAAAGAGAAAAAAGCTATTCGTCCAAACTACGTGTGGAAACAGTGCTTATGGCTAGCTTTTTGTTTGTTCGTTTATTTGTTTTCTCTGCAATTTTTTCTCTCCCATCCTATTAACGCTGTGATGTTCCGTGGATAATCAAATGGGCTGATTTCTTCTCAGATTGTCTAAATGGACCACTCTCAGTTATAATGCTTGCACCGGTCAACCGGGCATCGAAAGCTACAAGTCCAGTAATAATTTCTACCGCTTTCCATTTTTCCATCGTCAGAGGAATATGACTGGCTGATAATATGGTGTGTTACATTGGCTTTCATTGGCTGATGTATCTTTTACTTTCGGAAGGTTTGATGAGACAGGAAACCGGAAGTGAGTTTTGTTTTTAATTAGAACGCCTTGTAATAAACCTCGCCCTTTACATTTCGCCATAAACATTTTTTAATTGCATTTGGGGGCCAAACTTTCAGCCAAAATACAATTAGGCCTGGTACCTGGCAATACTCTCATGGTATTATCATCTAGTCTAGTGAGAAACTAAAGCAAACTATAAAGTCCAAAACATGTAACACTATCGAGGCTCTTGACACCGAACCTGTCTCCGGTCAGAAATAAAAGTCGCACCTTTATTTTTACCCCCGATCGAGTTCTATTTTCAACTCCAGCAAAATCCTCATGCGAAGATTAGAAGCCCGAGACAATGAAAGGGAAGGGGAGGACTGGAGAAAAGACAACACGATTGGGTCCCGTCGAGTCATACTTTGACGGGGCTTTTGTTTGCGGGCCAGAGCGCCGTTTAGCAGCATCATTATCGTGTTTCTGGGCAGTGTCTGTTGACCATAGGATTCACCTCTTGTCTTGGTCATGTTTGCCTGCGATTCTGAAGAATGGTTAATGTTTCAGGTTGGATGAAGCCAAAGAAAAAAAAGGGCGATACGTCTAAAGAACTGAGTATCGATATTTGACGAAACTTGTAACAAGTTGTGACATTTGAACTTAACCTCTCGTTAATAACTTCCATAGATGAACGCCATCTTTCATCCTCATCCTTTCTTTGTAAAAATGGAGATCATGTAGCCAGTTTAAATTGCAATATCTATGAATTCTAAATACACAAACATACCGAAACGAAAAAGTATGCCTTCTATACTGTTGCAAGAACAATGGTCAGCTGAAAAGCATCAATATCGCGGAGTCTATTGGATAATCATAAAGTTTTTGATAAACGGAGGGCATTATATCTGAGATCGACAAAACGTTTTCCTTGTTATTTCGGTATTCATAGACTACAAAGGAAAGATTTACGTATGTAGAGCATATTGGCTGTTCCATAATGATTTCAGTAATCAGGAACCGTTGCTTCCAGATATTGGAAAATGTTTTCCCTATTCATTTCGGTACTCATAGACTGCAAAGGAAATAATAACGTATGTGTTGCCTATCAGACAGTAATTCACTTTCGAGCGAATCTGTTGTTTCCAGGGGTTTATCGAATACTCAGTCCAGCCCCACTGCTGGCAGGTTCATAAGGAAGTCGTGCACACCTCTTGGTTAGTCAAATACTACCTGTTTGGAATAGTAACTTCATCTCCCGATCATCCAGTGAAAATATTTGGACTGGGCAGCGGCAGACAACAGAAGACGAGTTAGAGTTTTGAACTATTTCCGGTGACTATCAAGAGGACTGCCGTGCCAAAGTTAGGGTCAACAGTACGCTGTGTGTTGGAGTAGTTATCTTATTTCTGTAGACCAATGGAATATTCGTGACTTTTTATATATAATTTTGAGTATACCGTTCTTTTTTTTTTAAAAAAGATCGTTTTTGCCAAATTAGGTCGATAATTTATACTTTGGTACTTGCTTACAGAATTTCATGCTGTCTGTATTTTCCATCAAAGTTTTTCTCGACAGTTTTTCTCTCATCCGTGTGCGCCATTGATTAAATAATAAAACGGGGCGTAGTGCAATATTTTATTGCATCTCCGGTAAAATTCGCATATTTTATAATAGGATGCCGCTTTCGTGCTGGGAAATGCCCAATATTTTGGGGTCCATATTGAAATAGATCTAAATATTGTACATTGAAAGTCTCTATGCCAGCCGCTTCCGGAGACGATACCCAACTTCTTTGTCAACTGGCCACGAACGTTAAAATTACATGTTTACAAATAGTCTAAACATGACGTATTTTTGCCCAACAACTCATGAATGAAGCTGTTTACCTAACACCATATTCTTGAACTGTGAAAACAGTCCAGGTTAAAAAAGAAAAAAAGACACGATCTCTTTATCGTAAGTACTGTAACTTATTATGACTTTGTATATTCAGGGATACAAATATGAACATTTCTACACATTCTGTTGGGTTTGTGATAACCCAATAAAATGCCTTATTAGGAACTTCAATATATTTCTTTGCCACACTTCTTAACACGAGAGGCCTCTCAAGAAAATCCATATTTATTTTCGAAATCTGCGATGGTAGCTATAGCAACCGTGACATGATAACAAATTACTCTGGAATATTCAAAAAGACTTCGATATTATGAAGACTTGTAAAATAAGAAGAAAAAAAAAACATTTTCCGATATCTGGAAGCAACGGTGTCTGAATATCGAAAACCTTTTAAAACATCCAATAGAGTCTGAACATTGAAGTAAATATTTCCATTGCAGTTAATGACTATCGAAATCAATAAGGAAAAGCTCTTCCTGATTTCAGTACCCCGCGCTCCAACCCCTCTGCCCCTAAATATCAAAAACATTTTCATTTTGTAGCATCCAACAGACTCTGCAATATTGGAAACTTTTCAGGTGATGAAAGTTCTTGCAATGGTAATGGAGGCATACTCTTTCGACTGTATCCTTCAAATATATTTTAATTAATCTTTTTCATAATTGTTTTTTACACCTGATCCTTATATCCTCTCCCTTTATTCTCCCCTCCTATATCACAGCTACGTCATTCCCTCTCTGTATTTTCCTCTTTTTCGTTCTTCCCTACCTCTGTATGTACAAATTCATAGATGGAAAGCAGGCATATACCATACAGATCTCCTCTAGATCTACTGTCTTGTAATACCATGTAGTATCAATGTGTATGGCCTGGCACAGCATTTTTTCAAACTCTGCATATCTCCTCTCCTCTAGCTCAGTTTTAAGTTTTCAACAGATCGGTTTGCTCACTTGTTTATCTGTGGCCAATTTCCGGTTGGTTGTTTGGTTGTTTGGTTGTCTGTCTGTCCGTTGTTTACATGTCTGTTCGTTTGACTGTTTGTAAGTAAGTTCGTAAAGTATTCTATCTGACCTGAGGCCGACTGATTGCATGTAGTCATTAACCTGTCTCGAATGTGCATTGAAGGCGTAATAGCGTGCCGCGAAATAGAGGAACAGTCTCTAAATTTGGCAACCAAAATCATTCAGCAAAAAAGCATTGTCCCAATACAGAGTCTTCTGCTGCGGAGAAAGAAATATCTGAAGTGTCTTTGGAAGCTTAAGGAAGACACCCTTGGGGATTGATGGGGTTAAACTTCAGACTAAAACCGGTGGCCGCAGTAAATGACCTTTCTCAACAAATGGCGTAACAATCTCTGAATGTCGCAACTAATGCCAAGCTCCGGGGGAAAAATGCGCGGTCCCAAGACAAATCATTCTGACGCGAAGGGCAGAAAAAAAAATAGCTGAAGTATCTCCTGAAGTTCACCGAGGACTTCATGGCGGGCTGTTGAGCCCAGTCTTCACACTAAATATCGTAAAAAGCTCATCGATGCAGTAAACAACCCATCTCAAGATTTTCTAAATGTTCCAATTGATTTTAAGTGCCAAATAAAGCACTGACTAAGACAGATCATTCTGACAGAAAGGACGAATCAAAAAAAAAAAAATCAAGAATTCTACAGAAGTTCATTATAGATCCATCTGGGGACTGGTGAGTCGATCTTTTGGCTAAAGTATGGTAAGACCTTCATCACCGAAATAAAATGACCCTTCTCACCCAAAGACGTAAATATTTCTAAACGTCGCAACTTCCGTCAAGCTCTAAAAAGGTTTTTTTTTGCTTTAAAAGACAAATTATTCTGATGCTAAGGACGGAAAAAAAATATAGCCTCAAGGTGTCTCTGGAAGTTCATCGAAGACGTCTTTCTGGGCTGTTGAGGTCAGTTTTTATTTTAAAGTGTAATGGCCCCATCGTTGCAGTTCCTGATTCTTCTCAACAGTTTCCAAATGTTGCAACTGATGTTAGGCGCCAAAATAAAAAAAAACAAAATAAAACTAACCAAGACAGAGTATTCTGACGGAAAGAACGACAAAAGAAAAAACAAAAAAAATTGTCTTTCGAAGTTCAGCACAAATGCCTTTGGGGCTAAT
The DNA here is from genome assembly GCA_033807755.1 of Ellobium chinense. Taxonomy (NCBI): domain Eukaryota; kingdom Metazoa; phylum Mollusca; class Gastropoda; order Ellobiida; family Ellobiidae; genus Ellobium; species Ellobium chinense. The sequence goes on from JAWQUT010000033.1 coordinate 2,900,661, forward strand.
GAAGTCGATCTTGGACATCAATGTAGTCACAACCTCGTTGCCACAGTAAATGACCCTGCTCAATCAACAACGTCAAAGTATTTAAATGTCGCAGCTACTTCCACACGCAAATTATAAAAAAAAAATGTCCCAAGAGGACAAATGATTCTGACACAATGGACGGAAAAGAAGTAATTTAAGTATTTCTGAAAGTTCATCGACGACGTCTCCGGGGGCAACTGAGGTCAACCTTTCTACTAAAATATCGTAACGATCTCATCCTGCTGTGAAAAATAGCCCTTCTCTTCCAATTGCGTAACAGATTTGAACATCTCTACCTGTGTCAAGCGCCAAAAAAAAAAAAAACTCTGTCACAAGACAGATAAATCTGACAGAAAGAACGAAGAAAACAATTTCCATTTCCCCAGAAGTCCATCGAAGACAGCTTAGAGAATAATAAGCTCGATATTCAGACTAAAGTATTGTAAAGATCTCGTTCACAATCCTTCTCAACCAGTGGTGTAAATATCCCGAAATGTTGCAACTAGTGTCACGCGCCCCATAGAAAAAAAAATTGTCCCAAGTCAACGGGAGGGACGAAAAATAGCTTTCATGTCTCCGGAAGTTCACCGAAGACGTCTTGGGCGCTGGTTAAGTCGATCTTTGGATTCAGGTACAGTAACAACCTCGTAGCCATAGTGATTGACTTTTCTAAACCAATGTAGTGGTGTAAATATTTCTAAACGTGGTAACTAATGTCAATCGCAAACAAAAATAAAAAGAAACCGCCTGAAGACAAATGATTCTGATGCTAAGGACGAAAAAAAAATAGCCTAAAAGTGTCTACTGAAGTTCACCAAAGATATCTTTTGGGGCTGATGAGGTCAATCTTTATATAGAAGTGTCGTAATAGTCTCATCGCTGCAGTTAAGGATCCTTCTCGACAATTTCTAAATGTCGCAACTGATGTCGAGTACGAAGAAAAAAAAAAGCAACAAAAGAGCTTAGACAGAGCATTCTGACAGAACGGACGGCCAAAATAAAAAAAAACCACCAATGTTTCTAGAAGTTCACCACAAATACATTTGGGGGTGATGAGGTCGATCTTTGGACTAAAGTGTAATCACGGTCTCGCTGCCACAGTAAATGGCCCTTCTCGGTCAACAACGTCGAGGTCTCTAAATGTCGCAACTAATGCCATGCGCAAATTAAAGAAAAGATTTTAAAAAAAACTATTCCAGGAAGACAAATTATTCTGACGCGAAAGATGGGTAAAAAAGTATCCTAAGTAATCCTGGATGTTCATCGACGACGTCTCCGGGGGCAGTTGAGGTCAATCTTTATACTAAAATATCTTATCGATCTCGTCCCCGGCTGTGAAAAATAGCTCTTCTCAACCAGTTGTGTAACAGTTCTGAACGTTGTTGCCTTTGTCACGCGCCAAATAGAAAAAAAAAACACCTCTGTTCCAAGACAAATCATCCTGACAGAAAGAACGAACCAAATAATTTAGATTTCTCCAGAAGTTCATTGAAGACAGCTTAGAGGATTGATGAAATCGATAGTCAGACTAAAGTATTGTAAAGATCTCGTTCACAACCCCTCTCAACCAGTGATGTAAATATCCCGAAATGTCGCAACTAAAGTCAAGTGCAAAGATAAAAAAAATGTCCCAGGTGAACGGGACGGACGACAAAATAGCTTTCATGTCTCCTGAAGTTCACCGAAGACATCTTGGGAACTGATTAAGTCGATCTTTGGATTCAGGTATAGTAACGACCTCGTTGCCACAGTGATTGACCCTTCTAAACCAATTCAATTGTCTAAATATCTCTAAACGTGACAACTAATGTCAACCGTAAACAAAAAAGCGCCCAAAAATACAACAATCTGACGCGGAAGGCAGAGAAAGCCTAGGTGTCTTCGGAAGTTCACCAAAGACGCCATAGAGGCCTTGGGGACTGTTGGGGGCAATCTTTAGCCTGTAGTATAGTATCCACCACGTGGCTGCAGTAAATGACCCTTGTTAGCCATGCCAAACCCGCCAGTGAGTATGATCGGCTTGTTTGAATGCTGTGGTCTTTGAGCTAAATCGGAGTTCACTTTGCGGATTCGTGGGTTACTTCCCCTGGTGTATTTTTACGTCAGACGTGTCACAAATATGGCGTGGAATTCGGCAAGGTTTGAAACTTCGGGCTCAAGCACACGCAAAAAGGTCCTTAAGTCTCGATTAACACCAGGCTGTTCCTTTTGTGGAACGACGTTCGCAGCTGACCACCTTGTGTCTTAAGTACAGCAACTTAGTTCAATTTTTGTGGGTCTGTTTTAGCGCTCTGTTCCCTTTTGGCACCGGACAAGAAGCTGGGTTTTTTTTAACGGATAATTATTTAGATGCACTTTTCTTTTCTATGACGTTTTAGGTGCGAAAAGTACAGGTGACGATGACTCAAAAACCGTGATTAACCTGCAGCTGTTATATTTTAGCACTTGGGTGTAAAAGTTCACTGGATGTCTGTAACATGCTTCCATAGCTGATAGATACTAGTAACACTAACAGCCATTCTCGCTCCTTAGACCGATTTTTGAAAAGTCATTGTTTCTGTCATGGATCTTGATAAAAGCTTCCGCAGCTTTGATGACAATAGATGTGTAGGATCTAGTAACCTATATTATCATTTTAACGATTGTTGTTGTTGTTGTTGTTGATAATATTGTTGTTGTTGTTGTTGCTGTTGTTGTTGTTGTTGTTGTTGTTGTTGTTGTTGTTGTTCTTGTTCTTGTTCTTGTTCTTATTCTTGTTCCTCACAAAATAGGTTTTCTGAGTTAATGGGTTAACCCATGTATGCCTAGTGCCCCATTCCTTAGGCGCTTTACCCTTAAATCTTACACCTTTAGAGTCGTAGCAAAGAAGTGAATGTTGTCTATCACTGTATTACTTTGATCAGTTTCACATGCTTTTATACCATAGTTAACTCTTTGCTTCATTTCAGTTTACCAACATGGCTGCTAATAGTGACCCGTGAATGGAAAACTACAAAAATTCATTATATTCATTTTAAGGGCTGCAATAGAATTTTTTTTTCAATAAGAAGGTATTACGAACTGTTATATGTCATAATCACATTGAATGAAACTTGATGGAACTGTAGAACTCAAAGTCTTAAGGCTAAAGTTTCCTGAAAAGCAGTACAGTGGGTCACAATAGTACAACGATTATCCCTTTCCCCTTTTTAAATAACAAAAGCGGTTATGTTGTCCAGTCAAAGATGTTACTAAAACGACTTCGACTTTATTACAATGGGTCTTTTCTTTTTTTCTGGACTTCTCTTTGAATGGATCTTTTCTTTTTTTTTTTCTGGACTTCTCTTTGAATGGGTCTTTTCAATTTAACTTGACTGCAAACAACTTTTTTTTGAAAACTATTTTTATCCCGTGATTGCATGACATTGTTCCGGTGCACAGTCTATTATTATGCCTGGAAATCTGTTTCAAAACAAAAAAGATCAGACAACGCCCAATCGTAATCCTCCTTCCAGAAGCCGGAATTTTGTAACAGCACTCTGTGACATTCCAGGTTCTCAAGCCCTCAGAGCTAAGGGTGGGCATACTCGAACACAAGATTCGAGTTCTCTGAAACGTTGAGTCACGATTAGGATTCGACGAACCCAGTTTTGAGGTTAGAATCTACCAAATTTCTGAATACGTAGTTTGTGTTAAATCACGCTAGCAACGTGGTAACAGAACTTCTTAACGAATGAAATAGATTTAACTGGCTGTTTTGGTGACCTATGGCCGTTTGCATAATTCTTACATTAGTTAACGCACTGAGGTAACCACAGGAAACTCCCAAAACAGCAGTAGTGTTCACTGTAGTTAATGCACGGCTACTGAATTCTAATTTCAATTTGGTAAGTGACGAATAAACTGGGTGGACGATCCCAGATTCGTGAATCTGTGAATCCCATCCTTAATCTGAGTCCAGGCTTGAAGACAATCTGAATAGCTCGTGACGTGTGAAAACGTCAGATGTTCAGATATGGGCGGGGCTACCGAGGTTTTTTTTTTCCTCTCTTCTTTTTTATAGCGGAAGAATAAGTGGAGGTTAGCGACGGGTGAGGGAGACAATGACTGAGTTTTTGGAAAGCGAAAATGGCACCGCGTTTCAGGTCAAGTAGACTGTCCTCAATAAATCATCTCTAAAAAAACTCATTTCCGGTGTAAGTAAAACAGTAGAGTGATTTTGTCTTTATATATTGCTTCCAAAGGTAAAAGATGCATCCGGCAATAAAAGCCAAAGTAACGGACCAAATCAGCCAGCCATATTCTTCTGACAAAGGAAAAATACAAAGCGAACGTAATGCTTTATGAAGATGTGGCTTGGAATGCCCGGATAACCGTGCATGTTTAGTAACTGAGATAGATCTCTAGAATATTTCTTTCTAGATTTCATCATTATCATTTGAAAGTGCATGAACTAGTGAGTTGGCAGTTGTTCATCCATGGTCGTTTCGGCCCCTATCAAAGAACGGGGGTTCATCCTAGTTCTTTAAAATATTAAGAAATGAAAATGCCTCCATGGAGAGTTAAAGCTGTAGCTTAGACATGAACCCGAAGTTCTGAAGTGCCATCTGAAATGCCCCTAACTTCAGATCACAAAGTAAAAGCTGTATCTCTCTCTCTTTCTTTATCTTTCTTTCTCTCTCTCTCTCTCTCTCTCTCTCTCTCTCTCTCTTTCTCTCTCTCACTCTCACACACACACACACACACACACACACACACACACACACACACACACACACACACCTTGCAGCTGGACGCAAAAATTCACAAGTCTGGGATGCTATAGCTCAAAGCTATCACCGTGGTCACATGTTAAGATTATTTTAAGAGGTGAAATGATACGAGGGGGCATCTTGACCCGTTTTGTTCTTAATTTGCCACAGATGCAAAGAGCAGAGACGGATGGAAAGGGTTTAACTCATGGCTGTCATGTTGAGGGACGTGTTTCATTCACCAATGTCTCCGGTGTTGTTGCCACAGCTGAGCAGGATTGCGCATGTTATCAGACCCTTTATAAAAAAAAAAAATCTTTTGCTTGAACGAACGGGTTAGGGGTAACATTCTGCAGACTTGCAATCATATTGACGTTGACAATGCTCCTAGCTTCACATCCAGCCATCTCAGTAGCAGATTTTTCAAGGCGGAGGAGGAGGGTGAGGAGGAAGGGGGAAACTAAAAATAACAATTTTGTGATACTGCGGCGACGGTATTCATCCCATCTCGCACCTTGCGTTTGCTCTTTGATACCTGTGTCAAACCTCGGCTGTTAAATCCGATTTGTGTCATGTATTTGCTCTCTGAAGCTGAACTCAATATGGAACCGCGAGAGGAACACACACAAAAAAAAAACCCCTTGATGACATTCGAGAGATTCATAATGAGACAGCGAGACTTCGTAAGCCCAGCGCAACATTAACAGTCAGTTTAGAAAGTTCAAAATTGTTTTTCAAACGCTGCAAGGAACGTTTGAACACGTGCATCTTCACTTGTGGGAGATCATTGGAAGGAAACAATCATAAAAATAACCCATCTCGTCTTTGAAATAAAGGCTTTGAACATTCTGGACACTTCCCGTCTTTTAAAGACCTTAATATCTTATGAATAACTTTACCACATATTTACAACAAACTGTTATTGTTGTCAAAGTAAAGAAAAAAAGATAGTGAAGTATTCATGTCTTCAAGAGACAAGGTTAGTGGCTCTCACGAGTTGGACAAAGAACGCAGTTTCTCATTGCTCAGCAAGCTGCAGCCACTTTAATTTTGAATAGAGTTTTCCAGCCTTTTTCGGAGGCACATATTAAAGGCAGATCAGCCTCAGAGTAGAGCATGACATGTATACTTGTACCGTCTGAGCTGTCATGTGTAATGACCTAATCACAGGTCCGTTCACAGCTGGCAACGCAGAGATTGGAAAGAGTGTCGCTTGCAGCTATGACCTGCCATTAACAGACGCCACATACACAATGAACTCTTAGGTAGCTAACCAGTTTACTGGCACACATTATATTATTTCATCTTATATTACATTACAACAATAATACATATCACATCATTTTATATTATATTGCCAAGCAATAAGCACACTAATTGTGAGAGATACTGTCCATGCTGAAAACTCTGTTTAAATTTTTTTAAGCCAGCTCATAAAATAACAGTTCCGGAAATCCATGTAAAGGCTCAAAATCTTAAGGAATCATCAGTCTTATGTGGAGTGATATCGAGCTGTCAAAATGGCACGGTATATTGTGATTTGTATTTAATCACTTATTAAAGACATTATATGTCAATATACGCTTGGTCTCAACGACAGTACTGGGCGCGAGATAGAGTTTCGGAACAGAAGCTAAGACTTAGATAGGAAAAAGGCTGTGTGCGCATACCTACTGGTGTCAGTGAAACTTTCAGATATATGGAGAAAACGTAATATTTCTATTGTCTGTTATTTTACTATTCACCACTTTATGCTCAGGTCCGTGAATCTATAGTTCCAAGTGTCCATCTTTTGGTAAATGAACTGGAATTTATTTACTGTAACCACCTACTAAGTAATCTTTTAGCTGTCATCTAATTTTGTTCACTTTCATCAAGATCATTATGAAACGTTAACACATTTATGCAAAAACAGGTGTCCTGTCCGTATACCTCTGTAGATATAATTTGCAGCATCTGTCTTCATTATCTCGGTCGAGAAGTTTATGCTTTTTCCACGCGTGAGTTTGTTTGCATGTTTGTTTCTTTGTTCGTTTGCTTGCTGTTTGGTTTGTTAGGTGGGTGGGTGGTTGGTTGGTTGGTTGGTTGGTTGGTTGGTTGGTTGGTTGGTTGGTTAGTTGGTTATTTCTGCACTCTGTCCCTCCAGACACATAAGCAAACATACAACTGCCATTATGAAGTTTTGCCTTAACGGAGATCTGTGCTATGTTGACTGCCTCTCTAATTTATTACTCTGTGTAATTCTGCACATACTTCATAGACAATGGATCGCATTCTGATATATACAGATAAATTCATCCATGGCCAGCGCCATTCTTTTGCTTTTGCGCAAACTGAAAAAAGTTTATATCTAGATAAACAGGACTTTTACTGACTGTAAAATTCTTGATATTTGCTTGTCTTAATTCATCAGATATCTTATATCAGCAGTGCTTGTCTTTATAATTTGGTCTGGCGGTTTTATTTTCGCAGCTTAGTCACCCATAGCACTCACACGGTGAGAAAATAATACATAATTACCGTTTGCTTTAGCTGGGCTAGTGAAGAGAAAATAGTGGATGTAGTAAGCAGTTTTCAGTGAAAGCAACCCCTTCTGACCAATAGATAACAGTTTAGATGAGAACAAGTTCCCCTGTCAACAACTGTCTGACATCGACAAGTCAAAAGTCAATATGGCTGTGTTCCCTTCTATTTTTCCCACATTTCATACTGCATGGAAACTTTTCAGATCACTAATTTATTGTCCCACCAAGCGTTGCAATAAAAAATGATATAAAAAAGTCTAGTATTTAAAATATAAAAACACATCCATTTGAGTCGGAGCAGTGTCCACAGCCATTTTTTGTAGGCTGAGTTTGTTTTTTGACAGTAACGTTTGGATGGCGCAACTTTAAGCATCCTCCATATTCACCCTTGGCATATGTTAGTCTCCATCATCTATACCTCTCGCGTCACTTAAAAACACTAATCCAGACTAACAAGGCAAGGCTCTGTTCTGAAGACCTTCACATCTCCGCTGAGCTGATTCTTTGCCCTACATTGACCCAACAAGCCTAGCTTTGTTCCTGCCCTATTGGCTTCTAGTGCAGAGAAATTGCAGAGGATCTTCGGGGGATTTGCCAAATGCCAGTCACGCTCTTGCTGCCACGGCGGGTTTGTTGGAGGTCTAAGTTTTGTGTTTCTTCATGCTAAGCTTTTGCTCTGCCCTTACTTTGTGTTTGGGATCCGGGGAAAGGCGCTGGGGAAAGCTGTAGGGGAGGGGAGGGTCACAGGGACAGAAAAAAAAAAAGAAAAGACCTTTCGAGTTCTGTGGGAAAAAAAAAATTGTAGAGACTAGGAACTTGCTGCCTAGGTGGGCTTTTTGGAGGTCTAACTTTTGTATTTCTTCTTGTTAAGTTTTTGCTCTGCTCTTACATTGTTTTTGGGACTCCGGAAAAAGTGCTGAGAAGAGAAAGGAGAAGGAGGGTGTTGTAGAGATAGCCGAAACATCTTTTGAATCTTGTGGAAGGGAAAAACTATAGAGATCAGGAACTTGCTGCCACAGAGAGTTTGGTGGAAGTCTGACTTTTGTTTTCTTCTTGCTAAGTTTTTGCTCTGCCCTTAATTTGTGTTTGAGAGCAGGAAGGGGAGGGAAGCTGCAGAGGAAAATGGAGGGAAGCTGAATCTCAGGGATAACAGAGAAATCACATAGGTCATAATGGAAGAGAAAGATAGGGAGACGAGAAACTTGTTGCCATGGTGGGTTTATTGGAGCCCCGGCTTTTATATCATTGTTTCTTCCTAGACTCTTGCTCTTCTTTGTACTTGTGAACCGAGAAATGTTGCTGACAAAAGTTGAGGGAAATAGCCGAAACATCCAGTCGTGTGGAAAGGTACCTAAAAAAAGTCGAGACAAGGAAATTGTAAAAGGGCAGAAACCTTGGACGATTGAGGCCGACGAAGGTATTTGTGAAGGAGAGAGGGAGAGACAGAAGAACAACTGCAACACGAAAAGGGGAATGAAGGAAATGCAGATTTTGAGACCGTAGGCGAGGGAGAACAGGTGGAGGTCAAAAGGACCTCCTTGGTAAACATTGTGTCTCAAACTCTGACATGCGAGCAGCGAGCCTGAGGAGTGTAAAGCAGACTGAAACAATGAGATGATCCCTTCGTTGTGTATGACGAATGTGTATGTCTTGATCATATGGTCGAAACAGGGCTTGGATGCATAAAAACCTCTTACCTCCATGGTCCAAACAACCCTTGGATGTATTTGTATGTCCTAATCCTACTATTGAAAAAGCCCTTAGACCTAAGTGTATGTCCTAACCCTACTGTCTAAACAGTGCTTAGACGTGCGTGTATGTCTTAACCCTACTGTCAAAACAGTGCTTGGACATACATGTATGTCCTAACCCTACATATCGAAACAGCCCTTAGACCTAAGTGTACGTCCTAATCCTACTATCGAAACAGTACTTAGACGTACGTGTATGCCCAGGAAGAAGCTTCCCTTGTCGTTTCCGACGTATCCCTACGTATTTCTTCCTATATAATGAACTATTCTTTCGTGCGGGGCCGCAACATAGTCAGGCTTCTTGAAGCAAGTTATTTGGTCAGTTTTCTGAAAGGGTGCTTTTTTACTTCGTTCTCGTGACGGGCTTGATTTTTTGCTTAAAATTCGATATGGTATCAAAATTGAATTTTTTAATACATTTATCAAGCATGCTAAGGGTGATTCGTCTTTCTTTACGTTGTGGCAGTTCAAATTTGAGGGAAAGGCGTTGGGATATGGAGGGGGACGAGAAAAATGGAAGAAGGTATTGAACTCTTGGAGTATCGCTAAGTACAGTTGATAATTCCAAAATGGTCCCAAGGCGTATTATCAGAACAGTGAAGTTTGCTGGTTCAAATCCTCCCTCTTTTTGCCTTGTTTAATAACGAAAAGGAGAACTGACCTGTCAAAAAAAGAAACAAAAATATTTTAAAAAACTCTTCCCACGTCGCCAAACTATGCCGGCCGACGCTCACTAGACTCTACTTCAAAAGCAATTTTGACTCCCGATAATCCCAATTACAAAGTTTGTTTACCAACAACTATATGCGTTACACAGCCATTCACAACCAAATAAACACATACGCGTATTGCTGGTATAGTTCCGTCTCATAACTTGTTTTATGCTATGACATCATTTACTAAGAGAAACTAAAAAGGCTGACTCAGTAAAAATCCAAACTTTCGGACGAGACTTCTAACTCAGGATACATAGATCTAACTGGAAACGCAAAAGCAGCCTAAAAGTTATATCATCTTGTCAACCTACAGGGTTTGGTTATATCCTCTCAATATATGCTTTTGCTCTGCTCCGTGCAATCTGGCTTCCTCATTAGTCTATGAATTAAATTTCGAGTTATTAATTTCTCGGTGGAAAACTATAATTCCCATTTACCGCGATATATGGTCTTATCTGGAAGTATCCGTCTCCCTTCCCAGCTGTCACCTCCCATTCCAGACTTGTTCCTGATCAAATAAAATCTTCATATCACTTAGTCTTAAAGTGTTTCGATATCACGCCATCTTGACACAAATTCTCGATCTCATTTCTATTCTATTCTGCCCCCGTCTTTACACAATGTCGAAAATTCGTTCCATAGCAAACACCGTCTTGGCTTGATGAAGTACGCCTTCTTTTTGGCAGAGGCAGGGGCGATTCAAAGCATGCAAGTGGTCACAATTTTACAGCAAGATTTTGGCCATTAATAGTTCCACAGCCCANGAGGGAAAGGCGGTGGGATATGGAGGGGGAAGAGAAAAATGGAAGAAGGTATTGAACTCTTGTAGTATCGCAAGTAGACCCATGTACAGTTGCAAATTCCAAAATGGCCCCAGCCCGTATTATCAGAACAGTGAAGTTTGATGGTTCAAATCCTCCCTCTTTTTGCCTTTAAAAAATTATTAATCACGAAAAGGAGAACCGATCTGTAAAAAAAGAAAGAAAAATGTCATAAAAAACTCTTCCCACGTCGCCAAACTTTGATGGCCGACGCTCACTAGACTCTACTTCAAATGCATTTCTGACTCCCAATAATCCCAGTTACAAAGTTTGTTTACCAACAACTATTATGCATTACACAGCCATTCACTCTACCGAACCTCCCTCTTAGGCCATGGCAAATAAATACGCGATTTTCGTTCTGGCTGGTTAATCAGGAATGGTGAATTAAGAGAAAATAAATACATTTTACTGGTGTATTCGGTCTCATAACTTGTTTTAAACTATGACATCATTTACTAAGAGAAACTTAAAAGGCTGACTCAGTAAAAATCCAAACTTTCGGACGAGACTTCTACCTCAGGATACATAGATCTAACTGGAAACGCAAAAGCAGCCTAAACGTTATATCATCTTGTCAACCTATAGGATAGGTTACATCCTCTCAATATATTCTTTTGCTCAACTCCGTGCAATAGGACTTCCTCATCAGTCTATGAATTAAACTTGGAGTTATTAACTCTTTGGTGGAAAACTTTAGTCTATAATTCCCATTTTCCGCGATACATGGTCTTGTCTGGAAGTATCCATCTCCCTTCCCGGCTGTACCTCCCATTCCAGACTTGTCCCTGATCAAATAAAATCTTCATATCACTTAGTCTTAAAGTGTTTCGATATCACGCCATCTTGACACAAATTCTCGATCTCATTTCTATTCTATTCTGCCCCCGTCTTTACACAATGTCGAAAATTCGTTCCATAGCAAACACCGTCTTGGCTTGATGAAGTACGCCTTCTTTTTGGCAGAGGCAGGGGCGATTCAAAGCATGCAAGTGGTCACAATTTTACAGCAAGATTTTGGCCATTAATAGTTCCACAGCCCACTGTGTCAACATAGTTTGAGGCCATATTATCATTTTCAGAGCGGCTGAGGAGAATAGTATTGTAATATTTTGTGTTGTTTTTTAAATCTAAAGCGACGGTTTTGAAAGTATATTTTGACTCGATACATAAACTGGGCTACTTTTTGATTTGCCATGTGTGGCCTGTGTGTCAACATGGTTGGGATCGTTGAGACTCACTTGGCATCTAAAAATATGCAAGGAAAGAGGAGAAGAGAGGAGAGAGAGAGAGAGAGAGAGAGAGAGAGAGAGAGAGAGAGAGAGAGAGATCATTAACACTCTCGCAAGGAATGTGAGAGTTTGATATTTCGGGAAGTCTGCAAACAGCACTTTGCAGCACATTGTAATTTTCTGTCCTCGCACTTTGTAATACTGTGCGATTTTTTTGTCCACGCATTTTGTGGAACTGTGCTATGTCCTTTCCTTGCACTTTTCAGAACTGTGCAACTTTTGTCCTCACATTTGGTAGAATAGTCTGAATTTCATCTTCAGTTTGTTAAATATCTTCATGTTCCACGCCAAACTGTCCTCGGGTTTTATTACTATAAATCGTTCTTTTTAGGAATTTTGACCTCTGGACATCTTCGAACAAAATGTCAGCATGTCCCTACCGCCCTGTTGCTGAGGAAGATATTTTTAAGCTATAATTCTGTAGCGCGACGAATGTTTCAGCACTTGAAATTCTGACGGAAGAAGTTGAATTTAACGCCTTCGAATCTGGAAATAAAATAATTCTGTGATGGCCTCGCAAAACGCGTGATTCTGGGGTTGCACTGGGCGAATATATTTACAGATTAACATCACCTCTTATGGGTTATTGCGTATTTTTTAGGCGTGACCGAAATTAGAATCTCTCTTTCTCTATCAGTTGATAGGCATGAAATATGATGTTCGCATTCAGAATTGGAGCTACATAGTTTTCCGCAGTTTCCGTTTCATGGAATTTGGTTTAGCTTGATCCCATGATGCTTGCCTTTCATGCAAGCAGAATTAGTTTTATGCGTTTGTTTGCCCATATTTCACCCAAGTAAAGTCCAGTTTAGTGAATGTCTATTTCCCTTGCTTGACCCTGTCATAGAAAAGTGCTGTTTTGCCAGCTAGCAAGCCTTACATAGAAGACTTCATGTGGGAGCGATTTGATCAACACAAGGATATGTTAAGAATGATAATGTGTGATATCACAATGTCAAAATTACAATGGCGTCATATTCTGTAGTTGACATAGACTATTCACTGACAATGTTATTGGTCGGAAATCAGTGCCACAGACTGAACCTCTCGTTCAACAGCAAATGAAGATGATACTCTGCTGATCATTTTTTTTTGGTTTTATTTTGTTTGAGAAATATTAATTTTATGATTAATATTGTCAAGTACATAGAGTTATGTAGTTGGATGTGTCTAAATAACTAAAATCCATGCTTCTCTTTCAGTTACAGCTACTTCTGTCGCATAGACCTATTGCGTGTTTCTTTTACAGAAGTGAAATGCCATAACCATAATTTAGCTAAGACGAAGAATATCATCAGTTCGACAGTACATAACAGTATTAACATGAAATTTTAACTAGCTTTCTCTTTTAGCACAGTGGACATTAACCAAGAGTGCTTGTCCTTGTCAGAAGTATTGCTAATCATGTTGTGAGGGCCATTATCTGAAACGTGTGTGCATTTTTAAGTACGCCAGTGTCTGTGAAGTACCATTTTTTTTTAATATCTTTAAGTACAAATGGTTGAAATAAACATTCTTATTTCCTGTTTCCTCTTTCCTGAGGTCATGTTTTACACCCTCAGTGAGTCATATTTGACCCGGACGAGGAGAGGGTCACCCGATGGACACTTTTGCCGTCAACAATTAAAATACTCAAGATTATTGCCGAAGCTCATGTCAGTGTTGGGACTGAAGAGATAACAATTTTTTTTTTAGAGTGGGGTCAGGGAGAGAGAGAAGGGGATGAGTGCTGAGAGGGGCAAATCATTAAAAACATTCGGACTCAAGATTGCTTTGGATTTCGTAACAATGAACCAATACTGTGAAGGCACTGCAAACCTGGGGCAAGATGTTGAGTCTTCTCGCTGGCGATACTATGGCTAGCTGTGTATCGATCCTCAGCAGAAGACGTCCCTGTCAGAGAAGTGCTTTGACCCTTAGCTTTTTGACAAAATTTTCGAGCCGGGTCACACTTAGGTCATATCGTCTTGGTGCCCTCTTATAGTTTTATTCCCCTCCTCCTCCTCCCCACCACCCCCCCCCTCAACCTTCCTTCCCGAAAGGAATTGAAGAATTGCATCTCGCAATATCTGCAGCATTGCAACACAGCCTTGCAATACAGCCTTGCAACACAGCCTTGCAATACAGCCTTGACAACCACGTTCCCGTAGTGTGTCCCAGTATCACTTCCATAGCGATATCAGACTGTCTTCTGGCCTCTACAATCCAACTCACATTGTCATGTCAAGGAAAGGTCAGTGTTCCATCCTATGAGGTCATTGAGTTCGTATCGAATTCTTCCAGTTTGAAATTTAATTTCATGTGCACACTCTTCGACACGAAAGACATGCTTGACATGGTTGGCGAGGGGACGAGTTCTGAACTTGTGTTTGCAGGACCATATGGCATTCCGGCATGTAGTTGTGAATCGGAGAGAGACGCATTTTTTTTTCTTTTGCGTTAGCTGCTGCTGTTGCTTTAGTTGTTTTGAAAATTATTGTTATGATTATTATCACTGCTGTTGTTGTTGTTGTTATTGTTGTTGTTGTTGTTGTTGTTGCTGCTGCTGCTGCTGCTGCTGCTGCTGCTGCTGCTGCTGCTGCTGCTGCTGCTGCTGCTGCTTCCTTACAATTTGCCACGTACGAGAAGGACAATCTGAAATGCTAACCCATACTGTCGCTGACCTTTCAACGTCTAGCTCGTTTGGCTAAGATCAAAGTGTAGTATTAAATGTCAGTAGATGGTTGTGCTGGAAGTTTGTAAAGCTTTTTAAGTGTGCCTTATTCATTTGTATTTTAAATGCATTAACCAGCACGTATGATACAATTCGGGATGATATTCGCAGGCCATGTAGATCCTCTAAGGATATGTTCTGCTTAGTGGTATTTAAGGCCATGTACTTTAAAAATGTATTTGAATATGAGGATTTACAATTTAAATACGTTTAGCCTGACAACTATTTGAAGTTCCAACAAAGGCACGTTGCACATCAAGCAACACGGCTATCATCAACAGTGGTGATATNGATGGTTATGCCGGAAGTTTGTCTGTAAAACTTTTTAAGTGTGCCTTGTTCATTTGTATTTTAAATGCATTAACCAGCACGTATGATACAATTCGGGATGATATTCGCAGGACATGTAGATCCTCTAAGGATATGTTCTGCTTAGTGGTATTTAAGGCCATGTACGTTGTAAAAATGTATTTTAATATGAGGATTTACAATTTAAATACGTTTAGCCTGACAACTATTTGAAGTTCCAACAAAGGCACGTTGCACATCAAGCAACACGGCTATCATCAACAGTGGTGATATCTGCGAAGTGTCATTCCTGCATGGGTCCCACTCAGTCATACAAGTCGCTGCCTCTGTTATTCCAAACTTTAGGGTCAAACCTATCGGCGTACATGACTTCATCACTTAGACTACGAAACTTTCAAACGGCCATTGCAGTTTGATACAATTCACATTTTATACTTCATCTCAACTGTGACTGTAAATATTAAAAGCAAATTCGTTTCGTAATTTCAACATCCAGGGTCATAGAGGCAGAAATCCATAATAGTGTGAAAATTTGCACCCCACATCTGGCACAGTCAGGCAACTCAGCCCTTTGTAACTTGTGTAGGTGGTATTTTATTCTTTATCTTTGTTAATTTCAAGGTATGCCGACGTCTCACCAGTCTGAAAGTGTTAGAAAATTCTTGATGATATAAAGCACACACCTCTGCAGCTGATAGTTTATCTCAGTCGGTTTTAAGATTTACAAAGCCGGTTCTAAGATTTACAAAGCCACAAAACAGAATAGGGCCAGAAGCCACAGGGGCAATGGTGGACCCTATATTCAACTGAAATTGCTGCACTAGACTAAAGAAACCATATGATCTCTAGATGAATTGTGATGTATCTCTATTGGTGCAAGTAACTATTTGGTCCAGCGCGACTAGACCTACGTCTACATGGTTGCCTCGGGATCGTTTGCTCAGATGAACTTGCCACACCAATTTCCAACAACCACAGGCCTCTTCATTCACACAGATTTTTTTGAAAATCGCCTTCTTGGACACTTGACCACAAGGCAGACCTCTACCCCGAATTCATGCTTCCCAGGCCATTTTCACAATTTTGATGCACGTGTTACAAATACAGACAGACAACCAGGCATTCAGATACCAGGTTCAAGTTTTGCTTCAGTGATATTTTCTGTCTTCTCCCAGTCTTCCCAGATTCATTTGTTTGTTTGTCTCTGATTGCCGTTGTTGTTATGGCCTTGTGAATTGCAGAAGGAACCAAGAAATCCTCGTGATGCTGAATGTGAACGCTGTTTATGAATTTCGTTATCAGAATTTTGAACTGACTGACCTGGTCTGAAAATGTGAAGCAGCGCGTGTTGTTTGTAATCATTTTTTAGGCGAAACGATATCAGCATGTTAGCATGCCTTCACAGGGCAGAGGATTCTTTCTCGGCTCCTTCTTCCACCTGCTCTACTCCTTCCATTCCCTCGTTCTCGTCTTCTCCTTCTCCTCGTTCTTACTCCCATCTCTTATTTCTTGGTTCTTCATTTCCTCTCTCTTCTTTAGTTATCCACTTTTAAGGAAATTTCCTTTGTTTTCGAAGGATGTTCTTTTTTCGTTAAAATGAAATTGGAAAGAAAAAGGATGTCCTTTCAAATTTCCTCCCATATTTTCATACGACTATTGTAAAACGGTTTGTTTCTTTGTAATTTTTCTTGTGGTTGTAACGGAAGTATTTGTAAGATTGTAATGAAACTTTGCATAACATCTGTGTGAAATTACGGAACGAGAGCTGGTGTACAGAAATTCTGGAACAAAATGGGCTAAAACTAAACAATATGAACGAAAAAAAGTATAAAATAAAAAAAAGAATATATGAAAATATTTAAAATATAGAAAAATAATAATAACGAAATAAAAAGTAATACTGATGGGCCAGAAAGGACTGTTTTGCAATAATAGGGATGAAGACAAGAAAATTTCGTTTCCCCGATGGTGGAAGCCCTCTTGTCTGTCTTTTCCTCCGTTTATCTATTCCTCTCTTTGATAAAATGACCTGTTCATGTGAGCGTTCCACGGTCAGATCACACTGGGCAACAGACTATTTCATATGTCCTATCTGTTGGAGAGAACCAGACATTCCTTATGTTATGTTTCTAGTCTATTTGAGCAGAGAAAAAGAAATGCCTTAACATTTTGGATGATAGCTAAAGATGTAGGGTGACTTTAAATATTAAATGTTAAGATAATCAATTAAAGAGATTAGCGGTTCACTTTACAATATTAAACGTGGCTCTGACATAGAAACAGAAACTATATATGGCTTGTTGGACAGAGAGAGTATTGGTACATAAGATAGCATAGAGGCCTCATTTGGGAAAAAATGAGAAAGTTTTCTTCAAGTATGTAAACTATTGAATGGCAAGGGATCTCGAAGCTATAACCTTGATAAAACTTTATTTTATTTTATTGAACCTTATCATAACTTTATTTTCGCAAGTATGTGACCTATTGTATTGAAAGGGGTCTCGAAGTTATAACCTTAACGGAAATTTCCGAAACTTTTGGCAAAATGACGGTTTTGAAATTTCGAGCCACAGTGACCTTCTGAGACCTCTTTCTGTTAACTACTGCGCCAAAATATGATGGACCTTTACTTAAGAATCACTTCATGACCTTCCAGTTTCTGGATGCTGGCACGTTTTAGGTGCACGCAAGCCAGTGATGCCGATGAATGACCGGAAGTATTTCAAGTTCATGTCTGCATCAGTGTGCTAACTGGCCAGTGTATTTGGACGTTTTTTGTATTTTTTTTTTGCTTTTTTTAAATTTGGGACTGAGAGCTGGGGTTGGAGAAAACGGGAACAACGAAGAGATTTTGTCACGAATTTGTGAATCGTGGGAGGACACAAGAAACATCCGGTGAATATTGACTTTTGCTTCTGACTTTTGATATTGAGAGTTTTGAACTGTCTGACCCGGCCGGAAAATTTGGGGCTGTCTTCCATCTCATCGATGACCTTTTAGGACATGAATTCTGCATCTTGCATACAGAGTGCTTCCTCTATCTTCTTCAGCTGCCTCTTTTTCTTCTTGCTGTTCATCTTTTTAATTTCTCTCTTTTTTTCTTTTCTTTTCCTTTGTTCTTTTCAGTTTGTTTGTTTTTTCTTTCTTCATTCTGAAATCCTTTCCCCTCAAAACAACATTTATTTCCGAGCTTCTCTCTTTTCTGCATGATTCCATGTCTTATGTCAACGAGTTTTTCTTCTTAAGATAATAATATGTTTACATTTTTTTTCTCTACTCTATATTCCCTTTCCTCCCCCTCCTCCTCTCTACTTCCCCCATACATGTACACATTAATTCTAATGTCCACTTTGATTTGCACTCATCCAATCTTGCGTCATATAATTTAATCATTATAGCAGTATAATATAGCATATTATATAGATTAATTTCTACATTATTTTTCCTTGTCATGCCGAGCCATAATTTCTCATCATAATGAATTTATTTTAAAACATCTAGTGGCTTTGTCACTTTGGACAGTTTTGTTCGCAGTCACTTCACAGCAATATCCCCTCTGATTCATCTCTTTCTGTTGAGTGCCTTCTCTTCCTCTACCTCTCTCCACTCATAGGCCTTTTGAACAGTATGTTTCACTGTCAAGTGGAACCTCCGATGGCCACGAACCTAAAAGGTAGACATATATAAAAGAAAAGGCAGGATTTTGAATACAGTCGGGGGTTCACATCGAAGAGCTATTTTTCCAAATTTCACGAGTGAAACTTTTCATACTAGATCTAGCTCTACATAGAAACATTACCGATTGCTAGTTTTCTATCTCTCCGAAAGTTAAGGTAAAGAAATTTGATGACAATCCTTCCAGATCTGGTTCTTGAAAAACAAATCCATCCGAGTCAAGGTGGTTGATGAACTCTCCACATGTATTTGTAGGCGGGATTTGCAACCTTCGAGCTTATATTTTTCTCTCACGGAAAACATGACCTAAGCAGCTTATACCAGTGCATCGGTACTGAATCCATCCTGAGAAGAGTTCAGCGTACAGAATGAATGTAATTCTTACGATGATAATAGGAGATCCCATCACTTATACGCAGTGTTTGCAGGCGGGATTTGCAACGGTCGAGCTTATATTTTTCTCACACGGAAAACATGACCTAAACAACTTACACCAGTGCGTCGGTGCTGAATCCACCCTTAGAAGAGTTCAGCATACAGAGTTTATGTAATTCTTACGATAATAGGAGATCCCATCGCTTATGCGCAGTGATTACCACTAAAACCGGCGAAATACTCTGGAACCGGCTTAATACTCTGCACAAAATATACAGGAAAGTGCATTTAATTAATCTGTAGAATACGAAGTTATAGGTCAAAGTTATACTCACATGTATAAAAGACCAGTTCGATCTTGCTCGAAACGAGCTTGTGTGTGTGTGTGTTTTTGAAGGACTAAATTGCAATTGATAAGACTGTATGTCGTAAAATGTGTGAGTCATCCTCTGACTTCATAGTCACTCCAATATTCCAGAAACGACGGAAATTGCGACATTATACACAGCTGATGGGCAAAAAGATTTTGGTTATAGTGGCTACACGTCTCCAACTCAGAACTGCCCTGCACTCTTGGATTTGAAGAGGATGCGATCCATTTCCTCCATTATTGGGCAGCCTCTCTCGAGTTCACGAAATCAGAAAATGTTTCGGTCAGAGGAAATTACAGTGGCCATCCGTTAATTCTAAAAGTATAATATATCATATAGACTATATATTTATAGTAAATGTACATCTACCAAGTGTTTTATTAGTGTAATGAAGACTTATGTAATCTACATTTTTTTTTAGTTTATATCTTTTATGAAAGATGGTCCCTTAAACGAAATCTCCTCTCCATTTCTTTACTTGGAAGAACCCAACAAATTCAAAACTGGGTCCCCTGACCCAGAAATGGAACAGTCTGAGCCCAACCTCTTGATGTCCTTGTCCCCTCTCTGCCCCTTCCACATAACCCTCACATTCATTTTAGTCCAGCATTGTGATGTTATCGACAAATTCAAGACCAAACAAACACCTGCTGTCCCTATCTCTTGCTAGGCACTTCACGGTCGTCTTTCAATCTAATAAAGAGCTCTTTATTCTTGACCCTTAATTCGAAGATACGAAGAGCTATTCCGGCTATGCCTAGTGTGTTAAAAATGACGCCTCGCGGCTCGACCACTTGTTACTGGGCAAGGTCTTCCAACGGGAATTTTTCCTCACAACCTTGGGATTATTGGATTTGTTTCGTGGCTCGGGAAACTATAAAACTTTCATCGCCTAAACGAATCAATGCGGTTTTACCTTTTTTTTTTCTGCAACATTTTTAGTTCTACTGCTTGTGTTGTAAACGACAGCTTAATGTAGTTTTGTCCTGATATTGTGGTCCACTATTTGCTAACTTGATCACAGTTCTATCACTTTATTTTTTTAACATTATTCTCTCTGTCATTGTCACTGAAAATTGTTGACACTTTCTCCATTTCTAGCTCCTCCCTCAACCCCCCACCCCACCCCCCACCCCCAACCGTTATTTATATTTGACTATGTAGATTAAGAATTTTTAATTCATGACATATGAATACCATTTGATTACCTTTCATCTTCGTTCAGAACAATGACCGGTGGCTTATTAGGTGGTTTTCTCAAAATGTTTTCAAGGGAATTCTGGAGAAGATTCCAATAATCGTAGTGAGACATAAATTCAGTGTTTCCAGGTGTCTACTTTTTTTAAAATACAGAATAAGAATGATTAATTTATTATTGCTTTCAAAGGTCACTAGCACATAACTTTTTCGTATAGATAACCTACCTCTTCATGGTGTTATTTTGTTCTATTTCCTTAAGATGACGTTACAGTTATATTTTCTACAAGTTCACAAATTCAGATTCACACATCTTCCCTCCCTCTGTCCCCAAAGATAGAATGGCAAAACATTGCTTTCTAGTTCTAGCGTCAGTCCTGAAATTCGCTACTAAATGTCTTAAGCTTCTTAACTAGGGCATTACTAGAACATTGTGAACAATTTCAGTAGCCGTCTCTTTTCTATTATTTCATCATATTAAGCAATTACACAAATACAAGCACAGTCATCCAGCAATTGCTAGCCACAACTCCAACTATCATTATTTCTAGTTTCTTCTTTCTATTGTCTGAGAAATATGATTGGTTGATATGGTGTGTAACATTGGCTTTTACTGGCTAATGCGGTTTTTATTTCTTTCGGAAGCGAGATTTGACAATGGAATCACATTTCTATTTTGTTTAAAGTGAACGTCAGTTTTATTAGAGTTGGCTGATTAAAACATATCTATTAACGACATCATCCTCAAATTTTCGTTCGATAATGAGACGTCTGTTGTATGTTCACCTAATTCAAAGCTAATTAGTGCAATGAATAAGAAATTGTTTATTTTTAACCTGACTTAGTCTCCTTTTTAGTTTTGTAATATAGGTGCATGAGTTTATTGGTTGTAACTCTTCAAAATGTATTACTGTAAACATGAGAAAGACAGGACATCTAACGCAGTTCTGATTTTCAAGATGCAGATACACGGCACAGCTGTTTAGACATAGGTAAATGACTTGTATTGTTGCAAGATTAGATCATTTTGTTTTGTTGCAAGATTAGGTCATCTTGTTTTGTTGCAAGATTAGGTCATCTGCTGACGAGACTGCACCCTTCAGTATTGGAAAAGCGCTTACTTGAAACAAATTGACAACGCACTGTCGTTCAGTCCACGTTCCAAAGAATTCTTACTACATAATGCTCCTTCCTCCGTCCAAACTTAAAGACACCAGCTGTTCTTTCTTCTCCTTTTCCATTTTTTCTACACACACTACGTCTGATCTCTATTTGGGTTTGATCATCCCGATCCCGCCTAAATCCCTGGACATGTTTTTTTCTGTTCTTTTTCCTTTATTCTTCTTTCCTTCATTTCTCCGTTTTGCACACCTGAACCGCGTTTGTTTGGTCTCTGCAATTTAACGAAATGACACGCCACACCTTATCCTCAGCAGCAAACGAAGTATCAGTCTCTAGACACGCCAAGATAGCTGCGACTAATGCGGAAGAAATAGACAATAATGCACTGATTTTCGAGTGGTACTTGCTATATTAAATATATTTGCCTCATTCATTAGCATACATACCACAATTGATTCTTGCTACATCCTCCTCCAACACAAGGTCGTTGATAAAACGTTCCAGTAGCAAATCTGAAACCGTAGATGGCTGCCGCCATGTTACTTAGCTTTCTCTTCCGGTGATTCAAAAGACGTTACATTTCTAGCAAACTTCTAGTAGGTGTGCACCCTTTCTCATTGTGACTGGCGCGCACCATCCAAGAGCGTATGCTTTGCTAAGGACTGCCCACAGAATACAAGAAAAGGGTGTGACCTCCCATTTTGTCAAAATACAGGGACCAAACAAACACAGCTAAGCTAACTCATCAAGCTACTTCCTTCTTCCGGAAAAAAAAATATTTGGGATCTCGTTTTTTTCCATCTAAGAGAATGATCATCTACGCGTGTCTTGACCTCACGGCTCTATACTTTTCAATGCCTAGTGATACTAATGCGTTTATATTGTCATATGATTTTTTCGTGACGCGAAACCCGTATGCAAAAACATCTTAAGTTATGCATTACAGTCCTATGTTATCATATTCATTGTCTGCAACTTTAAAAACACATGACTGTATATTTCTGTCCGTGTGTTGTCAATTGAAACTTATATGTGTCTTCATTCCGTGGTTTAGGATTTAAGATCAGAGTGTGCATTAGCTGGATCAAATGATTATTCCTTACGTGAAAGTAATTATTATTTATATCAATAAGCAAGTCAGCCTTATGTTGTAACGGAATCCGTGTGATTAATATTCGATGGTAATCTTTAATGTCATTTGTGTATTCCATAATAATTGGAGCACTAACTCGAAATCCTAAGTAGACATCCAAAGAAGAAAATGTAGTTTTCGTTCCAGAGACACTTTAAAAATTAAAAATGCGTTCATGATTCCTCTTCCCCTCATTCATTAGCTCAAAACTGGATTTGGAAGTTTTTAGGACTTTCTCATGCCGTCTACACATTCATTTTCGAATTTTAAACTAGATTTAAGGCTGACAAATCGACAGATCAAAGCAAAATAATCAACGCCGTTCTCCTGTTTTGTTATCGTCACATTTTGAGGCCAACTATATATATATATAATGCACAAGTTGCTAAATATTTTCAAAAAAAAATAACAGTAAGGAAGAGCGCTTGTCCCTGGTCTATTTCGTGACGCCATGCCCTATTTTCAAAAAATCTAATCAGTGTATAGTGCTATCTGCTTACTATTCACTCAAAGTGGTGATACAAATCATAGACAGCGAGATGTCGATTTTATGTATTAACGGAACTGAAGTGCTTTGATCACTCTTTTGCACACCGCTAATTAGTGATGGGCGAATACCCGAAATGTTAGGTCTCGCGATACTCTGATTTAATGTTCTAGGTATCCAAAATATTCAGCCTATTTCGACTGTGATACTTCGTATAGGGTAAACATTTCGATCCCTTTCGATACCCTTTGATAATTTTTCATGCCTTTCTATACTGCTACGAGGATAGGCAATCTGAAACAAACGCTTGCATAGAACACGTGAAAATGGTATCGAAATTCCAGAACGTGAGTCTCTGATTATCGAAGACTACCCATCATTGACGTCCATGTCAAGGACACAGCAGCTCAAACTAATTTTAAATAGTTGATTTGCTTTTCTTCGCTAGTTATGAGTTGCTCGTTAGTTATGATTTTCGATATTTCAGATTTCCGGGATTGAACTGTGTTACGTGAAACACTGAACTGGATTTTTTAAAGTTATAATGGGTATACACGAAATACGTGAAATGTGCCTAAACTTATGCAGCGCTACTTAGCGGTTTCAAACGGAGTTAATTTCAGTAAAATGGCTAATGCGATGTTACAGTGGTGTAAACTCAATGAAGTTTCATCTCAGGGGACTCTCAAGTTTTACCTGTTAAACTGCCATACTTCAATAAAGCTAAAGATACAGTTGCATGTAACGCGTAAAAATTTCATTATAAAACCACCCACATCCATGAGATTTGACATATCGCTGTCATCGTCGATGTCTAGTTGCGTAGTGGCCTTTGTTTTAGTTGGTTTGTTGGTTTGTTTGTTCGATTATTATTATTATCATTATTATTATGGAGAATTTACATTTATAAAAACCTATTCTTCCTTGTTGCACTTCATGTAACCGCCAGTTGTTGTTTTGAATTTACTGAAGCAAAAGTTGTGTTGCTACCGGCCGTGGTCAGAGTTCACGGATCAAAGGTCACGACCAAAGATCTCGCCACACCTTTTCGTTTTAACGTAGGCCAATGGTCTAAATAAAAAAAATCGTTGTTTTAAGCATGCAAACTCATCCGAAGTAGCTCTTACACAGACAGTTTAAAAAACACACAAAAAAAATCAAGGTTATGCATTGTTGTAAGGTGGAGATTTTCAAGGGTGAAAACAGCTGTTTATAAGCAGCAGAGATCCAGACAGAAAACAAGATTTCAAAAATAGAAATGCTGTCTCTCTTCAAGGGTCCACCTTTTTTTTTTTCGCATCAAATCCTCATTGGACGGACACCTTATACAAACGGATCGAGGAAAATTATTTTCTAAATATTCTCTTAAGTGTTTGCTCGCTGTGATAGCCAACACTGTCTGGGGCGAGATGGCTCAATCTTTATAATGTGTTTTGAGAAAACTATCGCCCCTGCAATTCTTTGCTACGCTGGGATTGTTGGTTTTTTTTTTTAAAGGGCCTCAAATTGTTCAAGGTTGTGGGTGTGTGTGGTCAGGATGCTCGTGGGGCTGGGGAGGACGGGGTGAGGGAATAGAAGAGGTTGCCTGCCATGCAAAGGATGATCTGATGTGATGTCAGCAGATTTTTTTTTCTTCTCGCTATCTAATCTAATAAAATAGCAGGTAAAATGATGTTATTAGGTTGAGTTTTTTTAACTGGCACATTCGTATCGGACAGACAGACAAACAGACAGACATATAATAATAATAGTAGTAAGGCTAATTATTCATAAATGCACATAATGTCATATATACAAATATATGCACTGTGATTTACTAAAATTTGTGAAANGGGTGGGGTGGGCAGACTAAGCTTCTGAAAGTCCTCGGCTGGTGAAAGCTTGGTGTAAGGACCTTACGAACGTGGATGCGGTCGAGACAAGAGAGAGAAAGAGAGAGAGAGAAAGAGAGAGAGAGAGAGAAAGAGAGAGAGAGAGAGAGAGAGAGAGAGAGAGAGAGAGAAGGAGAGTATCAATAATTATTCTAAAGACGTATTTAATTTTCATTTCATATCTGTGATTACGGATAAATGGGGCGGGGGGAGGGGGGGCGGCGTGTTGGGGAGAGGGAACACAAAGAGACCAAAATAAAGACTTGAAATAATATCTAAGGCTATACATTTTGGACTATGAATGAATGAATGAATGAATGAATGAATGAATGAATGAATGAATGAATGAACGCCTTTTCCAATATGCCAATGCAGCAACCATAGAGTTCACTGTGTATCTGGCCTGTAGTGGGGTCCTACTTACCAGACCCATTTTTGCCGATCTCTGCATTGTCAGCTATGGGCGGACCTAATCACGTCGTAAACATAACAGCAGACAATATGGGCTAAGTGCTAGAATCCAGCCATTTCAATGCTGTCATTGCGAGCGAGATTGTCTTCATTCTGGTGGTGATAACATGACTTACATCACAAGTGAAAGATGTAACCATAGGAACTTCGAATAATCAGGCTTTTACAGAACTATTATCATCAATATCGGGAGTTTTGATTCGTTTTCTCGTACCCAGACGGTCTCCGGAAAACAACAGGATAGCATTGCGTGTATTTGTCATATCTCTATAAAAAAAAAGGCTGTCATATATCTGAAAAAAAAAACATCTCTAAGAAAAGAAAGGAAGAAAACAAGAAGGGAAAAATACGGATGTGACTTTTTATGTGAAAGCAAACTGAAGTTCTTTTTGAGGCAGCACAGCATGTTTTGAAACCAAGAATGGCTGCATCTTCCAGACATAATGCACACAGTATTTAGCGCTCCTATCATTTTGAGCATTCTCTCGTGTTGACATTGGGAGTCATCACACGGCAACACCGGTAGTGCAATGCAGAGTCTGTAAAGAATCAGATCCTGATGCGCGACTTTGTCAACAATCTGCATAAAATCTGCAGTTTTCACATATATACGAGCTCCCTTGATCGCTTTGATCTGAAAGAAGTTGTAATACAGAGGCTAATAACAAACTGCTTTGTGAGCTTTTCCTTCCGAAAAGGGTTTCCTTCCTGACAGACATCAAATGCAGTCAAAAACAATCTTAAGTGCACTTCCTCGACAAATGGAGAAATATTCTGTTTTTCAGCGTCCATGTTTCCTGGAATTCACATTTCCAAATCGGCCAGATAGAGCAAACAATTCTATATTTGTCATTGTCTCTGAATGAGACTCTAAAGCACAAACGACTGAGCGATTCTTATATTACTGGTAAACAAGCTTTGTGATTGGAAAACCAGAGTTGCGACACAAATAAATAGGAGGTGGCGCAGACCTTTGGTTTTTTTGTGTCGCGTGGACATTTGGCTTGTCTAGTTTAACCATGTGGAAAGCTTTTTATTATTTATACCTTTCTTTTTGTGGAAAACGCAAGTGGTTGATCATTTTGGAATGAAACATTTGTTTAAAGACGCAAGGATCGACATCAAGGCAGAAAGCAGCTTCAATAGCAAACATTAAGTGCGTTATTAGAGAACATGATAGAGATTTATTTTTGCCATACGGGAAGTCAGTGGCATCTTGTTCAAGCAGGACGCTGTTGTCTGAGAAGTTCTTGCGGCAAGAACTCAAAAAAAAAAAAAAAAGAACCGCGCGCACAGTGCAAGCAGAGAATTCTCTTTACGGAGACGTGGGGAAATTGTGCAAGAAGGGAAGCTGAAATTCCGAACTCAAGGAAATTTGAACGCAAGAGTATTAAGTTAGTAAAATCAAAATATAATGAAAATATATTCACTTTTTGTTAGTGTCTCGATTTTTTTTTTGTGTGTGTGTGTGTTTCCCGACTATAGCTACAGCTGTATTCAACATCTTCCTCTCCTTGTGTTTGTATTTCTCTTTCCTTTAATCTACCCCATTGTATGAATGGCACTGTATAGTCCACGGCGTCAAGTCTGCAATATTTTTTGCTGTACATTTTCGGTTTCTCTGCACTTTTTGTGGAGTTATATTATGAGAGCATTACATCAATCTGTACATGCATTGTTTACATACAGAAAGTATATAGAAAGCCATGAAAAATTCAATAAAAGTACATCACACTAAGGAAGATTTCAATATCTATGTGTTAGTATTCCAGACACTCGAGCGCTTTCAACAGAAGTATTATGCTAAATGGTTATTCTAAAGTACTTACTTTAAATGTAGATTGTGAAAGCGTGGCAACATTATGATTGTAATTTTTACGTACAAAAAAATATATATAAATCATCATGAAATTTCTCTATAAAAATACACCACAGCAAGCGAGACTTTCGTCTTTGTGTGTCAGTTTTCCACACTCTCGAGTTCTTTCAAAGAAAAATATTAGACAAACTATTTGTTCAAAATCCATCTCGAGAGCCAAATTGTGACTGAACTGTTTTGTTTTTAATACCCAACTAATTCATGGTGAATTATCTTTATTGTCCAGATCGCTGTGGTATCATGGCTCGACCTCTGATCATTGGTGGGCGGAAGTCACGTGCTGGACAATGGCCCTGGCAGGTGTCGCTGCAGATTGTGACGTCAACAACACCCTGGCATCGTTGTGGCGGAGTGCTGGTACACGCTAGATGGGTCCTGACGGCTGCTCACTGTGTCGAGGGGTAACTGACGATTGTTTCTTTGGTGGTGGTTTGTCATTAAGCTCCTTCTTGTAGATATGGTATTTTGAGCTAAAGTGTACGCCGTGAGATATTGAAAGCAATGGTGCTGGTATTGCCGATCATGATGATAATGATGATGGTTTTGATCGAATTTGTTGTCTTGGTGATGAAGGCGATGTGTTGGCTATGGTGCTGGTAACACTAATGTTGGTTGTGAGAGTATTGAAGAGGCAATGAAGGTGCTAGCCCTTGTGGTGGTTTGATGATGGTAGTATCGCACTGCCTGTGCTACTGCTGTTGCTGTCGTTGCTGCTGATAATGATGATGATAAAGAGGCGGGGTGAGGGGAGGGGAAGGATGGTAATTATTAAAATCAGAATGAAAATCATCTGTGGCGAAGATGTGGACGAGCAGACAGCGTCTGCTTTGGATGCGATGATGGGTCTGATGGTGGTTTTGATGGTGGTAGAGTAGGTGCCAGTAGCAAAAATGGTGAAGTTGATAATGTTACGTAGTGATACGCTTTCGTGTATCAGCTGAGTATATGCTATGTAATAGTTCTGGATAGTCCTACATGTCTTTCGGTTATTTTTTCAAATACATTTTTTACAGCGGTTGTGAAAAAAATAATAATCTTAGTGGCACAATTTCTATGATATGATAATTTGTAACAACTTTATTATCATGTAATTAACGGCTCCCGTTGCCTTTTCCTAACAACGCATCTTACAACCATGTCCCATTTATAAGATTATCTATCAATACAAGATTAATGACTGATAGGTAAATGCCCGAAAAAGGAAGTCAATACATGAATAACTGATGGGTATATGCCGAGAAACAGAGGTTAATACATGAATGCCTTGCGGTTATAATAAATATGCCAGGAAAAGAAAGTCAATATCAACGTAAGCGATGTCTTGCAGGCTGTAACAATGCGCCCATTTTTTCCTCCGTACACAGATCATTTTATGGCGATGTGACCAACTGGAGAGTGGTGATGTCTGACTATGACCTGGATTCTGTATCTGGCAATGAGATCTACAGAGATGTGGCCAGAGTCATCAGTGTAAGTTCATGTTATTGTTGTCATTTTTGTTGGTATTGTTACTATTACAGTCGTTGTTTTTGGTATTATTACTGCTGTTATTATTATTACTATTATTATTATTATAAAAATTGTTTTTGTTGTTATTATTATTGTTGTTGACGTTATTGTTGATGGTTTTATTACTATTATTATTATTATTTGTGCTGCTATTTACTACTATTATTGTTGTTTTTGTTTTTTCTTGTCGTCGTCGTTGTTGTTGCTATTGTTGTTGTTGTTGTTGTTATTATTATTATTATTATTATTATTGCTGTTGTTGTTGTTGTTGTTATTATTGTTGTTGTTGTTGTTGTTGTTGTTGTTGTTGCTCTTCTTCTTCTTATTATTATTATTGTTGTGTTGTTATTGTTGTTGTTGTTGTTGTTGCTGCTGCTGCTGCTGCTGCTGCTGCTGCTGCTGTTGTTGTTGTTGTTGTTGTTGTTGTTGTTGTTGTTGTTGTTGTCGGTGTTGGTTTTTTTTTATAATCGTCGTCTTCGAGGTTGTTGTTGTTGTTGTTGCTGCCGCTGTTGGTGCTGTTGTTGGTGTTGTTGTTGCTATTATTATTGTAGTTCTTGTTGTTGCTGTTGCTGTTGCTGTTGTTGTTGTTGTTGTTGTTGTTGATAGGATTTTTGTTCCACCAATCTTTGCCTCCATGGCTTTTGCTGCAGATAGTGATGACAATGATTCCCTGACATAGATCTTTAGTTAAACGGAAAGTGACTGAGTGGATGTTATGTCTTTTGATGTTACTGTTATCGCTGTAGAAAAATGATGATAGTTTCAATGTTTGTTGTCGAGAAGTGAAATTTACAAGGGCGTGGCTGACTTAGTAAGCCAGTTGTTTTTATAACGTTCGTTACCGCTGTCGCCCTTGTTGTTGTTGTTTTGTTATTGCTGTTGTCGTTGTTTATGTTGTTCATAATGATGAGCACGATGATGAGGATGATGTGCTGGTGATTACGTTGTTTTTGTGCATGATGAGGATAATAGTAATAGCAGTGGTTGTGTTCTTATGGTGTGAATCTGGATCCCTTTTATATGCGAAGTATGAATGTGCAAGTGCATAACGTGTGTCTTCTCAGTGAATGTGGTTGAGTTCTCGGTTATTTGAGCGTAACAGCAACGCAAAAGAAAAACAAAACAAAAAAAAACAAGATAAGAGAGCTGGTTTGAGACTAGAGGTGGCTGTTAATTACAGGTCATGGGAGGTGGAGGAAGGAACTCCGCTATCCTTAGAATAAGTGAACCGGTCCCCACCATTCTTTTGACCCCCCCAACCTCGCTTTTTTTGTTGTTGTTTTTACATTTCCAATGTTTTTGGGTTTTTTTACCTTTTCATCACAAAACCTAGATCTAGCTCGTTTTCATGTTCAGATCGTCTTGTTATGTATTATGTGTCTGCCGCTGATTAACACGTAAGTATTCTGTAAATTTTAATATAGATTTATACTCATCTTTAGTAGACAGAACTGTGTGAGATACTTATGTAATTATTATTGATCGTTGGCATGCACAGGCGATCTGGTAAGCTACCACAGTGAGTGGATAGACTTACTGATTTACTCAATGCTCAGACAAAACCTGGATAATATAAAGCAGAGAAAATAAGCCCGTCAAAATCTTGTTTAGAAAGCACTGAATTTGAACAGTGTCTGCGGTTTCTCTGTGTGCGAGAAATGAGATAGATGATCCATAATCACCATAAAGATGTTTGGTTATATAACTCACGTCCAAAAGACTCTAGAAAATATGGTTATAACAGTGAATACTTTTCATCCAAATCATAGCACCCTGGGTATGTCCGGACCAGTAACTTCCCCAACGATGTGGCCTTGCTAGAACTGGACTCCCCTGTGGACATTACTTCAGGACTCGTGCAGACGGCTTGTCTTCCGGACGCCAGCTTTACCCTCACACCTGGCACCCAGTGCTGGATTAGTGGGTGGGGTGAAACGCGAGGTGAGTAAGACAGCGTTTGTAAGTGTTCACGTGAGTGATTATTATGCATTGGAAGTATCACTGTACCTCCCCATTGTTTAGAGTAGAGTCGTCAAGTCGTTTTGACGAACTGGAAGTCCAAAGAGGCCTGGGTTCGATTCCGGCCTTGGACATTTAGTAAATGGACATAGAAAAGTATTTTTACACTGTTTTGTAAGTCCATTTTATGTCTGCAAAATGGGTTCCTGGCTATAGATATTTCTGAATGCTAGTGATCAGCCCCCGTAAAACGATACTCTTATCCTAGGCTCTTCGCTCCTTACCTCCTACCCATCCCTTCCCTTCCATCCGGCAGTAGAGAGAATGTTTAATAATTAATGTTTAATAATGCTGAAATAACAATAGTGTTAATCAGGTGATCATGAATATCATCATCACCATTAATACCAACACCAATAACGTCATGCTTCCACTACTACCATCATCATTATCATCACGAATATCACAACCAAGACAGTCATCACAACCACCATTATATCATCAACCACCAACATCACCACCACCGTTAACCTTATCAACCACCACTTTCGCCATCACCACCTACAGGTAGCGGAGGTCAGGAGAATGCTATGAACGAGGTCCCTGTTGATGTGTTGGCTCATGACCAGTGCAAGGCTATGTGGGGCAGGGTCAACATAGATGTGTTGGACAGCCAAGTGTGTTTGGGATATGGAGACACAGGGGCGTGTTATGTAAGTTGTTGTACGAGGCATCTCGTTTGGTTGTTGTCGATATAGTTGCTTTGTGAAACTGAAAGTTTGTTTAAACAAAAGGTTAGACAGCTCATATTTTATTTTATTTTATTTCATTGTTTTAAACATCTTCACTACTTGTTGTGTCGTGTCCTTGCTTTCAGCTTTGGGCAGTGGTTTCCATAGCTTCAACTACTGTCTTTGATTTTGTTGTTGTTGTTGTTGTTGTTGTTGTTGTTGTTGTTGTTGTTTTTCGTTGTTGCTGGTGGTACAAAGCATTTGGTTGTCAGAGGTTTCTGGGCACTTTAGGTCTCAGATCAATGCAAGGCGTCTGGAAGAGGAGGGGAGAGACAAGGGTGAGGGGGGTCAACAATAAGGCTTGAACAATGAAGTAACGAAATGAGATGAAGCGACACCGATTCTCTAAATGTTAGATGGTGTAGTTATAAAGCTAACGTTTGCTTCCCTCCCTCTTTTTCACGGAGTGAGTATATTGGTTGGTTGGTCTGCCAGAATAAACCTTACGGAATATTCTGGCTAGACTGTAATTTTAACCGAGATCAACACTTTCCAAGTTATCTCCCCTATCCGATTGCCACGTTTTTCATCCTGAGTTTATGTCTTAAAATTCACTCATCAGCAACCTGTGGTCGTATGCATAATCCATACGTTAATTAACGTACTGCGTTAACTACAGTGAACACTACTAATGTTTTGTAAGTTTCCCATTGTTACCGCAGTGCGTTATCTAACATAACGATTATGCATACGGCCACTGCTCCTTGGCTCAGTGGATTATCGCGTTGACTAAACCTTCACATGAACCAGTCTTTAAAAAATTAAAATTTTTCCTTTCCCCATTCCCAATGTACTTTTATTGAGATGGGTGAGAAGCCTGTTGCTAGATTTTGTGGCATTAGGAAATTTTACAGTACAGTCTGGCTCTCCAGCCAAAAAAACTTTCAACGGGTAGTCTGACAGTTAGGCCAGACTATCACTACCTTGTGTTGTTGTTGTTGTTGTTGTTGTTGTAATTGTTTTGTGAATGTAGTTGCGCAACTCTGTTACGCTATTAAGAACGTGTTATGTTGTTTTCCTTGTGATCCTAATTGTATCAGTTGTCATTTTTGTTCTGTTATTGTTTTCTTTTTTTACTATTAATATTATTATGATGATATTTTGTAATCATGGTCATATTCAAATATTTATCTATTCGTGACTTTTGAAGCACATAATTTTATTATTGTCGTTGTTATTTCTTTTATATTATTGCCGTATTGTTGTGTGCTTACTTTTATATTCTGCAGTTTGTTTTTATCTTTATATTTTCTTGAATTATATCAGTCTGCTGAATTTTTGCCAAGACTATGCCTATTTTTGTCGATGTGTGACAGCGTTTAGTCATAATGACGTTACGTCCTGGTGATGCTGATTGTGGTAAACAATGTTTTTGTGTGTTGAAGATGGTATGTTCTTCTGTCGTCAACGTGGTTCAATTCGTTTGTCGTCATAACGGTAAGTATGTAATGATTTAATGTCCTATCTTTTGTGCACTTTTTTGGGTTAAATTACATTATATGATAAAAGTTGATGTCAGTGTATAACTTACTCACTTATTTGGTTTTATTTAACGTCCACTAGGACAAGGTGGTCCTACTTGAAAACTGTCTCATCAAAAGCACTATCACTATCAGCAATATCTTTGCTTTCTTTATCATCAAAATCAGCTGCTGGAATCCTTGTCATTATGTTTTCTCAATCACTTTCAACATTATCACCATCATCATTTTCATCTAATATAGAAGAATAGTAATATTATTATCCAGCTTATCACACCCCTACCGACATCATCATCTTTTTGCAACTATTGTCTCAAAATCGTACCTGCACTCGCAACTGCCACTGCCTCTATCTAAACTGCTGTGTGCCCTAAACCCAGAAGTGAGCCTGTCTTTTCAAAAAAGAGGCAAAGGGATCAGTCTTGTACTTTCTTTATCTTGTGAGGATCATATCTAAAATGTAACTGCAGGTTTCACCGTAATGCATGATACTTAAACAATAGTTTGTTTTTTTTTCATTAGCGACATGTTATGCAGTGCGTGAACAAATATGTACAATTTTCCGATTCGCGTTCCTATCGGTGAACTATACATAAAGGAATATTTCGCAGCTTCTGTTGCACCGCGACAGTTTTGAAGAAAGAAGTCTGAGGTTTTGATACAACATACTACGCAATATTATTGTTAGGCCAAAGGCGTCGAAACCCGAATCTTTATCAGGATGTTGTTTATAAGAGTATTGCATCCAAGCACCGATTTTGACCTGTCGGCCAACTGTTGCATACCCCATGCCTTAGTAACTTATCCGTAGTCTATATCATCTCCTATCTGTGTTTCCAGGGTGACTCTGGCGGACCTCTGATGTGTGAAAGTGACGGCAGATTCTACGTGGCTGGTGTGATGTCATGGCTCATCAACAACTGCTCAGCTACCAACTTCCCTAACGTCTTTACCCGACTACCGAATTACATGGACTGGGTTTACAAAGAACTCGACTACTTTGAATGGTTACGATTCCTCTAAATCCATGTGTGATTGATTACCGAGTGACTCGGCATCGATGGAGCTCCATTATATCGAGTGAATATGAATTCACTAGGCTCATACGTGATGACACACTCACTGAGTATACAATGAGCTTTACAGAGTGATTTACGCCTTCTTTATACCCATTCTTTTTTAAGTTCCTCAGCATATAACAGGGTAACGCGAATACAGATACTTGTACTTTTGTGCCGATTAGCAGCGACATGTCCTGAGTGTATATCAGGAGATCGATTACCTTTAATAGTTACGATTTCTCTAGATCCATGCTTGACAATTGAACTCTCCTGTAAGGGTTCTCAAAATATTGACAAGCTCACTTGCGTAGTGCACGAGATGTCTAGGACATGGAGAGCAAAAAGATTTCGTGCATTGACAATGAGGGAAATAGTAAGACAAGAACTGAATGCTGGGTCCAAGTACAGGAGCAAAAGACAATAGTTGCATTGACTCCAGTAGAAAGTTTGAGAATCACTGTATTGGAGAATTGTTCCCATGACTGCTGGAGGGATGCTGTAATTATTATTCAGAGCCAGCCTACACGAATACGATTACTTTATACAATAATATGACGTCTCATTGAAAAGAGACAAACTGAACACTATATCACAGATCGACTGTATTTTGTATAACTACTCGTATATCGTATCTGTAACGAATATTTTACTGCGATGCTGTCCCAGCTATGAAGACTGGATCTCGCCTACTTTCAGAGATAGCGATTCCTGTTAAACTCTTCAGCGATTACTAGACAGAACTGAGAGAGGACTCATGCCACTGATATTATGTGGTTTATGTTAACACTCGTACCGCGAGGTGTGCTGGATCCAGCCTCCCGTTGGCTGCGTGACCATTGTTACGGATAATGACTGTTGCTCGTGCTGAATGCCGGCCGAGCAGCTGCCACTGGGGTGCAAAATTCTACCGCCGCACTCAGCGTTCCGCAATGAGATGTATACTGTTATATTCTATTGCGGCATTCAAGCGTAGTGAGAGGACGGTAGAATATATTCTATCACAGCATCACGAGGGTTAATTATTTCATTGGAAATGATGCAACTACGACAGTGAGGTGTATGCAGCCCATCCCAATTCTCACGTGTCTTATCAACGTAACTGATACACCATAGTGCACTTTGGCGTGCAATCATCTATGTCAAATCCAAAGAGAGCTGCAGCAGAATTGCACGCCAGAGCTTGTTTGAGGTAATCCGATTTTAAAACGAACTGGATTTGCAATCCGTTTGCCTTGAACAGCCTTGGTGTGCAACACTGGCGCAGTTTTTGTGCACCAGAAACGCCGCATAGATTTCATTGGTTGGTATCGATAGCTTGTGTGAGCGTGATACATCAAGTAATTTGTGCCTTCTTAAATTTGTCAAGTGTTACAATCTCGTCCTTGAGTATTTACTATTATGTATTGTTATAATGATTCTCAATGACAATTTTTCAACATATCAATGATTATTAATTACATTTTTTCAACATATCACGAGAGGGAGAGAGAGAGAGAGAGAGAGAGAGAGAGAGAGAGAGCCACCATTAAGTATTAAGCAGCGATAATCGTATTCGATTTCTTTGAATGACTACATCAACCCGATACGTCATTACAAGAAGTTGTAGGCAAGTTTTATTAACCAAGCAACTACTGGCGTTTTTCCTTGGTGTTTCAAAACTAGTGGCCATATGCAAAGTATTCTCTGTAACTACGGGAAACAGCCTAAACATCAATGATATTTCCCATAGTTACCGTTAGAACGCAACGTAAGAGAACATTATGCATGCGGACCTCGGAAATAGACGTTTAGCGGTTGTAGGGTTAACGTGTGTTGTGTATTCAAATATGTGTACAAATTGTGCACGATTGCGACTTTCTGTGTTTTAAGACCTGTGTTCTTATGATAGCTTTACACTTTTTTATTACAACTACCCGTTGATCTCATCGTTTTTCCTCAAATGACATTATGAAAGCTTCACTACATACTGTTATCATAAATACCGTGTTATTAGTGTACACAGACTTATGTTATCATATATTATGTCGCAGACGGTAAAGTGTACAGATTTCTGTTTTTATCAGTGTTAACGATGTTATCATAACTAATGTGCACAGCAACATCATCCAGTGTTTATCATTATTTGTATACACAAGGATGTCAGAACGTGTAAATATGCTGTTATGTCATACACTATGTGCAGCGTCACGATTTGTTTAATGACCTTATGCTGACATTTGTGACACTACTAATACTACTATTGTCTGAGGATATAGGTTAGACTAGGTGGACGCCATTTTGTCGAAAAGGTATGCAGGAAGAAAACAATTATTGATGATGTCATTCTACTCAACATTCTATAAGATGATGAATGACTGAGTAAGAGCAAAACAAACAGATAACGCTATCTAGTCCAGCCTATACACTTCTGCCGTGTTAAACACCAATATGTTCATACGAATGATGTCTGTGTAACGCATCCCCATGGTCAAGTGCTTAACGTGGTACATCACTATAACTGCATCTTGGCATATTAGAACAGTGTGTCTTGAACATGCCTTGGGGTGCGACCCTGATGGAGATTGACCCTCACCAGGAAACGCTGCATAGACGTGATTGGTATTACTATATACAATGTCTATTTCCTTAAGCTTTCATATGGTTAGATACACATAGGTACATACTTTTTGGGTACCACTGGTTCTTAGGCTATATCCACATTGTTGTGACTTTGAATTGTTTTCATGGGCTGTTATATCAGTCTCTTTCATGAAAGAGAATCTCATTCGATAACTTTGCGTTCTAAGTGGCCCATTGCCAGGGAAGAGTATGGAAACTTATTTCCTTCGCCATGCGAACGTGTGTAATTAGGTTAAATTTGTATCCAAAGGAGAAAACTTACAACATAGATATAGGAAGAGAAAAGAAACGAAAACATTAGAGACAGTCGAAATAAAATGCAATTTATCGACAAATCGTTGATGCAATATTATGCTTTCGTTGACCGGTACTTCTCTTTACTTCCGATTTGATAAGTGTCACAACTTCCGGGAGACAATTAAACTCGAAATGCCATTTGTCGAGGACTCAGACTAACTGCAGCAGTTCGAAACATTCATTTTCATTGCCAAATACACCTCCGAAGGGCAAATGTTATTGTTTATGTTGTGTGAATCTTCAGTATACAAATAAATGTTTGGATAAATGATGGTTGAAAATGAGTTTATGGTCTATGACCAAGCAGCCAGCATCTTTGCAAGCGTTTGAGAATACTTGAAATGTTTACTCATGTCGACATCACGGCTTTAAGTTGTGCCTTTACGCTATTCTTTGACTATAATATGCAATGTCAATGATGTTTGAGGAAATGATAAGTATGGTTGAAAAAGGTTTATTTTGTTGCATTTATTGAATGTGATAAATTTGGTATAATAACATATATTCATACTGTAAATGTAACATATAAGTAACCATCATTTTGCCAGTATGAACATTGACTTCCATGTAATATTATGCTTTTCTAGGTCTGTAATATAGCCACATGTCTAAAAATGTAGCACTGATGATACCACCTCTAGCATTTTTACTTTTTGACGAAACGCCATTTAGCACATATCTTGTAACAGTATTTAATGAGTGTATCTCTTTCATCTTGTACTTAATGGTCAGTTGGACTCCTCTCAAATTATAAATTGATCATTTTCCACATCGCTCTTCAATCATACTCTATACTTTGCCCGAGTCTGGACCGCGACTTTGTCATCTTCCGAACCCCTTGTCGTCACTGTTAATATGTATTCATCGGATCACTTCTACTTTCCATTTTGCCCTACTTCAAAGGGAGAGTATTATGTTGTGATTAATCCTCAGTCATATTTCACATGCCTGCGGTCATGAGATCAGTCGTGGAGTTGAAAGAGTTTCTGACCATCTAAAGATTTGAAGCCTTTTTTGTAGGCATGGCAACTACAGATAATGATGATCGGATGTTCAAAAGGACCAAATGCTCAGAGCAGATATTTACTATTTGTATTTGCTGTCTCACTGACAACTTGCATCTTGAAAACGAAACGAATTTCATGTAGAATTATTCCCTTCCTTAGCACTACATCCATGAAAGACCTACTTCTTGGATAAAGGGACATAACTTTACATCTTAGAGGGTTATGCTTAAGGGTTGAGTCCCTTCCCAAGAACAATTCACATCTTCCAGAATTCTTCAGTAATTATATCGCTCGCCAAGAGAGATGCAAGTGGCTTTATGCTGAAATATCCTCCGAAATGTTTGCTTAATGTAAACAAACGACCATTCCAGTATTTTGTTATGATAAATCTATCATCATGATTTCCCTTTTTATGCCCCGAATGGTTGGGGCTTAGCCTCAATAGCCCGCAATGACTCGACGGCACTGGGCTACATCCGTTTCGCTTTGCCGTCATTATAGGGTTGTTTTCTAGGTCACCGTCTTGGTTGGCAACGCGGGTCAGGGCGGCACGCTGATAGGTAGAAATGGGTGGTTCTGGTTGGAAAACAATGGCATATCCAACCAGTGAGTAGCTAGGGAGTCACGCGCCACAGGGATGCTTGGCCTTGATAAACAGCTCTGTAATGGGGCTTTGGTATTACTTTCACCATAAACCGTCCGTGTCGACATATAAGGCCGTATTTCATAAAAAAATTAGATTTGAAGAACACGCTTGTTCATGTAACTCATTAACTTAGTAGTACAAAGGGTCTGATTCCCCACTATATCCTGTTTTCTATTTTTGGTTACCTCTAACATTATATTCAGTAATGTCATTAAACATGGGTTTGATAAAATTCTGAAAAAGAAATGATACCGGTATTTGAATTTGACTCATTTTCTAAAATACGACCTTTTACGTAACCACGGATGCAATTTTGACAACGTATATAATGTTGTTACTATTATTATCATCATCATGACACGACCAGTGATAGTATGTATTTTTCATCGGGGAGTGGATGTAACTGTATGTTATTATATGACATGTATATATGATAGTGTAATATACTATTCCCACATTTTATACTGTTTTTATACTCAGTGCTGTACAATTAGTGCTTTAAAGAACAATAAAGGGAAATTCAGTGGAATTTACATAATGTCTTGACAGTATTCTGTCTGTGTGTGTGTGTGTGTGTGTGTGTGTGTGTGTGTGTGTGTGTGTGTGTGTGTGTGTGTGTGTGTGTGNAATGTCTTTTAAAAAAAAACATCCAAAAATGAAAAACTTCATTCAATGTCCTTGTGCAGAATATCAAAATCCTGGAGTCTGTCAGGAGAATCTAGATCTTTCGCCAAAAAATGATGTGTGTGTGTGTGTGTGTGTGTGTGTGTGTGTGTGTGTGTGTGTGTGTGTGTGTGTGTGNTGTGTGTGTGTGAGAGAGAGAGAGAGAGAGAGAGAGAGAGAGCGAGAGAGAGAGAGCAGGCGATATTGTCCCAGAGGTTGTATTTAACAATTCCAGGAATCACTACCAAATGTCTTTTTAAAAAAAACATCCAAAAATGAAAAACTTCATTCAATGTCCTTGTGCAGAATATCACAATCCTGGAGTCTGTCAGGAGAATCTAGATCTTTCGCCAAAAAATGATTGTCTAAAATTGTTGCAGCAAACCATATATTTAAATATATCTACTTAAAGTCGCCTCTGTTTGATCACTTGGCGGAAAGAAGTCAATCTAGCTAATCGCAACTCTTGTTTAATCGCAACTCTTGTTTAATCGCAACATTTCGATGCTTTAGGCGATTTGTGATAGGGCGGAGTTGACGTATCTTGCTTCTTCTGATTTTGTGCCTTCATTTGTCCCCTCCTCTCTCTCTCTCTCTCTCTCTCTCTCTCTCTCTCTCTCTCTCTCTCTCTCTCTCTCTCTCTCTCTCTCTCTCTCTCTCTCACAAATCACACATTTTCCCACCCGCGTGCGTTAGCACCAGCTGAGATTCTCTACCATATATTACACTGTATTACATACCAATACCAGCTACAAATTCAAATCTAGGAAAACATCTGAACAAACTTCTCCCATCTTGGATGCAGTATGGTTTAATTGGCTCGATCCTGCTCTATCACTAGAATCAATGTTAAAAAAAACAACAACATAATACTACTTTATCTATAAAAACACAGATAAAGTCATCAATCAAAGACAAATAAAAGAATGACCTCAAAAAAAAATGCTTCGAGATATACGATAAAGACAAGGAAGACAACCGTATATATAAAAATATAATCCATTTAAATCTGTGTAAAGTCCGTTTAGCTATCACAGAAATTCTATCACAGATGTGCAAGCTTATCATATTCAGAACCAACTCTAGTTTACTTCTTCTTAATGCAATTTGCAACTATTCACCATAAGTGCACTGGAATTTCTGTGTAAAACTGCACATCAAAGTGCTGGATGGTGCAATTTTGTCCATGCACTTTTTCCATGCAGTTGTTATTGTGTAAATCATAGCTCCATGGTGTAAATCAACCATACCAAATGCACACTAGCTATTAAGATAATTATTTTTGTGCTCTCAGTAACTTTGAATACTACATTAAATGGTATGCCTTTTTCATGTGTGTGAGTAATATCTTAAAGGATTTTTTAAAGTGCTCTTGAGTGCATTATTTTCAGTCGTGGTTAGTGATCGTAGGATGAACTTTATCACAAAGAACTAGTCATTACTTCACCACCACATTCTACATATATATCTAAGACACACTAATGCATATCATCGTGGAGGCATTTTATTTTTCTACTTCGAGATAGCAGTTTTCTCTTACATTTGTGCAACTTACACTTGAGACACAAATACTGAATAAATTCTCTTTAATGATATGCACTGATGTTTCTTAGATGCATGTGTGAAATCCCGTGTTGAAGTAAAGACTATATTCTGAGATAAAGATTTCCTATGATTAACGCCCACAACAGAAAATAATGCATAATTTAGCACTTTGGTGCACAATTTTGCACGTAAAATGTACTAAATTAGAAACTGACAGCGCACATCACCTTAATGCATTCTATTCAATAAAGAATATATAGTTGTGTATCCCTTTCAGGTTATAGATAATATTTTGAAATATTCATCGTCATAGACAACTGTGTAAGCTTTTCTGCAGATAAAGACTTAAAGGGATAGGGATAGTTATTTCTTCATAGCCTTTTATTTATTCATAAACTGTAAACGTGTTCACTCTTCCTTTTCCCTGACAGAATTCGAGAAAACATCAGAGGAAAGTCGGCATTTTCATTTTACGCATGCCGATCTTACTCCTCCTACGTGACGTCAACAGGCGAGATAGGCTATTATAGCAAACTGATGATTGATCCAGACAGTTTGCACATGCATCTGCACCAATCACATGCTAGCTTTTCTCGCTTTGTGACGTCACGCAGCATGTGTAATGGTGGCATACGAAAGGTGAAAGTACCGACCTTCCAACGCTGTTTTCGGAGAGATAGTGGGGCGTAAAGAAAAATCTACGTGGTTTAAAGTTGTTTTTTTTTAATGTGCATTTCTTAGACTGTGAAGCAAATATCCACCCAAGCCCCTTTAAGAAGGCGCTTTGTACGTTGTTGCAAGTACTTTTGAGTATAAAATTTCATCAGTTGGGCTTCATAGTGAGTGGAATGTTTTCAGCGTCTTGGATTTGGCTTTCATACAAAATGCATGTTATGAAATTAGGCATTACCTGCTTTGCAGCCGGTGAAAATGGGGCTTATGTGGCAAGATTAGGAACTGCAATATCAGGCTCAGAAAAAAGATGGTCGAAGCCATCCGACATTAAATTTTTATTTGAAGCAGAAATCGAGAATAAAATCATTTTCTGTACACAAAAATGTTCGTTTTATGGGCTAAAGATTAGAAATTGTAGACAAATTTGAGTTTTACTGAGGCAAATTAAATTAATTCTTTAGTTGGAAATTGTTCCTTAATCACAGTCTTCTCAATATATTTTAGACTTTGCATGAGGATTACTATTTGCCAATACAAACATCTGGAGGGGGAGGGGGATTACGCTAACTCAAAATATATCAGAGTTTATTTCTACACCCAGAAAAAAAAAAATATGAGAAATTCAGAAACTCCACCAGTTTTGTGACGCTTGCTGAAAGTACACATATTTGGCTTTATATACCATACCAATAACTTAACTGGGTCAAAAAGCGACTTAAGCTTCATTTTGACTAGCTGCAAGACTGTGGTATCAAGACTTTGGGAAGACGTTATTCTCGAAGTCGCCCATCAAGTTTCCATGAGGCCAGTAGTTAGCGACGTATGTGTACATTCCGTTAGAGCCTCGCTCAGAGGACATGCCTGCTCCAATGTGGGTACAGTTCTTCCAGACCACTTGCGTGAAATGACCTGTGGGGTGAGCAAACACATTGCGCATCATATCGCATGTCGCTTAAATTTAAAAGCTGATTTTGGTTTTCCTACGTTTTAGTTGTCATGGTCATCTTTGTTACTATAAAGGCCATCATTTATAACTGTCACGATCACTGCTCCTTTTCAATTTTATCTTTCTGAATTAGATAATCAGGACAAACAATCCCGTTCTTGCTAAAGCCTTAGAGTGAGGTTTGAAAGCGTGAATGACTGAGCTTGGCTTGAAGTTATTGGTAAAGAAGCCTTGTCATTGGAAAACTGAACTTCGAAGTAAATAAAAAAGTGGGCGGCGGCTGTCCTGTTTTAGTCATATATGGAGCCCCGCCTGGTCTACTTTGGCCACGTGATCTTTTTTTTTTTTTTTGCTTTTTCAGAAAGGCCAGTTAAGAAAAAAATATCAATATCCGCCATTTCACAAAAACATAACTATTTAATCACTTCAGTCGGAAAGCAATGTCAAGTAACATTCGAATAACACAACAGACCACCACCACTGCTATCACCACCCTCAACATCACCACCACTACCACCACGAATATCATTCTACCACTACCTCCTCTACAAGAACAGCTATGCCATCGGTCATGCTTAATTCGTCAACTCCAAAGAAACTCATCTCAACATAGTAGTGTAACTGCAACATCAGATCTCAATTCCGAAAGTCAAAGATTTATCAGCCAATAAAAGCCAATGTAACAGACAATATCAACCAATCATATTCCTCTGACAATGGAAAAATGGAAAACAGAAACAATGAATGCTGGAGTTGTAGCTTCCGATGCCCGGATGACCGTGCATGCATTGTAATTGAGAATGGTCTATGTGAACCCCCCCCCC
>JAWQUT010000033.1:2960258-3036275 GCA_033807755.1 Ellobium chinense
AAATGACTGAAATTTGTTGACATCATGGACACTTGCTTTATGTAGTGTGGTCACAGATTAGCCAAGGCAAAACAGGTAAACAAGCAAGAAATATGTCCTACATTTCCACATTTCACCAGATAGCACTTAGTGTAGGGCCCTCAAGAATGTGGGGTCCATAGCATTTTTGCTAATACAGTTAATCCAGCACTGCCTGCAACAAGACTGAACTATAACTCTCTTCCGTTTTAACAAGTTGTCACACTTATTCCACACTTGCTGAAGTCATTTTTTTGAGGTTTTGAGAAATTTAGCACAGAGCAAAACAATGAGGCAGATGGAGTTTGGCTTGTAAAATTGGATATAGTAATGAGTCAAAATTGTACATATTATTTGTTTTAATCGGAAAGGGGAGATAAATGGAAGCTCAATTAATAATATACAGTATAAACAATTCAAATCATAAAAAAATTACCTAGGCAAATATGGAACGAGGGTGACAAAGTGAGAACCAGTTCACTCACATCTACCACAAATGAGTAGCTTCCATAGAGACTCATTATATTTAAAAGAAATCTGATTCTCAACCACGCTCACAACATGAAATTTGCAATTTATCATTACCACAAATTGACCACAGCAAATGGTCAATACTATCAGATGTATAATCCTAATGCCAGTTATTGGTTTTCCATATTATTGCTAGGTATAAACCTCTCTTTGTGTTGGCATAGAGACAGCACAAATGGTCACTTAAGGTCACTGGCAGGGCCATTTAGACTCAAAATCAAGCGTGGTATACAGTGAAGCACAGAT
Organism: Ellobium chinense; assembly: GCA_033807755.1. Lineage (NCBI taxonomy): Eukaryota > Metazoa > Mollusca > Gastropoda > Ellobiida > Ellobiidae > Ellobium > Ellobium chinense. The sequence goes on from JAWQUT010000033.1 coordinate 2,961,054, forward strand.
AATGTGTACACCTTCGGACCAACCAAATGTGTAGGCCTACTTGTTAACATAAATACATAATAACTATACATGTACCCTCAAGGAAGAAAAATCAGAATAAAAAATACTGCATAGCATATCTGTGTTTGTGTACTGGGCATGTGCATATTAAAAGTGCTCCGCTGTATATCATTTCTGATCAGCAATGTGTTGAGGAAAAAAGGCAATAAATCCAGAACACCAAGTGGTGACTTTGTGGCCATATATTTATTTGCATCAGTCTGTAACCTACTGATCATCAGCATTTGCTAAAAGTAAAAAACCAAAGTCCCTGGTTAATTAAAGTAATCTCCCCAAATTATAGCATGATAGGAAGTGAAGGTCATGTAAATTGGAAGCTGTCGTCAACAAAGGTAAACAGTCTGCCTTTGGGCCAATCTTCACACCAGGCTGTCCGCTCTACTCTGCCGATAGGATCATGACTTTTGGTCAACAAAATTCTTTTTGCAGATAAACTGGACCATGACTTTCCTAAAAATTCAACATGTTCAGACAAAGCTTTCTCCTTTCTGGCAGGCTCAGACTGGGCCAATCGACCATCCCCTGATTCATTCACACATCTGGATCTTCTAGAACCAGCTGTATCATCTTCCCAGTAGGACTTGCGCTTGTTTCCAATCAGGGCCGATTTTGTGACCATGACTGTAAGTCCAAAATCCGAGACATACTTTGAAATGGTGCGGGCTATGGGTGACATTTTAGACTCAGTGCAGTGGGGATTTTCAAGATCTGTCAATTTGTCTGACCAATAAAAAGCAGAGATGGAATCGATGACCACAAAGGACAGCAGAGGGTCACATGCTAAGTTGTGTTCTAGGGACAACAGTGAGGCTAGTAGCTGCTCTGTGCTGGTCACTCGCAACACCTGGACTCTACCTGAGAAAGCAAAGAATAAAGGAAAATGTCATGAGAATTTGCACTGAGGATTGTGGATGAAGAGTAAAGATTTGTGAGACAACATTAAAAAATGTGAAGGATATTATAATTCATGTGGGGGGTAGACGTCCTGACACGTTTGAGTTTCCATTTCAAACCATCACAAACGGGCCAAAAGCATCTTTGGAACAGATCTCTCACCTACTAATCACTCTTTTAAAGTAATAAATGGATAAGCAAAACAAAGCAAAAAAAAAAAAAAAAGCCAACAATTTTTACTTTTAAGCATACAGAAGACCAACACAAAGTCCAACATTCATCAATGCCTGGAGACAGGGGAAGAAATAAGAACAATATTGTGTTATGTGTAAATTACTTCCCCTGAAAAATGGTTATAGAATGTGAATTTTGATTGAAGTAAGCACCAGTCCTGTGCTGTTCACTTTAAAACTTTACAACCAGTTCTGTGCTGCTCATTTTAAACAGACTGCACTTCAACTTGTAGGAAGTGGAAGTTCACTTAACATTTCATTTCAGCTTTGTTGATACAGTACACGACATTTTACTCCACAAAAATGAGGTTGAGAAGGGGATTGTAGACAACCTCTTCACTGACATTTTAAAGGAACCGAATTCTTGAATTACAGTGTTATGTACTTTGAAAGATTCTTTCTTAAGCTTGTACAATGAATTCTGCTACTGTCATTAGAACAGTTTTAGTATTCTAAACAAGATGATACTTGGAAAAGCCCATCTTTTTATAGCATTATCATCATTGTGTAACTCTAATTTCCTATTTCCTTCATTGCTTCCATCAGCAACTTTTAAAGCTGTCCGTTGTTTCTCTGATGATAAGACAAATTACAATATCTGTGCAACCAGGTCTCTTCTATACCTATTCAATTACTTATTGCAATCCCCACAGGCCACCCTAATAAGACTAATATGTCAAATCTTGTGCCCATTTCTTGACCGGCTGTGACTGCATCCCCCCTGTTTTCCTCGCTCGCTCTCTCTCGGTGACGTCATAAGTCCACAGCTACGCCTGGCTTGCTTTGTTTACCTTTGGTTCGGAGTGGAAGACACTGGGATTTGTGTATCATTCGTTGTGTGTGTGTTGTTTTTATCTGTAAATTTTCTTGAGATAAGTCTAGTCTACTCCGTTATGTATAGACTTATATGATTACATGATTACTTTGTTGAATCCATGCCCCTCTCCTCCCACCCACCCCTCTTTTTCCCCTCATGATCTCAATTTTCTGTTTGAAGCATGAAAATGGATGGCGCTTTTTCCACATACCATGTCAACACCTACGTGCAATGTCAGTCAGCTGCTACAAACAGTGATGGATCCCGCCGGTGGCTCGGGGGAGGGGGGAGGAGGAGGGGGCAGTGGGGGAAGATGGGCCAGCCTAGCAATTCCCCTTCTTTGATTTCTTGTCATAGAGAGAGAGAGAGAGAGAGAGAGAGAGAGAGAGAGAGAGAGAGAGAGAGAGAGAAACTCAGATAGAAAGAAATGGATGGGAATCGAGTGAAAGAAAGCATGCGTCCACAGGAGTGCTTTACTGCAGCAATATTTTATCTTAATTCTAAAACTTCACACATTAATCAGCTGTGATTTATAGAAAATAATTTCAGTCATTACGTGTATGGATGGGAAACAGGGAATAATTTTGCATTCCAGGACTCTCCGAGTGCTAGAAGTGCCTAGATCTCAAGATGAATTTGAAATCATTTATGAGGGAGGAGGGGGTAGATTAAGCTTCCAAAACCTTAAATCTATGAAGTGGATAATACAGTCAAACACGAAGTCGTCGATTACAAGTAAGTCGAAATCACAGTCCCCACGCCCTCCCCTTTGCAAACAAATTTTTCAGACCTGGATTTTAGCTCAATACTGGTCTTTCAAAATTCGGCAAACTCGAATGAGTCGAGTCCAAACGTTCTCTATACAGCAACAGACAAACTTACGCAATTAGTACAATGTTTTCCGTATAAGCTGTCTTACTATCAAAGGCTTTACTATGCCTCCAATTTATATCCTGAAATCTGTATCATCACACTGACGAAGTGAAGCTACCATATTATACATTTTATCCTATACGATAAAGAGATCTGGATCTATGCCTGGCTGACAAGTGACAGTTCAATAATGCCACGCCGTAGGCAAAACTTCTCCCCTTTCTTCACCCCCACCGCCTCAAAACTCTCTCCCCAAACTTTTTGTCTAGTCTAGAAGTAGACATTTTGTAGAAGATCAGCTTTATCGGTACTTTGAAAAGTATAGTATCTATCTTTTCCTTTGATCAGCACTGGCCTTGACAAATTTTAATGCTAGACGCTAACAATTGGATTTTATGGCACGCCTACTACTGTACTAGGAGACATGTCTAGCCACTTTCCTTTAGACAGATTGAATGTTAGTCTCATTGTTTAAACACTCATCCTCGCTCATTTGATACGCCGTATTTTTCTCAGAGACAACGTTGATCTCTCTCCACTCATCTCTCTCAATCACATGATTCTTAGAACCAACAAGAAGTTTTGATCACTGAAAAATGCCGTTCAGACAACACCACCATTTGTAAACACAGTACGGGTGCAAAAGGAAAGCCACGGCGAGGCAGGCAATGCGACGCCTACCCCTTGGTCTTTAACAGGGGCTATTACGCAGTGAGATGTAATGTTACTGTTGTTACTGATATGAAATTGAGGGAAATAAATTGAACTATTCAGTAATGCTAAATTTATGCAGATAGGCCGAGCTGTCATTGAGTAATTGGTGTGTAAAGTTGGGTAACTTGGTTCGCGTGTCAAGTTCGCCGGTCTAGCGTATGCGCTAGGTACTCCCTCTATACATAGACTAATCATATCGACAGGGATTCCACTGTATATTTTTTTTGTTTGTTTGTAGTTCGAACAATAAACAACAGTTCTGGGTCGAAATCGTCATCTTCTTCGGACAAAAACTGTATCGCCGCCACATTGCGCTTGCAAGGCTGTGACTAGCCTGTGATCCCCTGACGTCACACGTAAGGGTGGGCACTATCATACCTCAGAGGCTGAGCTCGATGACGCTACTCGCCCGGTCATTTAAGCGGGGTTGACCTTTAAGTCTCAGCCTATCTACCCACATTACTTCACACTCCATTTCCTTTTTTATATTATCAGTCTTATTCCAGAGGTTTTTGAAATATTGTAGATGATGGTCATACAGACATTACTAATCCTCATGGTGGTTTTATAAGTAGATGGCGTCTGTACACATCGAAGGTCCTATCGTAGTAATCCAATAGAAAATCCAATGGAAAATCACTTACTTATATTTCTGACGATGATGCACAGGTTGCATCGAAAGGCCTTCAGAAATATAAGTAAGTGATTTTCCACTGGATTTTCTATTGGATTACTACGATAGGACCTTTGATGTGTACAGACACCATCTACTTATAAAACCACCATGAGGATTCCAGAGGTTGTATCACAGTTTGTTCTGAAAATCTGAAATGTTAATCTTCATAAAATGAGCATCATATAATTTATAATAAATTCTCATTGATACACTGTAAGCGAGTGTCAAATTTTTTGCATACTGGTGTCAACTTCAGAAGCTAGTGTCGAAATAATGCAGATGCCCTACAGTCAGGGGAGCGGCAATCTTCATGGCAAAGTAATAAAACAGCCGGCCCTGGATCCAGCAGCAACGGTGTTGCATAACTGAAGGCATCTAGTGCTGCTAGTGTTATTATTTAATTTTCAGTAATATTTGAGACTGAATTGCCATATTTAAATTTAAATTTTAAATGCTGAGATGATGTAAGTTCTTGTTCTACTTTTCTTACTGACAGTGGTAAAGGTAGACCAGTTTTGACCATAATAAGCATAACAACTAACTACACCTTTACCGCATAACTGCAAACCATCTGCATGTCCACTCTTGAATAAACCCTCAACATGACAAAGAAAACAAGTTTTTTGGTCTCTATTCAGGCACTATTGCATATCTGGTACATCACTAAAATACTTGCCTAGGGCATCCTCTACTAGTGCCTCCACATCCTGTGGTGCTGGAAAAGTGCCTATCTCTGATATCACAGATTCTTCCCTCTCACCAATCTGCATGCTGCTGGTCTCATCCATACTAGCAGCCTCAACATGTGAAGCCAAATCACAGTTAGTTTTACCCTCCTTTGTTGCATTTTCTTTCCACATCTTTTGCAGCTCTACTGTTGCATCTTCTGCACACCTTTTCTTAGCACTGATACTGTGATGCTCCAAATTCAAAGTAATATCTTTATCTATTTCTTCTGAACTTGCTGATGAGGCTGACTTTAAATCTGCATGAAGCCTACACTCATTAGGTTTATTACTATGTGATAAGCTGTCTTTATGAAGAGATGGCCTGTCAGTTTTGGGTGTCTGTTTCAACTTTTCAAGAAGTGCCAAGATCTGTCTCTCCAACACTATGCCCAGACGAAAAATGGAAAACTTGAATTCTGTGTCAATAATTACTGCCTTTGCTCCTAGGCCACCGAGTGGAAGCCCATTCCAACTATTTGGAAGACAAGCCTTAGCTACATAATGGATTGTCATCTCAGTTTTTCCAACTCCTTCTGCTCCATAGATTTCAATCAATTTTCCTGCTGATGATGCCCTGTGTGGTGTAGACGATGATGTTGTTGGCACTAATGGAACTGATTTGCCAAAGACTTCAGGGTCGATGCTGGTTAAGTCTGTACGACTGCTCAACCTTGCCAGCAGCTGTGTAATAAAGCAGAAGTAAGATCATATTAAACTTTCCAAACTAAAGTCACAGAACAAAAGGACAAAGGCACAAGGTAAAAAAAATATTGCACTTGTTCTGTGGACAACATACTTTCTCAAGCTTTGTTTTCAATACCTTGCATAAAACAAACATTACAATACTCTAGATTCTCTCTACAAAAAGCAACAAAACAAACAAAAAAAACTGGCACACTCTATGAGCATACAAAAAATCACATGGTATGGACTCCAGTGTAAAATGTGTGAGCTGGTCCACAACCAACTGACAATGTAATTAAAGTACTTTATATACTGTTGTCTTTACAGGATTTTGAAAGTTATGTTATTTTTCAAGCTGAGGACCAATGAATGTCAAAGACTCTGGCTCTTCACATCCTGGACAACACCTAACAGCACACGCAGCCATGAATCATGAATGTGAGTTGCCTTAAACCCATGCATCAAATGAAATGAACAAAATAACTGAAGATGGTTCTGCATCAAAATATGGGCAAGTTTTGAAATTTTATCAGAAGCCTAACTCCCTAAATGAGCCTGATTCAAAAATGTCTGCCAGGTATCAAAGTCACACTCCCATTTGTCAATTGCGTTTCTGGGCTGTAGATGTGCAATATTTCTTCACATTCAAGATTTACAAACAAGTCCTAAACTTCACACTAAGTATTTGAGATATATGACCAGCTTTACAATAATAGCACTGTGAACTTCACATAAAACCTCCCTTCATAAGATTAGTAATCAATCAAGCTTATTCATCGACAATGAATCAATGAATATGCCAGAAAAGAGAGGTTCTTTTTTCCTATTTTTAAATAGCTGACTTGGGGGAAGGAATTCCTAATGAGACTTACAAGAACAATCCAGACTCTACCCCTTACCCTACCGTCTAACCGTAAACCTAATGCCCAGATCAAGACAGGAGTATTAGTCAAGGTGAACCCCGAATCCTAATATCCATCAAGATAGACGCATCAGCTATTAGTCTCATTCGAAATTCTTCCCTCTCAGGTCCTCTAAATCTGTTAGTCCAGATCTACCTTTCTAGACTTGTCTTTATCTTTGGCAAATTGGCAAAGTAACTTTTGGATCTTCATCTAGTGCCTTCAAGTCAGATTTAGTCTATAATACCTATTTGCTGGCATCACTGACATGTTGATCTATTGGCACTGCTGATCCTTCAACCTTTTACACTAAGTCAATTAGTCTTTTACCACATGATAGTTTCCTCATTTCAACTTAGCATTCATTACAATGCTTGAACCCACCAAGGCTCTTGGTAAAAGACCTGGGCTGTGTTTGTTTGGCTCCTGCAATTTGACAAAATGGGAAGGCACCCCTATCTTAACAAAGGATGTATCAGTCTCTAGGCAAGCCACGAAGGCTGCGATCAATGTGGAAGAGACAGGAAACAATGCACTGACTGACTTATGAGTATGAGTGATATTTGCTATACTTATATCTTTGCCTCATTCATTAGCATACTGACCACCGATGAATCTTGTCAAATCCTCCTCAGACACAAGGTGGTTGATGAAGTTTCATTAACAAATACTGATAGACTAGACTATCTAGTCTAGTCTAGACTATATGGTTGTCGCTTTGTCAGAAAGCTTTTTCTTCCAGCTTTGTACAAAAAACGACACACTTCTTACAAACCTCTAGTAGGTGACACTCTTCCTCACGTGACTGGAGCATACCAACTAAAAGCGTATTCTTTGTTAAAGACTGCCCACAGAATACAAGAAATTGTAGGGAGCAAACAAACGCAACCTTGCTTAGAGCCCTAGCCCTAGTCTATGTTTACCTGCGCGCCAGATTCTCCTTTCTGAGGTCTTTTCATCTTCTCTCTTGATATCAAATGTAGTTTTTATTTGTGTACTGTTTTATAAATTTATCATCACACTTAAACAGCAGACGATCAGTATCCAAGGCAGCGAGATTAGGAGCTTTTCAGCCATTCATAATTCCTTGACAAATTAACTTTTCCTAACAGGAAATGAAAGGACGACTCTCGGAGCCAGTTAAAATTCAAAACTTCCGGGTTGTTTCGGTACATTGGCCTAAATACCAATAAAAAAAATACTTCATTCCTTATGTTATTCTCTGCAGTCTACGCATACCTCTATTGTCAAGCTAAGGAGTCTTACTACATTTTTGCTATCTGTATTACAAATTCAATCATAATGAGTCATTTAAACTCCCTTGTTGCATTAAAACAAGAACAAAAAAAATGATAATCCTAGTTTACCATTTTCGGCATTGGGAAAAAAAACATGAAGCTTCATATATTTGCCCAAATCAATATAGACCTACGCCTCATTTAACCACTATACTCTAATTAGATATTGAATTTTTAAAGAAACAATTCTTTGTTATTAATAAAATTAATGCCCTTACATGATTCTTAATGGTTATGCTCGGTATTTTAACAAACTATAAAAAAGATTAAAAAACACAACTTCCGGTTCGTTCCACTTTCTGTTTGTCGATGGTGAGTTGCTTCGAACTCCCACACAGATGACTTAGACCATCATTATTTTCCCATGTCTATTTAGTCTAAACAATATATGTGTCGTAATGCACATGAATTAGGTCTTTTTTCATTGATGTGCTAAAAGTGCAAAGTGAATAATCTCTGCAAAATGCACATGTTTTAACTTTTCACCAGCTCTCCTCAGATGCACTTCGTTGTGTTGTTGCGTTGGCGTTGGCTGCAGACTGTAGGTCAGGACTACAAGCCTGTGGCTGTGTGGTTGGTCTCTGCTAACCTAGCAATCATTTGGTTGGTCATTAGACCGTATCTTTGGAGGAATTCTAAATGAGACACACTCCTAACTAGAACTCATGCCTACTAAAAATATAATAATAGTAATAAATACAAACCTTTATTAGTTGTGGAGCTTTATTTACCTGTTTACCCCTCCCTACCCTCAACTCAGTTAAACCCTAAGGCCTAATAGGCTCATGATTAGATCTCTAACCCTATAGAAAGTCAGACTCACAATAAAGTCGAGCTTTATGGAGACATTGACTCTCTGTAAAGTTGGGCATTATGGAGAGTCATAGTTCTGAACTTGGTCCAGACCGTAAAATTAAAAATTACAGCTCTCACTCTCAGTTTGTATTACAACACATGAGTAGGTCTAATTTTAGTAATAGTCCTCTCATTTTATTAAGTCTAGATGTATGTCTTTTTGGTGGGTTTATGAATATCCTACATAGGGAAGCATGTTGATGTGTGTACAACTACAGTTCAAGGTCTGCTGACTATGCATGGCCAATATTTTCAGGGCTAAGAGCATGCATGTTGTAGCTTATCATTTGGTTTGTGGTTGTTGTTTTTGTGTCACACGGCTATGAATGCAAGCCTCTGTGTGCAGGGTTGCTTAGAACAGTGAGAAACAACCACAGTTGGACCATGTACACACAGGCCTACATTACTCACCTCCCAATAAGTATTAGAAAAAGGACCAACATTTTTGTTTTAATATTTTGTGCCTTTTATAATTTCCCCCTTATCAACTTGATGTTTCTTTAAACCCAGAATATTTTTCGTCATTGCTAGATGCTGTTTAAGCCATGGGCCATGAGAGAGAGCACTAGAATTAAAGAGACAGAGACACTCACTCACACACACACACATACACACAAATAAATGCACAGAGACAGAGAAAGACTGAGAGAGACAGAGAGAGAGAGAGAGAGAGAGAAAGGTTTTGGCGAAAAGTGAACAAGAACAGGACTGACTTTTCAGTTACTTTTTGTTGGATCGGAATAGGTTGGAAGATCAAAGAGCAGATTAGATGAATTATTTGAGGGCTAATCCTATGGACCAGTCTGGCTGAGTGAAATCATGAAGAGCCATGATAAGAGAGATGCAACATATCATTATGTGCTTTCTTTGTTCTTGATGTGTACATTGGTTGGTTAGCACAGCAGTCAAATGTGGCATGGGAAGGAAATACAGTCGAGCACGGAAAACTCGAATTTCTCTGGGATCGAAAAAAGTGTTCGAGATTTCCGTAATTCGAAATTCCCGTGACGGCAATATTTTCACAATTACCATCGACTAGAGGGACTGGTAAGGGGAGATAACCTTCCGTAATTCGAAATTCCCGTGACGGCAATATTTTCACAATTACCATCGACTAGAGGGACTGGTAAGGGGAGATAACCACACGACACTAATCTGCTCTGATCTTAACATATTTAGAATTACCACCCTTCCCTGTTTCCGACGTTCCACATAAAATTATGACAAACAAACTGAATTTAATGAACAGAAGACGAAAATCACCTGATTTCGTCAGAGTAGATCGAACTTCGGTGCATAAGTGTAATCCTGATGTGTTCGACGTTATTCGAGGAAAAGAAAGAAATTAGGAGCGGCACTATTGCCAGTCTGCTATTACCTATCGCCCCGCCACGTCACTCTATGCGCATTGCGTCATGTTCGACGCAATAAAATTTATCGCAGCGTGTGTTGACCTAGTCCACCACCCGCCAGGTCGCTCTGCATGCTCAATCACTACACCACCCCCCTCCCGCTGATTCAATAGAGCCACACAAAGCATTGTCTTGATCCCTTGCCCATTACCACGGCACTCCCGCACACCTTTCCCTTATCACTAACACTGGGACGAGCAACGCCAGACAAAGAAAGGCTTTATCTGTCATTTCGCCGCTTTGAGATCGGGTAGATGATGATGAAATCGTTCGAGAAATGCGTGTTGAGAGTTCGAGAAAATCGTTTTAACAATACAAAGAAAATAGAGGCTTTTAAAAGGGGCCGATAACAGCGTTCGACATTTCCGTGAATTCGAGATTAGTGTGTTCGAGTTTTCTGTGCTCGACTGTATGCACCTTTTATATCGCCTGCAGGTCCCATGTACAACCTATCTTCCAACCTAAATGAGTTACCTTGTGGCTCTTCATAGTCTGACTTTATTGGGAGTCAAAGTCTTTATAAAGTTGGACTTTATTGAAACTTTCTGACTCTCTATAGACGCTTCGATAGGTTAATACTAATACTAATGTAGATCAAGATGGAGAATCAATCGAGGCAAGTCCCTGCAAAACTGGAGCAACAGATGTCAGTCTCAGAAGGAATTCCAAATGAGACTCTGACCTAATGCTCCTGTATCGATGGATATTACCTCGCCTCAACTGACACTTCTGTCTCAGGGTTGGGGTTGTATGCTACACCCAGTGTCAGCATACCTTATCCTAGATTTTCCTAAATTCTCTAAGGTGTCAAAGAATCTGTATTTCAAAATGAAGTCATATAAAGCTTTGGAATCTCAAAAAAATTTTTCAGTTATGGATTATTAAATGAGAAATTGCTCAGGTGAGCAGACATTGGTTGAGCACAGACAAAGGACTACTGAGTTTGGAGTTAGGTATACTAATAGGAATTAGTTCAGGTTAGGGGTGTGAGTCTCATTCAGAATTCCTTCCAACAGTACAAGGTAATCAGTGCAAAGTAAAACCACGGTGCTTTGTTAATCTGGCCTCTTGGACAGTAGGTTAGTGCATTAAGGTCTTGGGTTGTTTAAAAAATTATGTGGTTAATGCAGTCCTTAGATACCAAAGTCAAACATACTTAATCCAGAAAGTTTTCATGTGACTAGGATCTCTGTTTCTTGCGGCGTTAGCTTTAATCCGACTGATCCAGCATTCACTCTGCTGTGGAGATGTCTTGCACTTTGTGATTTATTTACTCCCACTAAAGTAAAATGCTTCTCAGGCATGCATGATGTGGGTCAGGACTGTAAGCCCCTGTAAAATATATTAAGATTCTCAACAGTTATATATATTCTATTTCAGACATTTTAGTGAATGCCTTAAATACCTTGTGAGAGCTGCATCAGATGTCATCATGATGTCTCGCAATCCTCAACCGCTGCCAGTGCGCAGGGCCAGGAAAAGACCAGCAACACCTGTGTTAGGTGGCCAGGATGGATCCTACAAGAATGTCAACAATGATTTTGTCTGGTGAGCAAAAACAGAGATGTAGTTCTCATGCTACTGAGAGATAAAACATGTGAAGTTGAACTAGGAAATCCTATTACCACAACCACTTCTTGGTAGTATCACCCTTTATCACTAGACTGCATGTATGTTAATGCTGTGCAGCATGAACAAGATTCAGGTTTTATTTTATTTACAGGGCTTGAATAATTTTCGTCTCAGATCTTCATATTAAAAGTAGAAAATATATATCAAAACCAAGTAGCCTTGATTTTGACCTGTATGTGATGTCCAGCCCAGAAGTTTATTTTCTGTTCTTATCCAAATCTGAATAGGGTGTGGCATTGGATGTCTTAAAGAGCTATGAATGTGAAACCGTTGAACTTAACTAAGATCTTTCACAGCATAACACAAGAATATTCTTTAATTTTGCTATGGCTATGATTTGTGTCTCTGCTATATCTTCTTCATCATGCATGCTGAAGTTGGAATAAGAGACTGTTACTTTATTTGTTACTTTATTTCTCACTCACTGACATGATTTTCCATTTTCAGTCCAATCTGTTTTGATCTCATTGATGAGGCATATATGACAAAGTGTGGCCATTCTTTCTGGTGAGTCTGTCATTTTATTTTGGTGTCTTTGTACCCTCTTAGCTTTAAGGCGAAGTCTTATCCAGCCATCAGCATAACATCAATGAAGAATTTCTCAGCATTAATACTTTGCTGCAGCCTTCTCTAGCTAACAGTTCAATGCTTATAATTATCAAGTGTTCTTGTGACTGGACCCAAACTTGAAAGTTGATGAAAGAACGAAGTGAAAGACAAGAGTCAACCTAGAGAAAATCATATTCCGCATGTTTGTCAACATCTTTTTATCTACCTTTCCTCTCCCCAAAGTTAGAATACCATAAATGAAAAGCTCAACAGTTTAGTGATGATGGTTTATGTTACACATCCAACACTGTTTGGAGGTCCTGGGCAGCAGCAAAGGAACAAAAAATGAAGTTCAATATTATAGAATGATAAACACAGACCTCAGGAGTCCCGTAAATTTCATAAAGTCAAGAACCTGAAACACCCCTAAATTTACGTACACTGTTTGGCAGAAGGAAGTGTGCTGTGTGTAAATGCAATATTTCCTGGCCAAGGCAACCAGATGCCCTTGTGCTAATGTGAGTGTTGATAGGAGAGCTAACTGTATGTTGTCAACATCACTTTTGTTTTTCAGCCATGACTGTATTGAAAGAAGCCTTGAAAGGAACAACAGGTGTCCACGCTGTGGAGTCCCAATAGAGAGCGCCTCACACATCTTTCCTAACTTTACACGTGAGTTGCAAACAGGCTTTTCTTGACTTCTGAAGTGATGCAAAATTGTGAGGAAATAGCAACACGCTTTGATTAGAATAAAGTAACTTTGTATCTAGACAGAAAATCTCAAAAAACCTCTTTAGGATCATGCATAAAGGTATCTAGAAACATGGATGAAATCTGGTGTCAACAAACTGGAGCTCTTACAAATGACAATCACCCTTGAGGGAGAAAAATGCACCATTCAGTACTATGATGGGCAATTTTGCAATGAAATTCAGTGCACTCATTGGGAAAAGTTGCACACCATATTATGTGCATTGCATCATCTGGAAGTAGGAAGGGCCTCCCCTAAATCTGTTATTGATTAGAAAGTGTTCTATCATCTAAACATAATTGCAGAAATCTTTTATTTGACTAAATCATGCAATCTTTATAATCCAGTCTGAAATTGATACATAGAGAAAGGTTGATTCACTACTTTGTCTCCTGATTGAAAAAACATTTTCATGTATTCCTCCAACCAGTTATGGAGCTTATCAGGAAACATCGTGCCGATGAACAAAAGACAGTCATGGACAAACAGGTATGATGTACAAGTATTGTTTATTTTCTTTTTTTTTTTAAGGATTACTATATATTGGGATGGCCTTTATCAAGTTCAGACATTAAAATCTTATGTTTCTTGAAGCGCTTGACTCTACATGCGAAAATATGTGATCGGGTAATCTTAAGTTCGTAGTTGTTACTGGGACCAGATTGTGTCAGGCATTTGTTTCCCATTTGGTTATAACTGTGCACTGAATGTGGCAGAATAAGAGTGGAAGGGAACTTCAGGGCTTTAAGAGGCTTTTTACAGCGGACATTGAAATGATGTCACTACTGCCATTAGATTTGTCAGTTGAAAGAGGGATATTAAACCAGCACAAGCCTGCTCAAAATCTTGCTCCTGATCATTTGATAATACCAGTGGGAGTTGACTTTGGTGATTTTACATAAATTTTCACTTGTGCTGTGGCTGTGGGTCTTCATCTTTCCACCAGAAATACTATTCATGGTGTATTAGGTATTGATTCATTCAACAGTAACAGACATAATTTCCACCCAAATCCGAACAGTACTTTATTTTTCATGTCTTCTGCTAGAGTGATGGCTGTGAAACTTTCATCTTTCCACTAGTAATACTATTCACAGTATATTATTAGTGTTTCATTTCAACTGGCGTAGGTTCCACCAATTCCCAACAGTTTCCCTCTATTTCATCATATACCATTTACATCCCTGTGTTCAGCATTTTATTATTTATTACAGCAGCTGAGTGTGCAGGAGTGGCAATGTCTGTCACAGGACTGGGATCTAGGAGAGATAAACAATGTAATGTCACTGCTGGTACAGCGGAAACAGCGTCTGGAGCAAGGAACAAAGATTGCCGAGACTCGCATGTTGAAAACTTTCCTGGAGGAAGTTAGAGACAGAAAAGAGAAGGTGAGGGAAGTATCTGTTGTGTACATGAAACAAAGTAGCTTGAGTGCACTAGTGCATTCGTGGCTTGGTGCATTAAGCTTCCAACAGAGCTATAGAAAGTGGTTGATGTATTGTTTGTGGAACCAGATCCATTAAATTCTATGTTTATCATTCCTTTTGTGGCCATTGTGTTTCTTGCAAAACTCTTTTAAGCAAATATCAAGCCTTTAACTAACAAGTAAACATAGAATATTGACACAACATGAGTCTGTATAATGCTGTTGTATGTAAGCATTATTTTCCTTCCTGTGCTCTCCAGGAACTTGAAAAACTTAAGCGCCAACTGGAATTCTTGAATCAAGACTGTCAATCTGTAGGGGTAAGTGGGTTAGACGGACATGTTATTTGGTATTCTTAGGCTAGAAGTGTGTGGTTAGTTATGAACTCAAAGCACTGTTATATGACCCATTGAGTTTCACTGAATTCAATTCAGGATTCTCTTAGATAGGTTAGATATGTATGTGAAAGGAGGAGTAGTGTTAATTACCTATCCTCTCACCCGTAATTGAGATGAATCTCTATTCCTATCGTCTGATTTAATGTAACTTTCATCCTTTCATTTTTTGCCAGCATGATGATGGTGGGAGTATGCCTTCCAAATGAATCAAAAGTTCAGCTTTGTTGTCTGATTCATGCTTCATATAGTGGTGGTTGGTGTACCTATTTGATAGTTTAAAATAATCTCAATCTAGTTGTGAGCTTGTAGTGTTATTGTTGTATTATTGTACAAGGACCAAACATAAGAAATGGTAAATTTTTTAAATCAGGGCAGTATATGTGGACAGCTTTTTCAGAAAAGGGAATTACTTTTTAGTGGATATCTGGAAGTTTAAGGACTGAAATGAGGAGAGTTTATCTAGAATGGAAGTTTTTTTATTACATGTATCCGGCTTTATCTATATATTATTTCTTAAGATGTGTTGGGTTGCTGATCATTCTTAGCATGTTGCTCAATTTTGTTCACAGGAGACATTGAGGGAGTATGAACAAAAACAGCTCGGAAGTCCGGTAACAATTGTATAAAAGATCATTGTTGTTGTTATCGATTATTGTTGTGTTGTTGTTGTTGCTGCTGCTGCTGTTGTTGTTGTCATTGCTGCTGCTGCTGTTGTTGTCATTGTTGTTTGTCATCTTTCTCATCTTCTTCTTCCTCTTCTTCTTCTTTCATTCTGATACTTAGGTCATTATAGTCCCGTATAGTTGTTATCCTAGTCAGAGACTTACAAGCAAAAAATAAGTTCCCTAGATGAAAAGCAACAGCAATAGGTTATGATACTTATTCTTCATCTTGCTGTTGTTGTGAATGATTTAGCAGCATACCTTCCAGCATACTGATTTTATTATTTTATTTATTATTTGTGAACATTCTGCTACAAATTGAGTTTTCTTCTGTCTGAGCAAGCTTTTAGGAATGTTTGCTTACTGCAGTGATATATTTTGTTGTGTAATGTTGCAGGATCACCTAGTGCCTAACAGCTCATCCAGACTTTTATCATCAAGTAGCAGCTCGAGTGCAGAAGCCACCAATGGAGATGGCACTGACAGAGGAGGAGGAGGAGGGGGAGGAGGTGGCGGTGGTAGTACTACCAGTATACCTGAATCATTTGCTGGTGGTCCCACTGTGAGTATATTGTTTAATGATCAACATTAAGGCAAGCAAGAATTCTGTAGTGTGGCTCTCGTACATTGTTTGAATGTTAAGTATGAGAGTTGTGGTTCCATGATCTCATAATTGACAGCAAAAGAAACTAGCA
Source organism: Ellobium chinense (assembly GCA_033807755.1). Lineage (NCBI taxonomy): Eukaryota > Metazoa > Mollusca > Gastropoda > Ellobiida > Ellobiidae > Ellobium > Ellobium chinense. The sequence continues at coordinate 2,977,313 of JAWQUT010000033.1, forward strand.
TTGCAGTGCACACTAGATAGAACCTTCAGAGAGGTAATTACAGCGCAATCCAATTAAAATGAAGAGCACGGGACCAATGAAAAGTGTTCACTTTAACTAAAATAACATAAATTTTTGCTTAGGCAGCATGGTACAATCATTCTTGACATAAGGTGAGTGCTAGTTCCCATGGTTTGAGCATCTTTCAGACATATTAATGCTGTGATGGTAAAAGTAATTATGGAGGACACAAATATTCAGAGAATTCTCTGAAATCAGAGAATGTTGTTATCTTTCAGAGATTGCCAGTTTAGTTTTAGGTTGAGAAACATCTTGCACAGAAACACTAGAATCTGAATTTTTTTCGTTTGTTAATTGCTTTCTGTTTACCTTAGACACCATCATTCTATGGTATAATAAGACCAATCTGTTGTTTTACTAATGCCCATTGAAGTTAATTTCGTAAGGATTATTTTGCATCATTTGGATTGCTAGTAAATGTAGACTAAACACTCGGTGAAAGTTTAAAAGTACAAAGAATTTCGTAAGACGTGAATGGCATCCCTGAACGGTGCAAAATATCAGGTCATTGAGATTGTGAAAATATGAGCTGTTTGGTGCAAAGGTTGTGTGAATTCTAGATATGAAGGACAGGGAAGTAGTGTGTTTATAGGATTTTAAATCTTTCACTTTATTTTGCTTCTTCGTTATTTAATTGCTACAGGACATCAGTTTTCTGATATCAGTAATATTCATGATGTAGAAATAGTATTTCAGTCCATGTTTACTGATATAGCTTGCGCCCAGTCTTGGCAGTTTTTTTGTTTTTCCAATCTGTGTCATTTACATTCCTGCGTCTTTATTTTTAATTGATTCTAAGGCTCAACCTACCTTTGAGATGACAGAAGCACGGAAAAAGAGGAAGCTGAGCCAACATTTTGAAGATCTGGAGAAGGTTTACCTCGACACAAGAGGTGGAGCTGGTTTAGGTAAATTATGACTAATTTTTATTGAGGATAAAACCAATGCCCAGAATTTTAAAACTTATATCATTGTTGCAGATTACAAAGCTTGTTTATTTGCATTAGGGTTATACAGTGCTTCAGCATAATCATGGTTATATTGTACTTTTCTGGTTGTAAGACTGAAGTACTGCTAAAAGTTTCCCATCAGTTTTGCCTGGACAACGGCTGCTAAACCTACTCTAATTTTAAAACTGGCTAGGGATTTTTAATGTGCACAATGGACTTTTTAGTTTTTCTCCTGCATTTGAGAAGACCAGAAACTGGCTCTTAGCCTGAAAGCCGAAGTGTGACTTCCTAAAGCTATTTTAGCTATCCGTCTTTAAGGAGTGGGGTTTTCATAGCTTTGATTGGGCTGTTACCTTATTTTTGTTTTGTCTTTTATTCTCCATTTGCTTTTTTCCCTGCTTTCATCCCTCTTATCTTTGAGGTATGATTTGTGGGTGCTTTGGTTTGGATTTTCCCTTGATATTACTTATTTCTCAGAGGTTTCTTTTTTGGATGGGGTGAGGGAATACTTCATATTATGTATTTACATGTATATTTGTGCTGTTCTGCGTTTATGTGTATTATGGATGAGATGTATAACATTGTATGACAATGGAAGACAATTTCCTTAAGAGGTAAATAAAATTTCTTTTTTCAGTTTCATTTTTTATGGCTGTACTTATTTTGGTATGCTACATTTGTGTTCTTTAGCTTGTACCCTCTCAGCATCTTCAGTTATTACTTATACAGATGGATGCTGTGAAATTTTCACAATTTTTTTTTTCTTCATTCAGGTGGAGAAAGTGGTGGAAGCCTTGAGCAATTCGCGACGTGCCTGTCCAAGTTTTCTCAGTACACATCCATCCGAGCAGTGGCCAGCCTCAACTACACACATGAGGTCTTCACCAACAGCTCATCCATTGTATCAAGGTAAGGGAGCAGGTGTTCTGAGTGTTATGCAGTCTTTCCTCCAGATCACACGGTGATGTTCCTCTCCATGTCATAAGTGTGCGGAGGGATTTGTAATTTTTCAGAGGGATCTGATTTTTTTTTTCAAGTAATGCAAACTTATGAGTGCAGAAAAGAAGGAGATATTAGTGTGTGTTGGGGTGGGGGGGAGGGGGATGAGAGAGGAAAGATTTTTAATGTTAAGGAGTAAATCACACCTGCGCACAATCTGGAGAAAACTCTGGTGTCATGTGTTCATTGTTATACGTCACCTTAGTTTAAAAGTTCTGTGTCCATTTGGATTAATCTTAGGGAAGCAAGAAGATGAATTTGTATTAGGGGAAGCTAGAGGCAAGGTAAGAGAAGAGAAAGCACCCCTAAGAGAGTCCTTGGATAATATCATCAAAGAACCACCTTGCTTCCCTAATCTCTTGTTTATTTTTAACTCTGTTCATAACCCTGAGTCCTTTGGAGAATCCCAGAATTTTGTACTTTTAGCACTTTGGTGTGCAGTTTATATGGATTTAGCAAAAGGCAGTGCGCACTTCAGTAATGAAATATAATCTACAAGCGAAAGATTGTGCTTCCTTTTAATACTGACGTTAACTATGGATTCCCTCCACATTAGCTTATCTTGATGTTGGTTGGAGGGCTAGTGTGTCTCACGGATTCATAGAGCTCTACCGGCAGGAGTTTACTCCTGGCAGGTTCAATTAAGTCAGAGTGGAGGTTCAGACTAAAGGGCAAGGGGAGGTGGATTGCTTTAGGTGTAAGGCACAATTCCATTGCTTTAGGTGTAAGGCACAATTCCATTGCTCTAGGTGTAAGGCACAATTCCAACTGCCAAGAGGAAAATGCTATGACTTGCATCAAACCACCCCTAGCTAGGGTCAAATAGCCAAGCAGATAGGACTTGTTAGCTGGGGCCAGCCTCTGATTTAGGAGGGAAATACTCAAAACTGGATGGAGAGGGCCCATCAGTCCTGGAAGAACTCCCTCCTGGGGAAATGGAATCCTAAGAAAATGCCCCCGAGTCCACTGATCATCAGCCATCATGGGTGTGGAGGAATTAAATGTACATGTACTACTCACTGAATATCAGTTTTGAAAATTTCATCCACAGTATTGAGTTTGACAGAGATTCTGAATTCTTTGCCATTGCTGGTGTTACCAAGAAGATCAAAGTGTTTGAGTATGGGATAGTGAGAGACGCTGTGGTAGACCTACATTACCCTGTCACAGAGATGAGCTGTGCCTCAAAAATAAGGTAAGTTGTCAGAATGCCATTTACTTACATCTGCACTTGGTTTCATAGTATATTTGCTTTGTGTGTCAGTTTGATGGGGTTCATATCTTTGAACTTAGGGAAAGCTACTGAATTTTGTTATCTATATCCCCCCAGGATAAATATTTGAAAACTGAAATATAACATTTTGTTATGTGGTAAATGTTGCTAATAGCTAGGGTGCGATTAAATGCAGTAGGCTGTGACAGGATTATCGGGAGTGAAGAAAGCTTGACCATGTGATTAGTAAAGCATTTTCTTATTATTTGATTGATGTTGCAAGGCACATGTCTTGCCCAGACATTATTTTCAGGTTAGACCTCCTTTAATATTTATGAAACACTTCCAAGAAATCTCACATTTAGAAATAGTATTTGGATATTTTGAAAAAAAAAAAAGTAACAGAAAGACACTCGGGAATCATGACTCAAATGTGGCCCAGTTCTTTTAAAGTGTCACGAAGTCAAAGGGTCAACACACTTGCTATACAGGGATATCTTGCGCTAAGGATTTTCTGCTGCCTGGCTGTCCAAGTAAAAGAATTAGTTTCATATCAACACATTGGTCAGTGTCAGATCGCTTCATTCAGGATGTATTAGTTTCACCTTGACATTTACCTGACCTTTACATTGATTTTGACCTTGACCTTCATCCCTCTACCAGTTGTATAGCATGGAACCCCTACAAGAAACACATGCTGAGCAGTGCAGACTATGACGGGATTGTATATATGTGGGACACCAGCACCAACCAGAGAACCCAGATGTTTCAGGTGAGATGTTCTCTCTTATGTGTTCCAGTTCTCTCTCTTCTGTTGTTCATATATATCTTCTTTCACTGTTTGTTCTCCACCACCTGCTGCATCCACTCTTGTGTCAATTCATTAAGCTTTATTCCCTTTGTTATTACTGCATTAGGCAATAAACTAGCCTTGTTCTTCCATTCTAGACCCTGTCATAGAACATTGGCAGCTGATAGTGATCCCAAGAACTGTCTCTTGGATGTCATCACCAGCTGTCAGTGTCTTATGACAATGTTAAGAAGGCAAAACAAAGTCATTATTTGCATTCAGTTGTTTTGGGGTTTTTTTTTGCCAAAATTGTCCTAAAGCACCATACTATTTTTCATAATGTAATAGATGTGAGGAAGATATAAGAGAGATAACCAAAAGTTTATTTGTTGAGCATACATTACAAATATTATACAAGATAAAGCAACCATCTGCATTTAAAGTGTGCATCATATCTGTTATATCATGAGGCAAATAGTGCTAACATCTCTGTGCCAAATTAGAACTGAGTCCATAATATGATGGGTAGCATTAAATTTCCTTGATGCTTGTACAAAGATCACCCTATAAGAATGAACACGGCCCCTTATTTTTACCTCTTGTCATTAAGGAACATGAAAAGAGATGTTGGAGTGTGGATTTCAATCGTATGGATCCCAAAATGTTGGCGTCAGGATCTGATGACACCAAAGGTGAGTTTTCAAATATAATATTTGGGAATTCAGATGGTGCTTTTGTGAAAGTGGAGATCCAGAGATACTTTGAAGAGTTTTTGTAGCAGTGTAGACCTGGATGATATCATTAAATTTGATGCCTGGAAGTGTAACATTACAAATAGTGGTAGTGCTCTGAAAGTAACTTGTCTTTGAGCCCTTATCAGTGGCAATGTACATAGAAATATTTACCTATTTGGAATACAAAGAGAACACAGAAATGCACAGTGTATTTGTAAAGTTAATGACTTTGAAGTTTCAGTCATTATTCATAACTGCAGTGGAATGAAAGAAGTTAAAGTAAAACTTCTTTCTAGGATGTAATTTACAAGTAAAGTTGCTCAGATGTTTTTTGAGATCTTTACTTTGTGACTCAGTAATGAATGCTGAAATGTATTCCACCTATCACAGTGAAGCTGTGGGACTGGGACCGCCCCCAATCAGTCATGACAATAGAGGGTGGAGCTAATGTCTGTTGTGTCAAGTTCAACCCCACAACACGTTACAATCTAGCGTTTGGATCAGCAGGTCAGTAAAGCTATCTCTGTATTTAGTTTATTTTCAGTCTGAGTGTTTGATTGATATTGCTGATTGTCTTTGACGATTGCAAATGTGTTTGCATGTAATATGTTGTTTAGACACCTCTTTAAAGATGTTGCAGTCACAAATATGAAGGATTTGTTAATAGTTGTTTGCTTGGCCTGTCTTGGACACTGATGTCAGTAATGAGGAAATATCCAGCTTTAATGAAAACAATATTTTGAGTTGAATGTCTGCTAAATGAACACCTTCCTTTTTTTTTTTTTTATTTGCTTCTTACATTTCTGTCTTTCACAGATCACTGTGTCCATTATTATGATCTACGACAGCCCAAGAAGGCTGTGTACATCTTCAGGGGCCATGGCAAGGCTGTGTCGTATGTCAAGTTTCTCAATGGAAATGACATGGTTTCAGCGTAAGTACACATACAGAATGTTCTTATATGTTACATTTCGTCACCCACATGGGCAGACTGCCTATCACAGATAATGGTAATTTGCAAACTGGGCAAATTTGTGTGTTTGCCGCAACCTCATACATTCATCAGCAAAGTAAGTCACAAAGTCAATGATTAAAAGACAGCACCAAAGCTTGAGATTGGCATTCTTTTCTTCAGTTGTTTTATAGTTTTTTCCTCTCCTGAATAACTCCTTTAACTGAGGTAGATGGACTATCTAGGGTGAACTACCTAGGACTGTTACAATTTGTATGTCATTCACGAGTGTTTAGCATCAACAAGTGTTTGCAGAGCTTCTTTGAAGATTTCACTTTCACGTCACTATTTCAAACAGCAGTGATTTATATGACGTCCCACAAAATACGTACATCTACATTTTGCTGAACACACCGCAAACACTGATTGTTGACATGTTACTTCTTTAGGTCATTATAATGATATTCTGTGTGAACAAAAGTGAAACTAACACAATACATATGTGACTTTGTGTTCATAGACACTCCCAAAATGTAGACTTGGTATTACTGAAGTGATAAATGGAATATATTAGAAATACAGGTTGTCTAATAGTGGATATTAACTGGAGATTTTACATCTTGTTGGACAGGTCAACAGACAGTCAGTTGAAGTTGTGGAGTCTAGGCCGACACAATGCTATATCTACATTTAAGGGTCACATCAACGAGAAAAATTTTGTGGGACTGGCAACAGATGGAGACTACATAGCATGTGGTGAGAATTTAGACCATCCAGCTGATTTGAACATTTTCTTGTTTTGACCTAATAAATTATGTAGAATTTTCTTTAATCATAGAATGTAATCACTCAGATAAACCCATGTCTGAAAAATTGTTCGGAAAAAAAAAAAAGCTACAACCATAATTTGGGGAAAAAAATGTGTACTTCTTCAAGTCTCCTTTTCGCTGTCATAATTGCTAGCCTTTGACATTCTGTCTATGCATTTACAGTTTTATTTCTTTTTGTCTTATGTGTAAGCTGCAACAGTTGCAGAAAGTTCAAGTGATATTTGAGTAGCATCCCTGGTTTCTGAATGATAAAAAATGGCTGATGATAAGAGCCAGCCACACATTATAAAACCATACCTGATTGAAATAGAACAATAATTTTTGTTTTCAAAGCAGTAGCGTTACTGTGGTATTTTCCTCATTTTTTAATGTTTTAGTTTTCTTTGCTTGTACATGGATTTTATTTAGAAATCCAGATGAGAAAGTTGTTTATTTGAAATTGTGTGGTCTATAAGCATGTGGTGCATGATCTGAAGTATGCTTTCACTTGCCACTCTCCAGGAAGTGAAAACAATTCTCTCTACCTGTACTACAAAGGACTTTCAAGACAGATACTGACTTACAAATTTGAGCCAGCAAGGAGGTTAATTGTAAGTAAAGTCTTGCGATTATGACAAGTAAACACGTGGAATAAATGGAAAAACAAAGTCCATATTGAACAAAGACACTTCTGTTGGGTTTCTGAAAATTTGCCATCTTCTGCTGCCATCCCTGACTTGATGATGCACTAGAAGAGCTAAAATCTGAATTGTTTTCTGTAAAACTTCTGGGTTTTTTTTTCATAAACCCCAAGATACAGGCAAGAAATTGTTGTCAGTTGCATAATCACCTTATGAAAAAGATTGCTGCAAAAGAAAATTGTATGGTCAGGATGAGAATGTGACATTTGGTGAGAGTTACATCTGGCGACTCATAGACTGAACTAATAGTATTGCTCAAAGGGATAATGTTGAACAAGTCCAGGCTTGGCCTTTGCAGTTATTGTTAAGATTCTTTGTTCCTGAAACTCTGACAGTGGGAATTTCGGCATTAGGGTGACCCAGACTTTCATAGTTGCTGGAATGAGAAGAGAAGTCTGAAAAAATTGGTCGAAAATGGTGTTGGACATTAAAATATACATTTTTATGCATGCTTGTGGCTCATTAATTTGATGTGAGCTCTTTCATTGGCTTATCTTCATGTTCCACAGGAGAAACCAGGCAAAGATGATGATTCCAGTGAATTTGTTAGTGCTGTTACATGGAAACCAGTGAGTACAGACTGAAAAGAAGGGGAGAAAGGAGAATGGGAGAATAACAAAGAATATAGGTGCAGTTTTGTTAGAGATGAAAAGAAGGATTGAAATTCTGAAATCAGTGGTGCAGCTGTGTTTGAATTGTGTCATTGTCTCCTTTTTGTTTTTTGACATAGCACTTTTTGATTTGCATTTAAAGCTTTCTCTAAGCATAATTCTTACGTGTTTCTTATCAATACAGCGTACTTCCGATATCCTGTGGTAGCTTAACAATAAAGGGGAAAGTAAGTTTTTCTGCTGAACAACTTAAAATTGGTCACATTGACAGTGGGGCTTGTAAAACATTGAACATAAATGGAATTTCTTGAATGCAATCACAGACTGTATCAAACTGACAGAAAGAACGGTAGTGTCTTGCTTACCTATTCTATGAGCTTAAGATATTGTGCTCTTTTCAGGATTCCAACATCTTGGTGGCGGCAAACAGTCAGGGACTTGTGAAGGTACATAGATCCAATTAGCAAATTTCCTTATTTTAGCTAGACAACGTATGGTGTGCAATAGAAAATTTTTTGCAGCCATGTTAAAAAGAAAACCAATTGCCCTTATGAAAAAGCATTTGAATTGTGAACTGCAGAGAAGATGTAGATGCAGCTGCCTAATTTTAATCGGGGATAGACCAATGGGGTGCAAACACATTGATCCTTATATCCTGTCAGGCACAGATGTTTCATGTTACATGATTATTTACTGAAGACTGTCAAATCTGGGTTTGTGGGTTTGACTTCTGGGCCAGGTGTGCTACTTTGTGGTGTCCTTAGGAAGATACTTACTCCTTTTTTGTCCACTCGGCCCAGGTGTGAATGAGTACTTGACATTAGGGTTGGGGAGACCAGGGTACTATGCCATGGAAACCAGCAATAACTTTGATATGGATTTCATTTGTAATTTTATGTATGTATCTATGCCTAATGTAATATGGTCTTTATGTATCTACATTAAGAATGAAATGTATAACACTGTGAAACAGTTTCCTTGTTAACTAAATAAAATGCTTATTTCTTCATTTTTTCTCTCTTCTCTTTCTCTCCCCAGCTTTTGGAGTTGGTTTAATGTCGGCTATGCTTAGCCCACACATGAAGCTGCTCCCTTTTCTACCTCATTGTCTTTCATATCAATCATCTCAACTGGCAGGGACTGGGAATACAGAGAAGCATATTACACACTTGGGTATCACGGTCATCTACATCGGCAGGATGTGCCAGCAGGGTAAATGAGAGGTGTGAAAGGTCCAGTGTTCAAATCCTATATGTGGCAGGTTTTTTTCAAGGCATTTTGTCATGATGTGTAAAGGGCATCCTCTTGTCGACAGCCTGATGGAGTCAAAGCATCGTCTCTGATAAACCTAAATGCATTGAAAAGAGACATTAAAAACCTAATACAAACAAAACCTGGAGAATGTCCAGTGCTCTGTAAGAAACTGGAATTATGGAGAACAGAATCTGCGAAAGCTCTGCTGCTGTTACTGTAGATTACAAAATTAATTTGTGATGCATTAGCACAACTTCTGTATCATGTCATTTTTTTGAATATGTTATGATATTGAGTTACAAGAAATGTCATGAAATGCTGTTCATGGGGAGGAAGAAATTCATCATTTGGTAAAAGAGAAGTCAATACAAATATCGAGTAGTTTGTGAACTACATCATACTTTTTGTCTATTTTCTCCACACTTGAATTAACAACATGCTATTGAATTTGTGCTGGTGTAGCACATTTACTTGTATGTGTTGTGTTTTGTCTAAATAAATTACTGGCAGTGTAGGAATTTGTGTGAATCAGTATAAAGAGTATACCTTGTGTTGGAATTGTGTCATCCATATCAAGAGAACATTTTCTAAGTTGACATTTAATATTCTTGTCATATATTTTTTTTCAAGTTTGTCATCGGAAGGAATATGTCTTTGAAAAAAAAAATCTATATTTTTTAAAAAATAACACTTCATACTAACAGTTAATGTTATAAGGATTTGTATAATAATTTATCTCTCATCCGTTGTGATCTGTTGTTTGTGCAAATGTGACCTAACTATTGTTACAATGTAAGACACATTGCCTGAGGTCCATGAGATATTCATTAGTGTTAGTTGTAAAACATTATCGTAATTTTGTAAATTTTACTAAGGACATACTATACAACCTCATGATCTTGAATTCCAGGCAGCCAGCTTGAATATTCGATATTGTGAGGTATATGAATTGAAGTAAATGTGATATAGAGAATATAGAGCAAAGGACTAGAGATTTATGAATAGACTGCAGGGAACTCAGTTTAACAGACATCTGAAAATGTGGCATGTGGAGACTACCTGCATGTCTCTGCCAACATCATCCAAACTTCTGTACATTGTGCCCCCATACTATGACATGAAATATGACCTCTTATGGAAATAAATTGAAAACAAAAATTTATCTCAAATGACAGAAATGTAATGATGAAGGAGAAAAAAAATGAAAAGTGAATATTGGTCAAAGCAGTATGCAGGTTGAACTGTAAGGCATTGACTCTATACATTGTTCATGCACCAAGAGTATATTGACTAGTGAGGTTCTTTTGTGGGTCATATAACTGGAGCCATTATCTGACAATATAAGGCCAAGTAATGTAATTTGCTTCCTAGTTACAGGCTCCAAAGTTTCTGAGGTGGAGTTTTTCTTCTTGTTATATTGTTGCATTATTAATATTGATCGTGATTACATAACATATGGAGGAAAATTAATCTTTGTTGAACATTTTGTGATTTTCATATCTCTGTACAGATCAGGTGTAGACAGGAAAAAAAAATGGCATCCACAAAGAGCTGTGTAATCATTGTTCTGTTGAATGATAGTTGTTTAGTTTTCTTGGTTTTTTTGTTGTTTTTTTAATATCAATTTTATATGGTTGGTGTCATTGCATTGGCCTTTTGCATATGCAGTAATGTCTGTGTTGATTGTTGACATGTAAAATCCTATTCCACGTATTAAATGCACATATTAATTAAATAATTAATACATATAATTTTGTGTAAATTTACAGCCTGGTTCTGATGGCACTTTGGCAATTCATGTACAAATTCAGAAACTTCAAGGTGCATAATTTGATTGTGACCGTCTGGTTGCAGATATCATCTTACTCAAAAGAGATATAGGCAGAACTTGATTGTACTGGGTATCTTTACAAAAAGTGTACGGTCATGGGCTTTTTGGCACATACTGAGATGCCACTCTTCCGAAAATTTTCGGAAATCCGAGAATACTAGCGGTTCCGAGAATGCCATCTGAGGTCGGTCTGAGAACCCGTGACGACTTTTAGAAAGAAAAAAAATTTCAAGATTTGAAATTTTATCGGAAGTTTCAGGATGGCCGCCGTATGGATAGATTAGCGTGTACAATACTTGCAAATGTTTCAATACGGCTGACATATGGCTAGATAGTTTAGAATTAATAAAAGGCACTTCCGGCCTTAGTAAACACGTTTTGCAAATTCCGAACTGTCGTAGATGCGGTTATTCTGGTTTTGAAAACTCATTAGGAGGACGAAAACCATACAAGACCCCCTAATTTGGCGTTGCGCTTTCCAATGCAAGCGTTCTTCTGTGGACATTGCCTTGTAGGCCTGGAAAGGCAATATTAGGATTGGCTGATCGTCCGTCGCTCTTGCTCGTATTCTTTGGGTGGTATGTGGGTGAGGCTGGTCGACTTCGTGGAACACCTTGACTGGTCTAGGTCTATATTAATTTACAGAGATAAATCTGAATTGTGACTGAAAGGAAGAGATCTAAGCAACAAAATCTCATAAAGACAACCTAGGATTATCTGGGGGTTTCTCAAAGAAAGCCTTCTTTTATCAATTCCCAACCCAGGCACTTTGAGAAACACGATTTTGAAGCAGTTTGTCCTAACCTTTGTATTTACAGTCAATTTCTGACATTGATGAAGAACATGTTTGAATGACTAATCAGAAGAATCAAACCATATGATGAGTTATAACCAAATAGCCTCATCGACTGCCTAATCCTTGATAAATAGGGGTTGGCAAGTCATCTTTTGATTTCTGTCCTGTAAAATTATATAGTAAATTTATGTGTCTTTATTGTTTAAGAGATAGCTTCGTTTCTTTATTGTTTAAGAAAGCTTTATTTAGGGATCAAACATGATTTAACTCTCTGAAAGAAGAGGTTTCAGATCAGAGACCAAGTCCTTCTGAATTTTCGCGAAGCCGCAAAAAGCTTCAAAAAATTTTATGAAAAGTGAGTGGCATCCCTGCACATAGCACTTGCAGCTTATGATGAATAAATCAAGGTATAAAAACATATTTTCTTGGTTATGCCTAAGATCTACTGAAATAAGTATAAGAAGAAAAGACTTCAGAGTTTTAGACTTATGATGAGGTTGGAAGGGGGCTTATGAAAAGACTCTTAACTTTCATTTGTGTGGAAAAGGATGTTACATGTTGACAGGCTCTGTATGACAGTACTTATCTACAATGTTTAGAGGCACACATGGGTAGTACTGTTTGCTGTATCAGTGAATAAAGAATGAATGCTGTCTTTAAGTCTAAATTATGAAGTGACATGTTGCTATACAGGAATTTGGCAAATTGCAACAGTCCCCGACAAAAACTATGAACGTGGAATCAACAGAAATTTGTAGACTGAGCCAAAATCAGTATAGAGTTATCTTTAAAATGAATTGGTGATGTGTCTAAAGTTTCATAGTAATTTTACATTCAACAAAAATGGAAAGCAATACCTTAACCGTTCCCGTTTGCCAATTTTTAAAAAAATAATTTATTACCTCCTCTGCTCCCATCTGAGAGGGGAATTTTGAGCAAGATAAAAATGTGTTGAAGATATTTACTAACTTTTAAAACATATTCTATAAAATATTTTCATGAAATTGTTAACAAATAACTGGAATATATGCATACTGCGCTCAACACCAGCAGTATAGTCTTGTCTTGTTAACTTCCCGGTCACACACTTTGCAAAACTGTGTGAGGTTACCTATATAGTCTTTCTTTCTCTTTCCTGGTGTACAGTTCATAATTGTGTAAGACAGTATATCAACATGGAAGTCTCTGTCATCTGGTCTTCCAGAAGGGACAGTAAGACTCTTGTGTAATCCTCATGCATGTTGATTTCAGCTCATCATTAATGGTCACACTGTGAACATTTATGTGAGTAAAAATGCTTTAAAAATTGGTGCAGTTTGTAGAAAATTTTGGCTCAGTCTGTATAAAACACTCTTGGCAAAAATCTGTGGTTATTTTTTTTTTAGTTTAATCTACATATCTTTTTGTTTTCATGCAATCTGCATACACCATTGTGATAATGTAGACCAGGGTTATTTCCCCTTGTATGGCAACTGGAACTTGTTGATCAGGAATGCAGACATAGAGACATTTAAAACTTTTGTCTTTGCCTCTCCCCTTCTCCCACTCACCCAGAGTTGATACAGTCACTGAACACCAGTCTTAACCTCAGTGTATTTTGGTCATGATTTTTATTTTACACTTGATTCTCATATCCTATATCTAAGTGCATGTCACAGTCTCATGATAATTTCTCAGTGCCTAAGAAAGGTATTTGTTTGGTTTTCAGTAATTGAAATCCTTTAGTCATAGCTGACTAGGAAAGCCTAGCTTGACTAGCTTTTATTTCAGACTTGTAATTTAGTTTGTGTTGGTTGAATGTTACCATGTTAGAATAATAAATCCTAGGAAATGGCATCTTGAATCGTGATACTGAATGTATCATTGACCCACTTAATGTGACTCCTGCTAAAGGTATCATATAGGATTTCAGTACTTCTGATATGATGCACAATAGCGCCTTGAATTACAGTAAATTCTGTTTAATCACAACACCTTGGAAGAACAGAAAAGGCTGCAATTAAAAGGAGCTGAGGTTTTCTAACGATTTTTATATGGAAATGCATTTTTTTTTCTATGGAAAATGATTGAATGAAGCAGAAGTGTGATTATCCAGATTGCAATTCAGTGGAATGGAATTTACAGATAAGCAGGATTTGACCATTTGCTAACAGTTTCACAGAACAGAGAACTTCTTATTTATTGATCCAAGAAGTTAAAATGAACTGACTTGTGGTGATGACCAGTTTGTTTTTTTCTGGACAGCTCCCAGGTTCAGTAGGGTACTATGGAAACTGATGCCACCTTGTGGCTGTTTTTTATGGCTAGACACTTTCTTTTTTTTTTTTTACAGTCACGCAAGGTTAATGCAAATTCTTTGGTGCCACCTCATTTTGTTCAAGTTTAGAGGAATACATGAGGCATGTAAAGAAATGAATCTGGGTCTGAAAAGTTTGATCAAGCAAACCATGGTTTTGATTTACATGTATTTGTGTATGTATAAAAATCTAGACTTAGATAGAGTGAATGCTGCCAATATTACAGAATTTTGCAAACATCTTTTAGATAAAACAGGAAATGTCGTTGAGAATACCATATGTCCTCACCCGAGAATCCGACATTATGCTGACTTGTAATCAGATCTAGAATGTCTTTCATATCCATAGTTCTTTTTTGTGTTTATTAATATCTAAAGGGTATGATATGTGTAGAGAGATATGAGAGGGAGGGATGTGAAGATGGGGGGGAAGTACCGAAGGAATGACACATTTGAGATGAATGAATGACATCAATACAATAGAGTTCACTTAACATGACAGCGCTTTACCCAAAATCTTGGTTAACTCAAAAAGAAATGTCTTTCCAGAATACTTTAAATAATCCATTAATGAGTTTCAGGGAGCCTTTGATAACACAACTTTTGCTTCACCAAGGGAGGAAAAAAGTGATGGAGGTCAGAAAAAAAATAAGCTGAAGACATTGCCACTTTCCCTCCCCTTGTTTTTTTGTAATCAGGCACCTGGAGATTAAGTTAAATATTTTTTTAATCAAGGGTGATGACAGTGTGTGACTATTCCGGAAAATATGCAGCTTCATAGCTAGAACATACTGGACTCGATGCTAATAACTGAAATACTACCATTTCTCTTCATACTATGCTGTAAATGGATAACACAGCTTTTGCCTAACCTGCCAAGATTTGGCTGGCCACTTCAGTTTTTTGTGTGAACAGGATTCTGCTGAATTTCCTAAAATAAGACATCATTGGAGTGACAATATAGAATGTTTCTTTACCTTTCTGCTCTTGCATTCTTTCCTTTGTGTGGGTGCAACACCAGAAACACAGTATGGAGTCACCATTACGTGTTTGACCCCTTCGCTATGTATGATGTATATGTATGACCTTATCCTTACCTGCAGTATTGCAGGACTCTCCCACCATTTGATTTAGGCTCAGGGGCAGCACTAGGTGGGAGAGTCCTGGTCTATTGCCATAGCTACTTAAAAAAAAGATGTGATGTAGCAAAGGAGTTAACTCCAGTTTGTAGACATGAGTATGGTGGTCCCTGGGTTGCCAAGTGATCATGCTTAAAGCTTTACAACATGGCCAGCCATAGGAGAGGGACAAACCCTATTTCCAGTTGTGCTTAGCAATAACTCTGAATGTAAATACTGTACATGAAAAGTCTTTGTTGAGAGAAGATCTGCTAAGGATAAATGTTTAGGCAGTTTGGGGTTCTGCTTTTCATGGTAAAAGACAGCATATGCCAAAATCATTTTATATATGATACCCAAAAAAGTTTGTCTTGTGCCACTGCATCAAGTAATCAACAGTGCATATTGACTAGCGGCCTTGTAAACTATAGAAGTTGTGAGAGGATAACCGAGAAAGATGAGAAAATATTTAGCTTCAAATAAAGGTGCCAAAAGATGAATTTGACTTAGTATCTGTGGCCTTTCACTGTAAAACAGCAGCTTTATTTCATCTGGCTACTTTTCAGCATGTTAAAGGGATCCATTACTCTTCCCTCATAGACCATAGTGTATTACCGGGATGCACGCTATCTATTTTCAATTCAGTACCTTTTGCATACAAAGTAATGTATCCAAGTGCTAAATAGTGCATATGTTGTGGGTGGTGATCTTAGGAATTCTTTATTTAAAGTAGAATAGCTGTTACTTTTATCATCAGATTTCACAAATGTGTCTTTCTTAGACATTTTAATGCATATTATTACAGAGGCATTTTATTTTTCTGAGTTTAATTGCCAGTGCATCACTTTGAAAGCACTTTCTCTTACCTTTACATATCTTATTCTTGAAACACAAGTAATCCATAGTCCCCTGCATTAATGTGCACTCATGTGTCTAGAGGATTATTTGTGAAATTTGGTGGTAAAAAACATGTATTTTGAAATAAAAGATCTAAGATCATCACTCACAACAAACACTGTTTAGCACTTGAGTGCAGTTTTGCATGAAAACTGTACTGATGTTAAAACGGGCAGTGAACACCTAAGTAATGTACTGTAATCTAGAAGGTAAGAGAAGTGTATCCCCTTAATCAAATTAGCTTTGTAAAGCCTTTGAAGTGTTTTTTCCATACTGTTTTTATAGTTGTCTCTCCTGTGATGTGGTATTTCTGTCACTTCTCCGAGATGTAAGTTCATTCTTTGATGCTGATGAAGGTGAATCAAGAGGCAGGGAGAGAGAGAGAATGAGTGAGAGAGAGATGGTTGTTTTGCTATCTAGGTCAATCAGGGATGGGAAACTGAGTGTTAGTGACAGAAAGGAAGAATAGCTGAGAACAAATGAATAGGGCAAAACAGATATTAGTGCCTCCATTTATTAAATCTGGAAGTCTGGATGTATAAGGTGATATCAAGTAAGGAATGTAACATGTTATTTGAACAATTTATTATACACGGATGAATTTGCTTGTTCAATAATTTATTGAAAAATAAAGGCTCTGTGTCTCATCAGTTGATTTTTTTTTGTGTGTGTGTAGCGTTTACATTAACTTTTATTATGTATCACATTAAATCACATATTTTTGATATTGCTGCTGTATAAACCTCTTTAGTCTCTTCATTTCTTCAACACAGTTCCAAGATTTTAACAGGAAAGATTCATTTTGCTAGTGAAGGTTAAGTTGGCTGTAAAAAGAAAATGCTGGTGATTCATAATGATCTCTCACATAACTGGAGTTGTGTACCTTTAAGGCCAGACACAACTTTTGAGAGCCTAAGAAATAATCAATTTTTGATCTTGGAACTGAAACTATTTTTTAAATTTATAAGTAAACCATTTCTGAATACATGCTGAGTAGTTTCAGTGTTACAAGTGCTTTGAAAATTTTACAAACTGGTTATGTTTTACTGTTGTTATGCTGACAACACTAGATTCATCTACTTGTGAATTTCTTGGGACAGTGTTCTTCCGACAGAAATCATTAAAACTTTGTCAGTTTTCAAAAAATTCCTTTAATTTCTGGTTCAAAAGTCAGAAAGAGTTGTAATGAATATAATTACATAGAGTATATAATTCAGTTATAATATGTAGCATGTACCTAAATTTAAAGTGAAACTGAGCAAAAACACTGATTCATCTTCTGGCGAAATCTATAATGTCTTGTTTCTTACAACTTTTGAAGCTTTTTGGGTTCAGAGTTTGTTAAACTCTCAGTCTTCAGAAGTGGGATGTCACACTCTTGCATGTAGATGCCAATGACAAGGGGGTTGGCCTTATTGGCCTTTGCTCAACAAAAAAATTTGGATGAATCTTGTCACTGGGATATCTGATGAATGATTTTAGGGTAGATTCCATGTTTTGCAAAATCAATCATTTCATGCACAAAAACTGTGCCTGGCCTTAAGTGGCCTCAGTTCATCCCTTTCATATAGTCATTATTCATGCCAATCAAGAGAAGACAGTGAAGTGTTCATTGAAGCAAATTTAATAAATAATCACATATTTTTTAACTATGTAAGAGTTGCAACATCCGCATGGTTTAGCTCTGTGCTACATCAAACACAATACCTTTAGTTTCTCTCAACCTTCATCTTCCGTTGCTCCTTTTTCATTTCTTTCTCTCACTCTCTCTTTGACTGTGTATATGTAACAGAAATGATTGCTTGAACTTGCAAACAAATACAAATGTTGTCAGGAAGTAATGCTTGATGGCATGGTTAAACATGGTCATGGATGGCAGAATATTGAAACTCTGAGAAACAAAAATCAGATCCAAAATGTAAACAAACATTGCGCTGTTTTAATAATCAATCAAGTATGATGAAAGACAAGGCAACCTCTGTGGTGAATGGAGAGTCGTATGTTTATCTTATCCGTAAAGTTGGCCATCAGCTGAAATCACCTGTTTCAAAGTTAGTTCATTCATCCATTCCATCCTTTCTCCTCTCTTTCTCAACACCTTAACACACATGAAGATATTACTGTAAACATGCAAACAAATACAACTGCCGTCTAGAAGTTACGGTTGCTCATTCACCCTCTCCATCCTAGCGCATTTTCCCTTTCTTTTTGCCCCGTTCTCTCTACATTTGGTCACATTCACACACAAAAATTATCACTGTCAAGAAGATGATGCTCTCTGACGCTTCCAAAATTTCTTGACATCATCGTGACCCGACTTTGTGACGATAATCACCCTTTTCTCTGGCATCTCCCATACAAGCACCCCTGTGTCCTGAAAGTTAACAATAAAAATCATTTAAAAAAATGAAGTCAGTAGGCCCATTCAAAAATCAGACATCAAGATATGAATTTCACAAGTAATCCTTTAATAACTGAAATTGTTACATTTAACAAAAAGCTGCTGTCACCAAGGTGACATAACGTCACCGTCCCCTAATACTGTCGTAAATGCAAATCTACCAAAAAGCAGTTACGACAGTGTTAGGAGACGGTGACGATATAAAACCCTTATCAATTAATAATTTTAAAGCAATGGACTGGAACAGGCATAAAACTTCGTTTTCACAGATAACTAAAACAGATTTAATAGTGTAATAGTAATAATAATAATGCAAATTTCTTATCTAAGATCTTCTTCCAGCATAAAATAATTCTAAAATTATAATACTCTAATCAACATAAAAATTTGCATTTGGCCGAATTTGGAGAATACAACCGTATGCAGCAACAGAGGTGAAACGCAGGAAATTCCCATCCCCGAGACAAAACTTTGCAGCGTTAACAGAACTGGTGTCAGAAATTCTGCCTTCTGTATATGCAGAGCTGACAGACAGACCCTACAGCACATTCTGCCAGACTGTTCCATTCAAGGTAGAGGATCTGCTTTATGGGACCCATTACAACCTCCTGTGCACAATCAAATGGGGCTGAGTTTTTAGCATGGTTAAACATATCAAATGCACAAGAAAAGGAACTAGCAGCAGCATTGTAACTCGTGGTCTCACAGCTGAAATTTGTCTTCTTCCTGACTCGATGTTTGATCATGCCAAAGGCTGTCCAGCCAGAGTTGCAAATAAGACAGTGTGCAGAAGGTTGTTGCAGGTTCCATGCAGTTTGCTGTTCAGATTTCCAACTTCTGCCTGGCGTAAGCTGAACAATCCTGCAAAATATGTTCTGGGGTCTGCCTGTGAGCTCCACAGACACAAACAACTATTCTGCGCAGATGGGTCTCTAGACTACTGTACGGTGTCCTGTCCTCAGCAGGAAGATGGTCCACAGCTGAAATACTGAATTACCTTTGCATAGTTTCTGAGCAGTTCAAAGTCAGCCTGAGACAGGAAGTGATTGTACATGACCCCATCATTGAACTTGAACCTGTCCCTCTCCAGTTCCCACAGCTTGATCTGGTCAGTGATGGTCGGTGGTATCACAGGGTTCTGGTGGAAAAAACTATAGCTATTAAATTGTTGCTTTGACAATAAATTTGTTATGTACTGATCTTTCCTGTCATTTTTCTCTCACTTTTCCTACATGTCATTAGCTTTTATTCATTCATAAACCATATGAGTTCTAACTGATGAACATATAAACCAAAATGTTTTTGTCAGACTAAAACCAAAATGTTTTTGTCAGACTATGTCAATTTAATGAGAAACTTTCAAGGAATTTTCACTCTAAAATCATATTCCATGACTATCTGGGCAACTCAGGACTCCTGTTAACTTCACAGGGTTGAAACCAACCTATTAAAAAAAAATCTTGCAGGCAGTCAAAATGTGCCTCATGTTGCTAATTAGGAACTTAGATATCAGACCCTGATGCAGACAAACAATCATATCCGGAATCAAATTTTTGTTTGCGCGATAAATCAAGAGAAAACTCTTTTCTATACTTTATACACAAAAACATTTATTTTGAGGGTGAACAGTCAATGACTCTGAAATATCTGAGCTTTTGTGAGGCATATTAAAAGAATTATAAAAGTGTTCTTAAATCCCAGTTCCCTAAGCTTTTTACATTGCATGGGGTGACTCCCTGCCACTTCAAACAACTATCTCGCCAGAATATTGCTAGGTCAGAAACTTTTTCATGTAAAGAAAGTACACACATTAAGCTTTTACATCATTCCAATAACTTGACTAAGCCAAAAAATGACATAAGCTTCTCTTTGCATGGCTGCAAGTCATTTGTCAGATATCCCATACACCCCATTTGGCATAATAAAGTTTTCAATAATTGTCATAAAACACAAGGAAAATCTAATTTAACCAAAGCTAGTCCCCACCTTGAAGTATAACACATCAAAACCATATTCCTATATTGCCAAATCCTTACATTTTTCAGCATCTCTGGGTGTGCATGGCTGCGCAAAAAATGGATGATCTGTTGGAGAAAATTCAGAAAAAGAGTATTACAATATTATATAGAAGCAATTTCACTGCGTGGATATGATACTTGGACCATCAGCAAAACAAATACAGTGAAACTCGAATATAACGAGCATGGATAAAACGAGTTCTCGGATGTACCGAGCAAAATGAAAATCCCCGTTTTTTTCCCTTCTTTGTAATAGTAAACTTGCCTTTCATATAACGAGCACAAAATCCGCTAAACCCGGCCCTAACGAGGTAACCGACCTGCAATTAAGCCCTCGCAACCCTTTCGTCCGCAATAAAACTTTCAGCAGCGAGGAACTCGAACGTTTAGGCTACGTAACAATTGCCAACAATAGGCAAGTCTCGCTGTCTCGCTTATGTAATTTACCGGTAGGATTACCGGTACAAACTACACGTAGTTGCGCAGTAGGCCAAGAAGCGGGGTAGGGATGGATGCGGTGGAGATGTGACCATGTGACAGGAGGAAGATGGGATTGATATGCACAGCTAATGATTGGCCAAGCCTGTTGTTTAGACCAATCACTGCGCTAGACAATTTTGATTTCAATCATAACAATCGCAGAAACAGTGATTACGATCGGTCAGTCATTCGTTTCTCGACTCTCAATCTCAACATTTGCATTGCTTTGTTTACACCTGTCAATGATGGAATCGAGGAAGAAAAAATGTCTGTCCTTCGAAACAAAACTAAAAATAATCGAAGAAGTCGAAAGAAAGCAGAAGAGCAAACTTGTGACTCGCGTCTGCAGACAGAAGGTCAGCCGGCCTATNCTTGAACCTGTCCCTCTCCAGTTCCCACAGCTTGATCTGGTCGGTGATGGTCGGTGGTATCACAGGGTTCTGGTGGAAAAAACTATAGCCATTAACTTGTTGCTTTGACAATAAATTTGTTATGTACTGATCTTTCCTGTCACTTTTCTCTCATTTTTCCTACTTATCATTAGCTTTTATTCATTCATAAACCATATGAGTTCTAACTGATGAACATATAAACCAAAATGTTTTTGCCAGACTGTGTCAATTTAATGAGAAACTTTCAAGGAATTTTCACTCTAAAATCATATTCCATGACCATCTGGACAACTCAGGACTCCTGTTAATTTTACAGGGTTGAAACGTTGAAACCAATCCATTTAAAATAGTTCCTGAATAGATCCGTCTTGCAGGCAGTCAAAATGTGCCTCATGTTGCTAACTAGGAACTGAAATATCAGACCCTGAAGCAGGCAAACAATTATATCCAGAATCAAATGTTTTTTGTTGTGATAAATTAAGAGAAAACTCTTTTCTATACACAAAAACATATATTTTGAGGGTGAACATTCAATAACTCTTAAATATCTAAGCTTTTTTGAGGCATTATTAAAAGAATTATAAAAGTGTTCTTAAATCCCAGTTCCCTAAGCTTTTTCATTGCATGGGGTGACTCCCTGCCACTTCAAACAACTATCTCTTGGGCCAGAATATTGCTAGGTCAGAAACTTTTTCGTGTAAAGAAAGTACACACATTAAGCTTTTACATCATACCAATAACTTGATTTAGCCAAAAAGTGACATACGCCTCTCTTTGAGTGGCTGCAAGTCATTTGTCAGATATCCCATACAACCCATTTGGCTCAATAACGTTTACAATAATTGTCATAAAACACAGGGAAAATCTAATTTAACCAAAGCTAGTCCCCACCTTGAGGTTTAACACATCAAAACCATATTCCTATATTGCCAAATCCTTACATTTTTCAGCATCTCTGGGTGTGCATGGCTGCGCAAAAAATGGATGATCTGTTGGAGAAAATTCAGAAAAAAGAGTATTACCATATTATATAGAAGCAGTTTCATTGCGTGGATATGATACTTGGACCATAAGCAAAAAATAATACTATGTCACCGGAAGCCACAGAAATATGGTTCCTAAGAAGAATGCATAATATACCATATACCAATGTACCATTAAACAATGAAAATTCTGGATGAAGGGGAAAGCTGGATGGGGGGCACAGTGCAATACTATAGTGAAATGTTGTGGTAGACAGACGACAATGTGAAGGTTTATGATTGCCTATGCTAGTCAATATGGTACTTAAAAAAGTTGGAAAGTAAGAAAAATCATGAGCAACAAGGACAGCCATAGTTACATGATAATCTACCAAAACATGAACTGTCCTCACCTGTTCTGCAGTTATTCCTCTTGAAAGAGCAGCTCTCACACTGGACCGGGATAAGTTGGCTGCCACCATATTTGGAAACCTGCCAGAAAACATGTAGAAAGTATAACTGAATGGTAATGGAATAGTATACCATGTAACCTTATTGGACATGGATAACACTGATCCCCAACGAAGAACAAGCCTCATATTTCTCTGAATTTCAGGGTTTATGCTGATTTTCCATTATAATAATTCATTATTTTTGTTAAGGACTCTTTTCGGCAAATCTATTTGAAATCAACATGTAGGAACAATATAAAACTACCTATGACTGTGGACAGGAAATGATGGAATGGCACCATTTGTATTTCTAGATTTTTAAGTTTTTTCCTTATTTCAGTAAAATTTCAAAAATTAAGACTTCCACATACCTATTACTGAGAGCAGCACAGTTTAAGGATTCTTTCTTCCAAAAAAGTAAAGACTATCTAAGGACCCAGGACCAATTTTTGCAAACCTTAGCATTAAAATTTACTGAGGACTTCAATATTTTTAATGACCATGAAGAACTTTAAGGACATGCGTAAATCTTGTGCATAATCTTTCTGCTCCACTGTGTTAAGCAAACAAAGTTAACTTTATGAAACATAGCAATCTGTTGTCAGGATATGAATTCCATGCACTGGAGGTTTTACTATTTGGCAAAATCAGATTACATTCATATACAGTTGGAAATTTTAAGTCAAAATCCCCTGATCTGAAAGATTTCCAAAGTGTCACAGTAGTTACTCTAGCTTACTGCAGTAGGATTTCCTGAACATGATCTCATGCACTAACAAAACTACATGCTGCAAGCCTACAATATTAACCTAAAGACCAGAGGGGAAATGTTTGTGTAAGGAAACAATAACATCTAGAGTGTTCTATTTTCAATAGCAATTCTGTCATGTATGGATAAATCTCAGGAATATATCCAGCCTGATAACCCTGTCATTAATAACCAAGGAAACACTGAAACCAGTACTAACCTGTATAACATCTCACAGAATAGCGCCAGTAAGGCCACTTGTAGCGGAGAGTCAGTGTAGGCATAAACCCTGTAGTTGGTCTCCACCACAATAAAACCTGGCCTGTGAGTGTCAATGCTGCTCTTAGACAGGCCTGACACAATATTCACAGCCAACCTTGTGGGATAGTATCTGTGTGACTTGCGCTGGTGAGGACAAGGGTAGTGCATTAAAAGAATAGTAAATGACTTTCCAGGTTTAACATTAATGACTTTCAAGTTCTAAACATTAGAAACTATGCAAACACATCCTTACAAATTTCTAACCACGCAAAAATGAAGGAATAGCTGAGAAAAAACATGCAGACTCTCAAATGTCCAAAAGATCTGCAACTGGAGAAGATCTAATTCAGTGCACAACCCACAGAAAGGAAAGAAGATGACCTTGTATCATTTAAAATTACTTGTCACTATGTCAAATACTTGACCTGGCAATGAGATTAAACTTGTGATCAATTAAATATACTTGCGACAATTGCAAACATGTGACCTACTTGTACCTGCTTAAGCATGCTGAAAACGAGTATTAGAGGTTGTTTTCTCCACCTTAGCCTCCAATGATTTTTGCTTCAAACTTTTCATGCTCATAGTTTTCCTCTCATTTATAAGATATGGTGCACCATATCTTATAAATGAGAGGAAAACTATGAGTTCTTGAGTTACACCCACTCTCCTCAATGGAATGTTGTGATGATTCTTATGGGCATGAATCTGACATTTCTTTCACATTCTCACAGTAAGATTCTCACCTTCCTTTGATATACTAGGCCAAATTCTCTGAGATGCTGCAAAAATCTGAGCTGGTTTTCACTCATGCCTTCTGTACAGTAATCCTGAAAAGATAGCCCACAATAAATATGCACTGACAGTATTGTTATCCCTAGCCTGGTAGCTTAAACAACTAGTGCTTTTTGAAGACTCAGCAAGACTTGCTTCTCATTTCCACAGACTTAAAAAATAATGTTATAATATTACTAGGAACTGTAACATGTTTCCAGAAATAATAAATAATCAAAACAATTACATGACAACTGTTTGTTGTGGGAAACTCACTTGGTGTTGGACAAGTTTTCCCCCTGCTTGACATTTCACAGGGTTTTCAAAGCAATATTAGCACCACCAACAAAATCTCTTAACATTTTCCCTTGATTTTTCCATGACAGCTGGTCATTTTTGCCATCGACCTCCCAAATGCAATTTGTTTCTTATGACCTTTTTTTTCCATATTTTCCAGATCCGTGGCAACCTTAGCTTCATACTTGTTACTTTGTTAACAGAACTCTTGCTATCAGACTTTAGCAAGAAGTATTCAAGTTGGTGGTGATAAGCAATGACACAAACAGCAAATCAGAAGTTTTGAGACAAAACACAAACGCAGATATATGACTATGTAAAATGTACTTTTTTTCCCTTTGTCTGGATTTACACTTGGTGTTATTAGTATAAGCCAATATGCAGATATGCAGCCATTACCTTCCCAAGTGTGGAGAAGCTGAGTTGAAACAGAAATGACAGACACTCTACAAGGTCCATTCCCCGAGACTGAAAAGACAAGAAGAAAAATGAACAGAAACGAAAATGGAATAAGATCTGTTTTCTATCTTGATTAGAAAAGTTGATGTTATGAAAGATCCTTCGTTTTCTTTCCTCTCACAAAGTTTTCCATTTCATTCATTTCTATGCTTGCTAGGGTTTCATACTGCTCTCTTTCCACACATCTACTTCCTATGTAGCTTTCTCTCTTTGACTACTATTCTATTGACTTTTTCCTTTCATAGGTTTGCTGTATGTTTCCCTCTCCCTCACTTTGTCTCTCTATCATTGTCTCTTTCTCTTTCTCTCTTTATATCTTTCTCTCCAGCTCTTTTGCTCTTCTCACTCCCTCTCTCTCTCTCTCTCACTCGCTCTCTCTCACTCTCCTCTCCCTTTCCATCAGTGACAATCCTTGCCCATGTGTTTTTCTGTCATTACCTGAACTGTGTCCAAATACTGCAGTAAGAAGAACCAAACTTGAGATGAAGTGTCCATCAGTAAGAACTGGAAACCCTCTGCTGTGATTGATGGCTCTCCCTCATCTCTGAAACAATATTATACTACCATAATTGCAAATGTAAGTAAGGGGGCAGCATAGGCCATAGCTGTGTTGTCCTATATTAATTTAATCTTTATGTTTGATTTTCATGTGATATGTACAAACAACCTGAAATAAAATTTATGGTACTGTTTC
The DNA here is from genome assembly GCA_033807755.1 of Ellobium chinense. Classification (NCBI taxonomy): domain Eukaryota; kingdom Metazoa; phylum Mollusca; class Gastropoda; order Ellobiida; family Ellobiidae; genus Ellobium; species Ellobium chinense. The sequence goes on from JAWQUT010000033.1 coordinate 3,003,262, forward strand.
ATGTTTCCTACAAGGTAAAATACAAGTAGTTTTTGCTTTGTGGTTTTGCTTTTTTTTTTCATTTTGTAGGCATAGATCAACACTTTGTTGCAACACTGCAGTAATGTAAATGCTCTAAGAAATGAGAGTTATGACAGTGTTGCTGAAATTCATTGAATGACGCAAGCATTTTTCTGTTAAGTGACAAAAGTCAAGAATTTGTCATTGTCTGTATTACTTTTAAACGCTCTCATGGCTGCCTTAATTGATTGATCACCATAATACTGATAATCACTTCCTTCTCCCAGAACAGAATACCCAACATCTGTGACTCACGTTACACTCCCATCATCTACATTGAATTACTTTTTTAAACAAGCCAAACTTACACTCTCATGAGGCCACTGTTGATCAGAACATCAGTTATGTCTTTGTTGACACCATCTGTGCCTTCACTGGATCCCACCATGAAGTGGAGAACACACTGCAAATGCAGTCAAACTGAGCCTAGCTGATTTTGTACTTGTTAACGCTTAAGTCAAATGGAATACAGCCATAAACATCAGCAGGATGATAAAGAAGACACTAGAAAGGTGGTACTCATATAAAAAACATTCCTCTAAATTAAATTATTCTATCATTTCACCATTCCAGTGGACCTTGATAACAAGTATGCCTCAATAATAAGTACACTTCTTTCACACATAAAAGGCATATAATGATTATAATATAGATCCCACTGCAAGAGCATATTGATAGTACACTGCACACATTTTAGTTGTGATGTCTCTGATATTAAAAAAATGATGAAAAAAATATGCAAACTGTAGAGGAAGGCATTCTAAATATTACTAAGAGACTAGACACAGGAATTGGAAATCAAGTGAAGTGTGGATATCTGCATGATTATCCTTGAGTGTAAGGGGAGACATGGCCCTTTCCCAGATGTTGTAATGCTGAAAACATGGTGCACAACTCACCACTGTGAGTAGATTGAAGTTTCTAGGCAAATTTGTTCATCAAAGTAGTGAATGATGCATTTTTCTCCATTATCGGTGATGATCTTATTGGAGCAACGGTTAGTTGTTACAGAACCAGTTGGCAAAAGGCCATGCCTACTCTGAAGTTGATGAGATTACTTGTTCTTATCGTGATATTCCTACAGACACATAAAATCTTTATATATTATAATCCTTTTCAACTACTCTTTCCGAAATAAAGCAAGACAAAAGGCAGTTTCAAATTGCAAAAGTGTATATATATGTGATTAAAATAGCATACCTCCCATCTTTCCAAAGCATACTTGTCCAAGAAAGGTATATCCTTCACATATTTGTCAGGAGATAGATCTTTGTTGCCAATCCAGGGTGTACCCCTGAAATGCAAATAAAACAACCATTTATGACATTTAGCACATATCTGTAAATAGAGCAATCACTTTTCATACCTCATAAAATAGAGTGTGTTTGCATGGTCTCTTTATACAAGTTGATACGTTGAGTTAAGCCTGTAAAGAAAATCCTTACCATCTGATTTTCATGTAAATCTATCTTGAGGCCACTATATGACACATTAACTAGATTAAACTGTAAAAGAGCAAAAACTTCAATTAAAGGTCTTGAACAGCCTATGAAGTTTCAGATTTGCGGATAGGCAGTCACTTACCCGTGCTTCCCTTCTGTTTTATATTTGGGAATGAGAAAAGAACAGCCGCGATATGAGGTAAATTACAAAAAAATTATGGTCATACCTGAGACCTGGTTGCCTTAAACAAGCAGTCATAAACAAATGGTCATCAAACCAGATTTGACTGTGCTTTTATGTGACCTGTAGAAGTTTATGAGGTTTCAATTCTTATCTATGCTATTGCTACCAACTTGTGAAAACAGAACCATCATATTCAGTCTTTCCTCCATATTTGCCCATTGAACTTCCTAAAAGAATTCAGTAATGACTCCCAGTCACGAGTTACTTACCCTCCTAACAAGGCTGTGAGAAGATTGGTTCTGAAAACACGATTGAGAAGCCAACCTGGCATACCACCTGGCAGAGGCTGCTCATACCACACTCTCAGTTCCATCAAAGCTGCTGCAGCTTCAAACTGTTCTCTACAAGATACAAACATACACAGAAGTAACATTACTAACAAATTTAGTTGGCTAATTTACTGCAAATACCCCTAACCCACCCCTAACCCAAATAAGTGTGACAAGAATAAACAACAGACCTAATTAACAAAATGTTTGGGACAGCACTTGCCATATTTGCACTGAATGAGCCTTTACTGTGTGAAAAGTTACTTAGTATGGATTGATAGACATGCCAATTCCATACCACAAGGTAGTCAAACTAATTGGTTAGCAATGGATTTAGAGTGTGACATTAACATCAGTAGATTGAGTCTTTCATCACAACAAAATCAATTCAAGCTGCCCAATGCCATTATTAAAGACTTCACAATATCATATGGAGTCAAACATAAATGATCAAATGATGCTGGAAAAAGGATTTTGATGAATGTAGTGCCTAACTCTGAACTAGACTATGCATGCACTGTTGCTGATTTGGGAAGTCTTCTGGAAACTGCACATTGCTCATATTTCATATTTTGATGTAAACTCAACTAGAAAACTCAGAAACATTCAGTTTGCACCTATGTAAAGAGCATGTCTGGACATGTCATGTTTCAAATTCTAGCTAGATGTCATCACCAATGGTGATTTTTAACATATCCTATGGCTAGGACAAGGGGTCAACTGGAGTAAAATTGCCCGTGGCTCAGTGAGCCATGGTCCCCAATAACTGNACGGACTAACTGCGCGGCGGATGGCAGACCGGTTGACTGAGTGACAGCTGCCACGCCGAAATAGGTGTGATAAGCCTTTCCTCCCCACCTCTCCTTTCCCTTGTCCCCCTTCGTCCCACGCTACGCATCACCGCCGTCGCCCATCCAATAATGTAATGCGCAGAAAGCTGCATAGCTCCTCCCCCCACGCCTTCCGTCTCATCGAGGCGGAGAATGTAAACATGTATTGGACCTATCTGGTGGATTTCGGCTAGATCAGAGAACGTGTCATGTGGAACGGTCGATCCCAACAGTGCCATCCTACTCCTTATTGTCTGCTGGGTTAGTGCGAGGTGGCCAATGAGAGAGACCGCGGAGATCAAACAATTTGTGCGCTACAACACCGTCAAACTCGAGTCTGTAGTGAGTCTGGCGACGAGAAGGCGTCAGTGCACGACATCGAACCACGACATCAAAGAAACTGAACAAAATGAACATGTCGTACGTTAGTCTGGGGCTGAGGATGGGCGTGTAGATCAATAGCATCAACAAGTCTGCAGCCGAGACAGCAGGCTAAGCAGATTAGGATAAAGAGATAAGCGTGCACTTTGATGTCAGCGGACATCCCATACTGCCATATGGGTAGACCTAGAACATTCTCTCAGTGTTCTGCGCAATCAGGATACATGGGGTATAAAAGGCACATGAAAAATCATTATGCCCGCACAACATGCAAGCCATGGCTACAAGAAAGAGGAACGATCTTAGTCTTTCCACTAAACTGCAGATCATCGCAGAATTTGATGCTACGCCAAGACCAACAAAAGCTGAACTTATGAAAAAGTACGACATTTCTAGAACACAGCTGGATCGGCTACTGAAAAATCGTGAGGCAGTAGAGGAGAAGGCACTATCATCACCCAACTTGTCTAGGAAAAGACAGCGGACAGGCAAGAATGAAGATGTCGAAAATGCCCTTGCGTACTGGATGGGTAACAAACTTGATCAAGGAGCCAGAATTTCAGGTGACCTGCTGAAAGTGAAAGCCACGGATCTTGCCACAGCACAAGGCACATCGTTTACACCATCAGACGGCTGGCTGTCAAGGTGGAAAGATCGACATGGAGTAGTTTTCAAGAGAGAGCATGGAGAAAAATCAGATGCAGACTGTTCTGCCGCAGGAAAGTGGACTGATGGAATTCTTGCTAAAATTCTCCAAGAGTACAGCAGCGACGATATTTACAATGCTGATGAAACTGGTCTCTACTATCGAGGATTTCCCGATCGTGGACATTGCTTCAAGACGGATGAACTCACTGGTGGAAAAAAGGCAAAAGAGCGCGTCACTGTTTTGCTCTGTACAAACATGAGTGGAAAAGATAAACGACTTCCCTTAGTCATTGGTAAAAGTCAGCGACCTCGATGCTTTCCTCGTGACCTCTCACAGTTACCAGTGGACTATGAACAGTCGGCCAACGCATGGATGACAGCAACCATATTTTCTACATGGCTCCTCAAGTGGGACAAGAAACTAGACGGTCGAAAAATTGTCCTCGTCCTTGACAACTGCACTGCTCATCCCAAAGATGTAAATTTGAAGAACATTCGCCTGGTTTTCCTGCCTGCCAACACCACTAGCCTCATTCAGCCCATGGACCAAGGTGTCATCAGAAACTGGAAAGGACACTACAGGAGTCTGTTCAATGAGAGGATCCTAGCTGCTCTTGATTGTGACGACAATGCAAATGCTCTGGATTTTGCGAGGAAATTTTCCTTATTGGATGCCGTCTATCTGACAAAACGGGCTTGGCTGGCAGTGAAGGAAGAGACCATTGTCAATTGCTACAGAAAAGCAGGCTTCACTACAGAACGTATGGCCAAGTCGCAGGAAATCGAAGACAGTACAGACAACGTCCCGGTGCCTAGGAATTTTACAGCTCTGGAATTTGAGCAGTTTCTTGCAATAGATCAGGACCTGCCCACTGTTGGAGACCTGTCTGACCAGCAACTTATCAGTGCCGCTCAGTCTTCAAAACGCCAGCGAGTTGAGAGTGATGTCACTGTCAGTGAAGCACCTGCACCTGATGACCTGCCGCCTCCTTTGAGTGTGAAGGATAAAATGGATATGCTGGAGAAATTCCGTCGCTTTGTTCAAGAGGAATCTCTCACCGATGCGATTCCAGCTCTACATCTCGTGGAGGCGGTGGTGTTCAGACAAGTGGTCGCCACCAAAAAGCAGTCCACCCTCGATGCGTTCATGGTCCACAAGCCGTAAAATAAAGCCAGGAGATACGTGACTGCTTCAGAACTAAAAAACAGCCCTTTTCAGGGCTAAAAAAAGAGAGCTTTTTTTAGGGCTAACAAACAGCCCTTTTCAGAGCTAACAAACAGCCCTTTTCAGGGCTAAGGAACAGCCCTTTTCAGGGCTAAGAAACAGCCCTTTTCAGGGCTAACAAACAGCCCTTTTCAGGGCTAAGAAACAGCCCTTTTCAGGGCTAACAAACAGCCCTTTTCAGGGCTAACAAACAGCCCTTTTCAGGGCTAATAAACAGCCCTTTTTAGGGCTAACAAACAGCCCTTTTCAGAGCTAACAAACAGCCCTTTTCAGGGCTAACCTTTTAATGAGGCCACTGAATTTCAGTGACGGTCCCAAGCCCGTGAAAACTCAGAGGGAAAAGGTTATTCCCCCTACCCCATTACCAAAAAATGGCCGAAATTAACTCCTTCGCTTAATCGCCGCTCCGCTTAATCGACCACTTTTTCCGTGATCCCGAGGATGGGCGATTAAGCGGAGTCGACTGTATTTCATATTTTGATGTAAACTCAACTGGAAAACTCAGAAACATTCAGTTTGCACCTGTGTAAAGAAGCATGTTTGAACATGTCAAGTTTCAAATTCTAGCTAGATGTCATCACCAATGGTGATTTTTAACATATCCTATGGCTAGGACAAGGGGTCAACTGGAGTAAAATTGCCCTTGGCTCAGTGAGCCATGGTCCCCATTAACTGTTCACTGCTGTCCCAGCTGATGCATAATATGAACAAAAATGTACTTTCATATAGTTCTCTTCTTATGTTTCTGTGAGTTGACAGCCGCAACTTCGTTAGTAATTATTCGGTAACATTACCATAGCATTTACTATGCAGTGTATTCCATATTTAGTAAACGGCTACCAAACATGGTGACGGTAACAGGGAACAATAACAGTATGAAATACAAATGAATTTTACATGTAACTTACTCTGGTGATGTGGTGCTCCATTGTTGAACCACTGCCTGTGCCACAGCTTGCTCCACAAACAGGATGCGCATCACATAGTGGCGTGACAGCTCGGGTAAATCTCTAAAAAACATATACTTGAACTGAATAAACTTGCTAATTTCCTATGAAACTGCTAGATACCTGTGTGAATGGGGAGTGCAAAAATGTATTTATTTACAAATAATTTTCTCACTCAAATTCAATGAAGTGGCAAAAATTGAAATGTTTTGAACAGGTTTGCTGATTTGTGGCTACAAGGGAATGGCTATTACATGAGGAATACAACGTTTTAAAATAATGGGCTATGGTTCACTTGAAAATGAAAATGCCTTTTTAAAAGTGTACTCTAAACACCTTTAATAGCTTGAACATTGACTATCAAAGAATAGAAGCAGGAATGAATCAGATTGCCAAAACAATAAAATGTCTGAAACTTAGCAGCCCAAATATTCCATGCACCCATGGACAAACAAATCTGTCATATATATCAAAATACTACAAGACATAAGATTAAGAATGCAACTGTCTCCCACCTTAGCTCAACTTTCTCTAATACCTTGGACTGTTGGAGTCTACATAACGCCAATTCTCTGGTTAGCTGCACAGTGTGAGGGGTAACAAATAATGACAGGTTATGCTCAGTGATAAAACTGATTATAAGAGCCTCTTGATGAAACATTCTGTCTTTAAAGGGTACATGTTTTATTTTCTGTTTTAGGATCAGATTGAAATAACTGTGAATTATTATGCTGTAGGACACTGGGAGGCTAACATATTATATGTCCATGGTTTCTTTTTGAGTTTCAGCAGCTTCTGATTTCTTTACTTTAAATTGTGAAAGATCACAGACAATGCTTCAAGCATATTTTGGAGGTCAGCTTGTCTGTCCAGATGCTTTTTACTGTCGTCAGTGTCTGAATGATATACTTTTGTACCAGCAGAGCCATAAATGAGGCTAACCTTACAATAGTCAATTAAGTAATACACTGATACATACTCATTATTTATAGTTTTATACTGTGCATCAAGGCAAGGTGTCCAAGGCCCTTTCCATGCATTTTCTGATATTTGCACAGACGAAGTCATCAAATTTGTCTGTTTGAACAACCCATTCCCATTATCCTCTAGTGCCAGTAACCGGCTCTTGCCAGTAATCGCCATCATCCGTTTGCAACTAGTTTCCCTCGAAATTTATAGAGATTTCCCTTAGATTATGACAGCAGATGATGTTTCATTTATTTCTCCAACAAAATAATTTAGAATGGTGGAAAAAGAAATGATTTAGAACAAGACCACGTTGCGCGATGCAACAACCGTGATATTTTATTGTTTGTGAAACGATAAATGCAATAATTTATAAACATATTGTGTAAATTGAAAAATAGAGAGCTTAATCTGATTTTCAGTAACGTTATATAACATCTGTCTTGTATACTTGTAACGTTTCTCAAGGAAATTATGACTTTCTTTGAGGGGGAAAAATTAAGGTCTAACTTCTAACATCGCTAAAGCAGCGGGCCGCATGTCTGTGTTGCCACTCTGGCCATGTGCTTTTCCCCAATAACAAGATGTTATTTTTTTCCTACTTCCCTACTCACGGTATGAAAATTTTTTTTAAAATCTATCAGTTTACAATTCAACAGAATAAAGCCAAGCATTTTATGCATTGATCCCAAATTTCATAGTTTATTTTCAAATAATTTGCTAGCGATTTCTTCCTAAGAAAAATGGCTTTTCGTGAAACCATTTTACCCTGCCTTACAGGAAAAATTTGTACTGGTGGCAATATCGTCGTGCATATTGATCCGGAAGTAGATCGGCGGTAATCGGCACGACGCCGATGGTAGTGAAATATCGACTGAGACAACAATTGTTAACTATTTCAAGGCGGTGGTTGACTTCTGCCACTCAAAACAATGCTGAATTGATGTGAAAATGGTCTTTGCATAAAATCTGAAAGTCTGGTAAGATTCTGTAAGCAAATCTAATCGGGAAATCGCGGTAAATAAGAAGACGGCGGTTACCGGCACTTCGAGGATAGACTATTTTAAACTATTTAAAATTATTTAAACTAGACTATTTAGAATTTGTTTTTAACCACAACTTAGTTAAAGAGAAAGACTAGACAGTCTAGTCTACAAAAGCTAGTCTACCACTCAGAATCTCATCTGGTCTAGACTAGATCAGCCTGATGTCTCATAATTGTGTAATGTACTAATTGAATGCTTTTGGCCTAGTGCGCCTATAATAAACTGAGAAACTGAAAACTGAAACTAGACCTATTCTAGACACTAGACTAGATATATCGATAGGTTTCTAACATTGCTGCTCCACATGGCCTAAACACTATTAGGCTACCTGAAAACCGCCAAACAAGTGGCAGGGTGGCAGTATAGGCGATCAAGAACAGTTGGTGGCAAGGTACGCAAATATCCGTGTAAATCTTTGCAACTCAGCTTTCTGAATGTATGCGCTGCCATATTGCAAAACAATGAACAGGAAGTAGTGTTAGTGGGCGTCTTCGGCTAGTGATGGTTGACTATCCGAGTACTTTAGGCCTATCTGATGAGCTCAAAAAAAAAAAATATATATATATATTATATATATATATAATATAAATGAAAGTGTGGGACGTTTGTGTGGAAACATCATCTTACACGAGTCTGTATCGTTTTCTATATAGTCGGCTATGTCCATTCTTTTTCCATCCGTTTGCTATGCCAGTGCTGTAAGCGTAGCAAAAGCTTCAACTACTTATTACTGGAAAGGCCCGCAATATCAATTAGGTTAATAGCACGGACACTGTTGGATATCTTCGCTCATCTTCATTTGGCCGTTTATGGACTGTGATGAGTAAGAGAACAACTTGCTTTCCGTCCTCGACAGTATCCTGGGATTCTCCCACCAGTGCTTGGTTTATGATCACGCTAGAGCGGGATTAAAAAAGAGAAAGCACACAAGATAAAGTTGATAGACATGTGACAAAAATTACCTCGAATCATAATTTATAAAGAGTTTTTTTATTTTAATCAGGCATGCAAGAATTAGACATCAATTAATTTGAAGAAGTAAATACATAAAAGTCTGGTTTTCTATTTGCCTATGTAATCATGGTGGAAAGGCTCTCGTGCATGTAAATATTTGCCTCCTCCGTCAAAATCAACCGACCGACGTGTCAATGGATCTCTTCTACGCTTTAGCCGTGTCATGTGATCATATGGTCACATGACTTTCTTCAGTCGAGCAATCTGGAACAGTGGAAGACGTTGAGGTGCAAGAGAACGTCGGCATTCAGTCATTTGCACTCTGCAGAACATAAGATCAACTTCCCTTAGTCTTGGTCTAGCTTAATTATGGCATCAGGAAAAGCACAGTAAGTGGATTTTGTTGGCCTTTTTTCATAGCCAATAAGGCAAGGACTAAGTTAGATTGCTTTCTTCCCCCCCCNCCCCCCCCCCAGGTCAAATGAAGCAAAATTGGGGCATATGATATATTCCGGTCATTCACTTCATGGCATAGACTAGTCTATCTAGTCTAGATCTTAATTTGAAGGGGTGGTATAATTTGTTGAGGGAAATCTCAAGTTTTTCAGAAGTAATGCAAATTTTGGAGTGCAGAAAGGAAGGGGAGATTGGCGCACATTTAATGTACAGTTAGGGAGGATATTATTGAGATCTTGAAATTTAAGGAGTGAATCGCATAATCAAAGAGTTTTCTATGAAGGAAACAGCTGTGCTGATATGATTATTATGAGAGACTGAGGAAAGAGTAGTTCAGGGACAAAACAAAATGGAGGGCTTTCAGACCTCAGGAGACATTCCATGCATTATATTTTTAAATACAGGCATACGGAAAAGTTGGAATAATCACGGAATATGACCAATCTTGTGGCTAAACCAATTACGAAATAAACAGCATTTATGCAAGAGTGGTCCTGTCTCAAGAGACAGCCAAAAAGTATAGCTTAAATTGTGCATGAAACTCCCCTTGCTATCACACACACACAAAAAATCCTCCTCTGTTACAGTGTTGCCAGGACACAACCACATGGTGACATCATCTTATTTGGGATACGTGTAAAGCCAAAGCACATACATTCTGTGGAATTGGAATTACATAGGATGATAATAGGCTCCACAATAACACTTATTTTAGAGGTAATAGAAATAATTGTTCTTGTAAACGCTTGAAAAAGCACCAATACCAGAGGTGGTTTTTTTTGTTTTCGTTTTCAAATGAAAAGTGTCATTGCCCAGAGGCTGATTTATAACTTTTTCAAGACCATCTGCATGTACTGGTTTATTACAAGAACATGGTTCTACCATGCACAAAAGGCTATACAGTTTTCTCAAGATATGTATGTATTCCCTCCCCATGGTATGTGGCAAGCCCATGAAACCTATTAAACAAAGATGCATATGATTTGGAAGCAGCATATGCTTGCCAATAACACTGATCTTGTGATGATTGTAACACTTGTAAGATTATACATTTCAGGCCTGCATACACCAGAGGAGAGCACACTCTTCAGGTGCCAATGGAACTGTTTGAACAGAATCGGAAGAGACTGTGTGAGAGACTGAGGTCAACGGGGAAAGTTCCTGCCGGGGCCATTGTTCTGTTGCAAGGAGGCACGGCACAAACACGTCATGATACAGACCATGAGCCGCTCTTCAGACAGGTAAGGAATTACATAGCATAGACTAGTACCCGTTCATTGAATAAAACTGCCATGCCCGAGTAGTGATTTTTTTTAAAGCAGGCATACTGTTTACTAATAACAGACCCTGGATTTGACATAAAGGTATGTTGAAAACTCATCAGAAGTAAACTGACATGAAATTGGTTCCGGCTGCTTTCTCAGGAAGCAAATTTTGTTTTTATGATACAGCAGAAACTGGTTCTTATTTCATCAAGCATTGTTAGATTTTGTTAGATGCAATATCTAAGGACACCAGACTATTCTGCAAGATGGAAAGTGGTTCCTTATGAAATTTCACCAATTAAGTGATGTCAGAATGAAGTGCATAAGCACTTTAAAAAAAAATATTCTTTAAGCCTCATTGTATTAGTTTTGTTTGACTATGTCATAACTTCCATTCAGGAATCATTCTTTCACTGGGCATTTGGGGTGGAAGAGCCAGACTGCTATGGTGCTATTGAGGTGGATACAGGCAAGGCCATCTTGTTTCCCCCTCATCTTCCCAGCTCTTATGGTGTTTGGATGGGAAAGTAAGTCAAACCACAAACTCACTAGGTTCTGATATTAAAATAAATTCCTTTCTTGGTCTTTGATTCTTACCCTTAAGTGTCAGTTCTGACAGTGACCATTTTAAGCTAGAAGGTCAGAGGCTAAGGCAGGGGCGTAGCGAGGATGAATTTTCTGGTAATCTAGCACTTATATTCTATTGTTGCTTGTTTATTTTTTGGTTGGGGTGGGAAGGGAAAGGACAAGATTTAGACAATAGTAACTGAATTTTTTTAAATTGGTTTTTGGCTCCAAAAGAGCCAAATCTGGCACCTCTGCTACGGTCTAAACTATTAACATCTCGCAGCCGAAAGAAAAAAAAACTGGAAGTCGTGCAGGGAGATCTTGTGTAAAAAGAAACACGAAAGACCGTCAGAACAGCGAGTAAGCAANCCAAAGGAATGCCAGTTTGATAATTTTGATACCACATACTGTATGCAAATAACGTGAGTTGCGCCGCAAGCTATTGGATGCTAATAGCTTGTTTGTTTTCTTTCCTGATGAAGATCAAGAACAAACGGAGATAAGAGCGGTCTGTAACATGAGTTCACAGGTCATGAAATTCCCAGGAGATTTTAACTCAGCCACTCCATAAGTTTGACTCACATTCGGCCAGCATTTTTTTTGCTAACTCTGTGATTGCGGAAAAACCTGTCTACTCAGAATAAGTTCTAGTGAGGGCTATTTTGGGGGAAAAAAGTGGGGGTGGGTTTGAGATCAAAACTGATCCAGAATATCGATATATTGCGAGCGTAGAATAGAGCTAACCGAAGCATCCTCTCTTTCTTTGTCAACTTGTTGAGATAGCTTCGTCTATATCTATCTCTCTTTCTTTTAAGCTAAAATCGAGATCTATCACTTAAGAATTAAGGAAAAAAAAAAACAACTCCCGACTAGAACTACAGTATTTAAAGGACTTGGTATCGATAGTTTATTATTTGATGAAGTTATTTCGAGCCTCAGTTTTGAACCGCCACTCGTGCATCCCGTGAAATTTCATCATGGCACGGCAAGGAGATGGGGTGTGTTCCTCAACTGAGAGTGAGCCTGTGTCAGTTTCTGAAATTTTAGAGCTGAAAGAAAAGGGATTGTCATTTGAGCAGCGACTCGACATAAAACACAGAGGTAGGCCCAGGCCTAAGTTTTTATTTGAGGGCAAAAGGCAAATGAGATTTTCAGAGCAATGTGACAGATATTGCGATGTTCTGGTTTTTTATATTACTAGACTAATAGATCTACTTTAAACCTCTAACAAAAACCCATGTATAAAATAATCCTGAATGCCCGCTCTCGAATGTCACGCTACGCCCCTGCTCACTAGGTTCTGATATTAAAATATATTCCTTTCTTGGTCTTTGATTCTTACCATTAAGTGACAATTCTGACAGTGACCATTTTAAGCTAGAAGGTCAGAGGCTAAGGGATTTTGCATAGGTAAATAGCAGTAAAGAAAACTGCCATATTACTGAAGATGACGGAATGTCAGATTAGGTCAGATTCACATTTTGGCACCTGCACAGAGTTGAATGTTCTTTTATCTCCCTGGATAGCTCTCTTGTAGTCAGATATAGACAGTGATCAAGTAATAAGTGGGGAGCAGCATGAAAGTGTTTTGGGGTTTTTTTTGCATCTCATCTCTTGTAGAAGTCGTGCTTCTAGAGCATTTGGTCTTTTTCTGAAATACTGCAGAAGCAGGGGATTAGCTCTGAGTGTTGAGAGGAAAATGTTTGTGAATAGGTCTTTTTCAGCAGCTTCATAGGGTGTTGCTGGTATTTGCCGTTGGAGTATGTATGTACTATGTTTGAGATGCTAAGAGAGAACACTAATTTCAAGCCTTAATTCACCACGTTGTGGGAGCATTAAAAGAGCAGGATATGGTTTGTAACTTGTATCAACTGGTTGTCAACCTGTGAGTCAAATGCAACAATCTTAACATTAGATAACAAGCTTTCATTGAGAAATCATTGTCAGTGTAGGAAGATAGCAACCATCAAGGTAATGTGATATCATCAAGTGGCTGCAAAGGGCCAAGAAAAGTGATAATGTTCAGTTACATTCCTTGGGCCAGTATTTTAAGATAAGAACTGGTGTTAACCAAGACACAGCAAGTATTTGTAATGTATTAATATTTTAATCATTTCAAAACAAAGGCTCTGCCCATCTATCACCCCCTTCATCATAACTATAAAGGATGTAACTCCATCAAATGAACAATATGAATTTCACAACTTTATTAATAAAACTACAGGTATTGTTGTTTAACCTGGCAGTTTGAAGCAAAAATGAACAAAGGTTTAATTGACACTGTATTGGATGTAATGAAGTTATCAAAATTTCATTATATAAGGCCAATTTGACTGCACATCATGTGGCTTGTAATCTGTGAGAAAGCCAACATTCATAACTTGCACAGTTAAAAAAACGATTTTGAGCAGGAAAAATTCTCATTTTCTTAACTCACTCATGTGACAGATGGTCATCTCAGCTATAGATCATAGAATGCCTAATCTATCAAAAGATACATCCCCCAGTCATAGGCATGCTTTTCTTGTATTGATCTGAGGGTTGGGAAGATGAGATTATCCACAATGGAATCAATACCTCATGTGACTAACTGTTGATTGACTGTTGGTAGGTTGGTTGGCTGGCTGGCTGGCTGGCTGATTGCTTGGCTGGTCTCTACAATCATTTATTTGATGGTATAAGTTTTTTCTCAACAGATTACTGACTGAGGATGACTTTAAGCACCTATACTCAGTTGATGAAGTTCATTTCTCAGACAAGGTGCTGTTATGTTTTGTTTTGTTTTCTTGTGCTTTTTTAAGATCTTTTCATGTTTGATTTTACTTTTAGTGCATACTGTAGAAGAGTTTCTTTTTTTTTTCCTGCAAAGATCTCATTTTTGCAAAAAGTCAGAAATAACTTCTCATGAGGGTCCAGTCTTCACACGTGCTGCATAATGGTTTTGTCATGTGTGTATTACTATGAGTGCAGAAGTCAAGAGTAATCCGGGGTGACAGAACAGGACTGCCGAAAAAAACATTTGCCTTATAGTTGCCAACCTGGCAATCTTGCTTTGTATGATCAATATTCTCAAAATGTGAGGGGTTGTAACCTAAAATTAACTATATTATTCGCACAATGTACCACACATAGTAGTAAGCCTTTGAAAAATCGTGAATGGAAATTTATTCTGTGGGAAGTAGTTTTCACAAATCAAGCAAAACTTGCGAACAGTGCAAAAATTAGATCCGTGAAAACAAAATCATTTCTGTAGTAGTTACAGTTGGTGGGACTGAAAACCTTGTTTGATAAAGTGGTTTTTCAGATTAAATGGTTTAAGTTTATGCCATATTCATGGTGTTCATGACTATGTTTTCTGTGAAGAATACATCCTCCCAGATTTGTATGTTGTTCACTCATTAACTCCTTATTTTCAAATTACAGATTGCCAGTGTCTTGGAGAGCAAGAACGCATCAGTCCTACTAACTCTGGTTGGTATTGTTATCATGACATTAATGTAAATATTGGAAAGAGTTTGAATCCATATATATATATATATAGGCTTACCATTTATTTAATTAATTGATGTATGTCAATTAGATGTCTAGGAATGCAGAAATACAGATGCAAGTCCAGATGTATGAATGGATCATATATAGTTAGTTGGTTTTAATGCAAGTAGCTCTGAGCAGCACTGCGATTTTATGGAAAAAGACCGTATGTGCCAAAATAAATAAAAAATTTACAGAGGATGTCAAAAAACCTTTATGCTGCGCCATACTTTTTTTTTGTTTAATCAGTGGTGCCTAGAGCTGGCTATCTTGGGAATTATGAAACTGCCAGATGGAAAGATGTACTTTAATGCCAAAATTTGGCAAATATAGTCTTTTTGTATGAAATAGCAGAAGTGTAGAGGTACTTGATTACATTCTGAATTTTGTCCTCAAATATTTGCATCAATTTTGTAAATATCTTATGGTTTGCTCAACCAGGTACATACTTCATTGCATGGATAAATTATGTTTTGATTATGATTTGGGTTGGTAAACTGGACTATAGCTCAACCTTCTTTCAGATAAGTTCAGATATAAATGCAGGAATGGCTGCCTGCCAAACATTTTTGAAAAACCAAAAATCAGATTTGAAAAAAAAAAAAAAACCGGGCATTTCTAAAACGGGTACAAAAAAAAGTGACAAATTAACTTCTGTATTGAACAGAGAGCCATATGTTGATCTTGTTGATTTTGCCATCTGTTGCAGTCATTCCTGAAAATGCTGACACATCAGATTACCTTCTTTTTTTTTCTATGTATCTAGCATGGCCTGAATACGGACAGTGGAAATTACAGCAAGGAGGCTGTCTTTGAGGGTATTGGCAAGTAAGTCTTTACAAGGATTTTGGGACAGCTGTCTATGGATAAGTTGATGTATGCTGGGGAGTAGGGAAAAGAGGATCAATTTCCATAAAGTCAGTGAAATAAGCATTCAGGATTGTGAGGCAAGCCCTTATTTCTCTCCTAGGGTCCCCCATACAATGGAGAAAAGTTCTGAGAAAATCTTTAACAATTTTTCAATACAGAAATCATGTAATATGTTTCACAAAAAGGTGGCTTTACTCACAATTATTAACCATTCACTCATAAAATCAGTGGATTGTGTTAACAAAATTATCGCATCATCAAATTCTGCAAGTAACAAAAATTTGATACCAGATGACTCCAATCACCTACAGAGCCTGATCTCAGAATAGCAGTTACCTAATCTAGACCCATAAGACTTCTTATAACTGGCTACAAGATAGATAACCATTCTGTATTTCAGAGACAGACCTGTGCTAAATTTTCTCTGATCTAGTGCGGAGAAAAGAATGATGATAAGCTTGTGATAGTAGATGGGAGAAAGAGAGTGAGTGAGTGAACACGTGAGAGACTGTAATGCATTTAATATGATACATCCACTAGCCTTTCTATTATCATTCACTCTTTTATAATAAACTGTTCTTAAAATGAACATGATCCCACCTTTAGACTAAATAGTTTGTGCATCCCTCAGAAACTGTCTACTTTTATCATCAACAGCTTTTCTTTGTCTTTTTTTTCTTTTTTACTTTACTGTCTTATTTCTGTTTTAACTATACATTAACCTGATAAGAAAGCAATAGTTTTCAAAAATTTACAATAATGTTTTGGTGGAGTTTGAAGGACCTTAATATAGGCCTACCAAGTATGAAGATAAAAGATAGATATATGAATGTGGCATTTGATGAGAAGATATATAAATATTCTTCACAATATTCTTCTTCTAGATTCTGAATATATTTCCTTCTGTATAAACAGGTTCACTGTGAAGAATGACATCTTACACCCAAACATCACAGAATGGTGAGAAAATGTGTCCATGTCAAGAAGGTCCACAGTCTGCTGCAGCACTCTCTTCTCCCATGAATAACTTTTCAGTGTTGTAACATTTTATTCTATCCTTTTTGGTTTACAATGTCAAACCTCCACTTCAACATATTATCGGGACAAAATTTTATGAATATAGTGATCTCAGTGAATGTTACGGAAGTTTTGTTAGAAGAAGTATACTGTGTTACACTGGTTCTTACAGAGGAGTCACAGGAAAACACAGAGGTCATCAAAGATATTCAACTCTTTGCTACATATGACATACATGTACATCCTAGCCCTTTGGTTGAAACAGCTTTTGGACATATATGTATGTCCCAGGAAAAGCATTTGTATCTTATGTACCCCTATGTCTTACTATCTATGTAATGAACTATCCTATGTATAGGAAGGCAGTGTAGCCATAATCATGCTGAAGCACCTTAAAACCTTAACTCAGACAAACCTACATACAAGTTAATGAGCTCATGGTCAATGTGGTGACATCAGCACCGGATAAACAAAACACTGAGAAGAGGTTAAGTTTATCCGTAGCTTCCTAGGATCAGCTTTTGGAATGAAAAGGTCTGAGGCTTTACATTCAAAATTATGATACATGTGTCTAGCCAGTTATGGTTATTACTTAGAGATGTACATTCTTCACAGTTTTCAGCTCTGTCCATCTCTTTGATGGCTGTGGAATTTTATTGTCATTATTATTATTGTTGCAGTATTCACGATGAATTAATAGTGTGTCATCCACTGGCAATTGACATAAGTGCCATCCAGTCTCGGCAGTTTTGCACTATTTTTGTTATGTGCCATTTTCACTCCTCAATTTTTATAGGTAGTACACTTGATTCTGCTTAATCACACCGCTTTCCAAATAACAAAATGCTATATTTCTACATAAAAGTGACTGGTTAATTGCAACAAAATGCTATATTTCTACATTAAAAAACCAGCACCCACTGATCCAATATATCAAATGAAAATGTCAGATCAGAGCCTCATCTTCCAGCTGAGGACAGGCCACGCACCAGTCAATAAACACCTGAATCGACTCAACCCAATGCATGAACCAAATTGTAGGCATTGTAACCATCACATGGAGTCAGTTGAACACCTACTGCTCCACTGCCCTTGTCAGATAGACCTGTCATGCGAGCTCCTGCCACAACCTCCAACCATCGAGAACACACTATACACAACAACAACACAACTGATGAAGACAAATTACTTTTGTCTGAAAGGCAATGGGCTGTTAAGAGCATACTGCTCAAGGTTGAAGGGATTACATCATCATCATCATCCTCATCTACATAAAAGTGTTTGGATAATTGCAACTCCTTTTAATTGCAGTTTTTTTCCATGATTTTTTTAAGGAGTTGTGATTAAGTAAAATTGCCTGTATTTTTTCTCTCTTCTTATGTGAAAAGCTCTGGTTCACAATTTTTTTTAATTTCCAGCCGAGTGTTCAAAACAGATCTTGAACTACAAACCCTGAGGTATTCCAACAAAATCAGCAGTGATGCCCATATTGAGGTAAATCTGTTTTCATATTTTTAAAAGAATACTGGCTAAGGCCACAGCAGGGTTGGGAATGGCAAAAAATGTGTGCTTTAGCAATCATCACTCACAGTAATAATTTTCATCACTTCAAACAATATATTGTATATGAACAACGCTAATAATAATAATAATTCATTTGTTTACTCATCCACATCACTCTAGCATCTCTTGCATACATTTTGTTCCTCTCTCTT
Source organism: Ellobium chinense (assembly GCA_033807755.1). NCBI lineage: Eukaryota > Metazoa > Mollusca > Gastropoda > Ellobiida > Ellobiidae > Ellobium > Ellobium chinense. Next base: position 3,021,695 of record JAWQUT010000033.1, read on the forward strand.
TCTTTCTCTTGCTGTCTCTATCTCACTCTCTGTCTCTCACATATACATTCATGCACACAATAATGAATATCATAAGTAACAAGATACACAAGCTGGTTGCATAAGGACATCACTGTTTAGGATATTTACACAAATGTACACTGTATAGTCATTTTTGTACACCAAACAAATAAAACACATTAGCCTCCACCCTGAGTAGATCACACAATACTGCATCCAGTTTTACTTTACCTTAGAGTACCTGTGTCAAAAAAATGTGATCAGTCTAGACAAAAACTTAGACAGGCTTTGGGACTTAGAGAGTAATTAACTTAACAAGGCTGTGGGATACAAAGTATTACAATTTCCCTCTGATCTAACAGGCTGTTTCTGTGATTACTGTAAGGCATACTGAAGAGCCTGGATTCTTTGTTCTTTGGTCCCTTCAGAAATATTATTTTATGTGTCATTCCTTTTGCAGGTGATGAAAACTGTCAGACCAGGGATGTATGAATACCAGGCAGAGAGGTCAGTTGAGTTCACAGATTGAAAAATACAGTAACAGTAACACTTAATGATATTAATAATAATGAAAAATCTTATACAGTCTCATACCTAGGCAATGCCCATTCATGGCCATTCATTTATTATCTCCCTAGCAATCAATTTTCTTGACTCCTTGAGAAGCGCACAGTGCTTCTGAAATTTTACAGGGTTTGATCATTAGCATTGGGCCACTATCTTTCACTGCCTATTGCCAGGTATCCATTTCAAAGATGGATGGATTCATGAAATATGAATGAAATACTTTTCTTAAGCCATGGAGATTTCATAGTGAGAACTGGACTCCCAGTGGTTTCATCTTGAGCCCAGTGCCAATAACTATTGTTAACTATGCAAACATTGAGCCTCTCTTCACCAAATCATTCTATTTTCTTCAAAGCTGTGGAGGGCTCATTGTTTGCCTCATAATTATTTGGCAGCACTCTAGGTTTCTCATATCAGCAAGTTTGACAGAGATCACTTGGGTTAACAGAGATCCTTAACGACGTGATCCAATGAACTATAGACCTTGTAACCAGATAAATTACGTATCAAACTATGTGATTAGCTCCACAGCTAAGCACTGTGAACCCTGCAACCCAAGACTACTTTTTGATATCGCTGGGAAACTCTATACCTTTATTAGTATGGCCTCTAATTCTCTTTGCACAAAACATCTCAAACTTACAATGTCGGTGATCAGTATGTTTCTTTATATTGAAATCAGAGTGCTGTGTTGTTTAATTTGTTAGCATGTTTACTCATTAATGCTAATATTGTGGAAAGGAAATAGAACCCTGGGCCAGATTTCTTGTTCATTAACATTTCCTAGGCTCAATTTGTGACTGTAGATTAGCAACTCATAAACAGTTGCCTGTCATAAAGTGGTCACAAGTTTTGCCAAGGAAGTTTCGGTAAAGATGACATCTGGTGTAGGATTCCTCATATCGCCTGTTTATGATTTGCAAGTGTTGCAGCACCCACATGTGTCAGCTAGTTGATTGTTTATTACTGTTAATCATTATTGTTGTTACCGACTGGGTTTTTCAGTGTCTTCCATCATTACTGCCGTTTCAATGGAGGGTCGCGGCATTTGTCATACACTTGTGTCTGCGGAAGGTGAGCCCTGGTAGTGAAATTAGATTCCCATTTTAATATAGTTGTAGTATCATTATCACTTGGTTTTGCAGCATCTTCCATCACTATTGTCGTTACAATGGAGGATCACGACATTTGTCCTACACCTGCATCTGTGGGAGGTGAGCGTTCCTAACAATTCATTTACACTCAAATATGCTTATGAAGTAACTCACGAGACTGGCTAAATTCTTTCATATTAAGGGGAGATACAGCCATGGGCACTCAGAAATGCTTTGCAGTAAGCTTGTTTTTTTTTATTAGCACTAGATCTTCAGGGCTTTCAAAATATTTGGTAATGGCGCTGGTATCGTATGAAGGATTATCATAAGAAGTGTGTTTGAGTGTATTCTCTTTATTATCCTGTATCAGAGGGCACGCTGCATTATCTTTGCACAATATCATGCTGCTACTGTGCACATCCATTTCTAATTTTTAATGCAGTTATTGGAATCATATTGTTAACAATTTTAAGGCAGTTTCAGCAAAGACATTTTTGGATTTCATGTATTAGCCAAAAAAGAAAGTCTTGAATATTTGGTGAACATTTTAGTCTCTGAATTTGGAAGGAAGGAAAGAATGTCTTTGCTCTTCTTACTGCCTATTCTTCTCCATTATTGCCCTGATTTCTTTTTCCTTACTGCATGCTTAAGACTTTGTGTTCCTCAGCCATGTTAACTTAATTGAATTAATTACCCTTCACTCCCAAGCCCCCTCTGTCTGAATGATGCAACAAAAATTTATGCTTGGTTATGTTTTGCAACATAGCACACAAATGAATGTAAATCTGGATGAAGTATGATTGGGATATACAAACTGTTAATTTATGACTTTTCTTTTGGTCATCTCTGTATCACTGCCCAGAAATAATACTGTCATAAGTCCCATATGTCATTATTGGACTTAAGACAGTATTAATCGCGGGCAGGAAGTCCTGCCTTTTTCTCCTTGGAAAAAGTTTGCATGCCACACTAGCAGGTCTTCTCCTTTTGGACCCTTTGCACAGAGTCAGATTTTGTCCTGTCTTTCCATCTGCATTATTCGCTTCTAGCTTTCATAATTTGTGAGATAGCCAAGTGCTTTTGCCATTGTTTGAGTTGAGGTGCTACATGAGCATTTCTGGATCTCCCATGAAATTGTGAATTTGGCCTATACAGTATTTTTAATACAGCAGTTTTGGTTATTATATTAACCCATACTTATCACCGTCTGCAACTTTCTTCTCATTCCATTCCAGTCTACTGGGTGGATTCACATCTTTGCCATTTCAGTCTTGAGCTTTTCTGCCCTCTTCCATTTCCTTTTTCCAGTTTTACAAATTCACTTTCTAAGTGCAGTGGAACCCGCTTAAGCGGGACACGCGTGAGCGGGACGCCCGCTTAAGTGAGACGAATGCCTGGGTAACGGAATTTTTGCTATTTAAATCTATACGTGTGAGCGGGACGGCAACCCGCTTAAGCGAGACGTCTTGAAGCCAGATTTCCGTAATATACACGTTGTTTTTGACAGGAATGCTGCAAATTGTCACTATCGTACTGTGTCTTAGTGCTTGTTTACCTTTGCCCATCAGCTGAAAACCTGAGACCTCCAAAGAAGCTTGTACCGACGGCCCTGATTACCCCCTTTTACGTTACGTGAGAAGTGATTAACACTACCTTCCCATAGCCTTCTGTCAGGCAGTTGACCCTTCTGCGCACGCATGGACGAATCAGAGCGGACATCCTAGCCGCTGGTCATTTAACCCGCGCAAGCATTAATGAATCAAGATTAAGTAAGCCCCGCCCCCTGTCAGCCACACTTTATCCTTTCTTCAGCTGAGGCAGTGATGACACTTACGAGCCTTACCTGCGCTATTGCACAACACTCAGCCAGGGTGTCGTTGACAAAGGCATGACCATCATTCAAGTTGCGTAAAGGCTTTTCGACACACGCTGCTCGCGTCGCGCTCTGGCCAGATGTGGAGCGAGAAGTGTGACGCTTATCTTTGCTGGTGTTTACGATCATGTAAATTTGATCCCAAATTATTTTTAATCACTTGAATGTGGGGCGGCGAACATCTCGATTTCAGAGATGTTAGACCTTTCATATTCTCTCCAGTTTTATTTTAACATGTATTATTTCTTTGCCTCTATGTAGACATGTCCCCGTCTTTAAAAGAAATTGTTTTTATTAAGTTTCAAAGGAGAATGGTGAGAAGGCTTAGGTGCTTCTTTGAAGCCAACCAAAAATCCCTTTCCCCACAAAGAATGACCAATAATATGCTCTGCAAGTCTACTGAAAATGCAGTTAGACTGCAATAAGTATATTTTAAACAGTACAGATACAATTTAAATCTGACTCCGTTGTCACACCTCACTATCAACAAGTAATGATATCCCTTAACTTGAAAGAAACGCACAAACTAGCTAAGAAATCACTTTATAATGGATAGTCTGCCTTAAGCGGGTTCCACTGTATAGGGATGTTTGGATTTTGTGTGTGTGTGTGTTTGTTTTTGTTTTTACATAGACTAGTTGTTGTTGTTGTTAGGGAATGCATCTTTGCTAATTCATTGCTAGTGCATTGGGTTTGGGAAGGACAGAGAGCCAGAGAGAAAATAAGAAGGAAATTAATGGTCTTTTGTTTTTTATATAGATACATGAAGAATGAAGACATAGTCTGCTGGTCTTGTTGTTGTTGTTGTTGTTGTCGTCGTTGTCGTTGTTGTTGTTGTTGTTGTTGTTGTTGTTGTTGTTGTTGATGATGATGTCATTGTCATTTAATGGAAGTAGAATTGAGCTGTAGCAGAATAAGACGTGTCATTTAATGGAAGTAGAATTGAGCTGTAGCAGAATAAGACTACATAAGTAAGACTACATATAACTTATAAAAGTTATAATTTGAGTTTTTGAAATATACTCTGAAGTTTGGGTGTAAAATCACTGAAATCTTTTAACAACATGGTTCCTACTTTTGTTTTCTCTCTTTCTCTCCCCAGCTTTTTTTTTCCTTTTTATTTATCTGTGCATCTGTCCCTTCATATCTTCACTCCATCATATTCTGTTATATTGTATCTATTAGCTTGATTTTCTTCTCGAAGAGACTGCTATAGAATTGCCCTACAAGGCATAGACTAATAGGTTGTAAAATACATTTTCAAATATGCATCCTCATGCAGGCTTCAAATGCCCACAGAAATGCATTCTGCTCATTCATCAGGACAATACCACTGAAAATGGCTTCCAATAAGTCTTGATCAGTACCTTCAATTAAAAAACAGCTTACATTTTAACACCGTGTCTTTCCCATTCTTGACAAAACAGTCACTGCTGTCCAGCAAGAGTGCATGTAAATGTAGATTGGACATTCATGTATTTGCTGTTGGTCAAGAATAAAGTGGTCATTTTATTATGTCATTGTATGTGTGTGTGCAGGAGTGCATGCATGCATGTATGTTTGAATGTGTATGTGTTTGCACATATTTGTGATTGATTTTCACAGTTACACAATGCATTGAGGCCTCTTGTTGATAAAATGCTGTATAAATGAAATTGTTATCATTATTATTATTAAAAATAGAATAAAACCTCTTTATCTTTGTCTTGTAGCCAGTCAAAAGAGGATGAAGTTGCATTTTGATTACATTAAGTTATTAGTATGATACAAAATGTTAAGAGTGTACTTTTATAGGATAATGATATGTTTGACCTAACATTATTCCGGCTCAAGGTAGAGTCATATGAGGTGGCAGTGGATAAAAATAAAAAGAGGAAACTTCAGCTAAGCAAGATATTTATGTTAAAGAAGTTATCTCATCTACTGCACAAAAACTCAACGTGATCCATAATCATTTGATCACCTGCCCATGAAATCAGTAGTTTGTAAACAGAAATTATTATATTTTGCTTTTTGGCATCAAACAGAAATTAAGTAACAGGTGGCCTCAATCATCTTAAGAGCCTGTTATCATAGGATAAGCCGCATAATTCATTCTAAATAGTCAACTCCAGCAAAGCTCACTTCTGGTTGAAGCAAGATTTAAATGTGAATTAGTAATATGACTGCATTATCAAATCTTGATTTTGAAAGAAAAAGATGCATCAGCTAATAAAAGCAAATGTCACAGACCATCTTAACCCCTCATGCTTCTGACGCTCGAAAAGTAGAAAGTGGAGATAATAATTTTTAGAGTTGCAGCTTGCAGTGCATGGATGACCATGCATGCATTACTGAGAGTTGCTGGTGACCAGCAGTGACTTTGTTATGTATTTCATTTGTAATATTATGTATTTACATGTATGATGTGTATTGCTTGGTGTTTATATTATGAATGAGATGTATACCAATGTATGACATTGTAAAACAGTTTCCCCACGGGATAAATAAAGTATTTTCATTTTCATTTTTTTTAAATTTTGACTGGCTGTATGACATACTGTTATGACAGACTACTGATGTTCTGAATTTTTGCACTGTTTTATCTCTATCTTCAGTGGCCACAATGGATCAGTTCTTCACTATGGCCATGCTGGTGCTCCCAACAGTAAGAAAATTGAAGATGGAGACATGTGGTAAGTCTATCTGCCTCTGAGGCAACTTTTCACATTTGTGTTAATCCCTTTCCACTCAAGCAGACAATCAGTCAGCCATTTCAATTCACACATGACATAGGAGATGAGTTAAATCAACTTAAATCATTTCCACTCAAGTGCACAATCAGACAGCCATTTCAATTCACCCGTGACATTGGAGATAAGTGCATATATAAGAAAACCTCTACAATGCACAAAGACAAAACTCATTTTAAAAAACTTGAAAATTCACCTGGTTTCTGAAGCCTGTAGAAAAACAATCAACAGAGCTACCGTACTGAAATGAAACTTGTACAGGGCAGTGCCATGTAATCTCATTCAAGCCAAGAGGTTTATAAGGTCAGCAAGGGTAATGTGACATTTTTCAGTGTTTCTTATGATGCCACCCTATTGTGACAGAGCTCAGTTTATATCTACTGCAGTGTGAAAAAGAGGGAGCATATGTTATTGGCATAAGTTGACCACTGCTTGGAATGGGTTAAACTCAGATTCAGAGGCGATGAAGGACTTTGAATCAGATTAATATTTGCCATCCTGAAAAGGTGACATTTTCACAGTCCAGATGATGGAATGGATAAAACCAGTGTTTGCATGAGCCCTTTTTGTGCACAGTATACAGGAACCTGTAAGCTTTGTGCATTTTATGGGAGGCAATCAAACTTATTTATCCTGAAATTGTCATGGGGCCTTTAGACTATTAGAAAGTTGCAGCCTCTTAATTTCACATTTTGTAGCCTGTCCTGTGATAAGTTTTATCCTAATTCTATCCCCAGCCTGTTTGACATGGGGGGTGAGTACTATTGCTATACCTCTGACATCACCTGTTCCTACCCAGCCAATGGAAAGTTCACCCCAGAACAAAAGGCAATTTACGAGGCTGTCTATGCCGCAAGTCGTGCAGTCATGGCAGCAGTAAAACCAGGTATATCACATCACCTTCCTCTTTTTTTATTTCTGTATTTTTTCTCTGTCTTTTTTTTTTTTTTTTTNTTTTTTTTTTTTTTTTGTCTCTTTCCTACCCACCAGTTTTTTTTTCCCTTTATGCCATCTCTTTGACTCCCTTTAACTTAAATAAACTTTCCCTGTCTCGCTTAGTCATATTCGCAAATGTCTTTAAGTTTAGGGTGTATTCTTCCTTGAAAATATACAGAAACTTTTTGGATTGAAGATCTCTAGGGGCTTTTATAAAAATCTTAGTCCAGCAGCCGAGAACAGCATTTAACATTCAGAGAATGTGGCTTCTATACACAAAATGGATATCATTTCCATTGTTGTGTAGATATGTCAAGGGAAAGCATTTTCAGTGTTTAAAATTAAATGCTGTAAAGAAGATGCATAATCTCAGAACTCTGTGGTGGACAGCTTTCTTTTGCTTGCCCTATTTTTGTAGTGTGCCTCAAACAGACAACACTGAATAAGCTTGTAACCAAAAATGGTGGAGACCTCAGTTAAAAACTTAGATACTTTTCAAGATTTACTAACCCACCTGTGCTGACCTTTGTGTTGGAACAATTACCTCATCTTTCCAGGGCATTAGTGTTTAACTGACCATGGTCAATGGCTCCATCTAGTGCCCTGCCCCAGTATCTGAATAGTGGTTATTTGCAACCAGCTGAGTCTGACAGTCTGATAGCATTTTTTTTATCATTTCTGGTCCAGGTGTTTCATGGGTTGACATGCACAAGCTTGCTGAGAGGGAAATCTTGAAGCATCTGGTGCAGCTGGGAATCCTGAAGGGTGATGTTGATGAGATGATGAAAGTGAGGCTGGGAGCCATCTTCATGCCCCATGGTCTCGGACACTTCATGGGTATTGATACCCATGACTGTGGTGGTTATCCTGAGGTAAATTAGATCTTTCTTGGTGAGAAAATATCATTCATTGTATTCAAAATAACTCTGATCTCAAAACCTATTATACAGGGTTTCAGTAGAAATTTAATCCTAGTGGTGCAGGCTAGAGCCACTTCACTCCACAATGCTGGATACGATAGTAGAATAAATTTGCATGTCAGCACCAACCATGTGAGGTGGCGGTCAAATTTAGTAGCTCATTGTCAGTTGATCGGCCAGCATACAACGCATGCAACAGTCACTATCCATAACAATGGTCACGCACCCAATGGGACGCCGAACCAGGGGCATTAGAGTTGAGGGCCACACCTTTTACATACAAAGGTCAAGCAACAGATATTGATTGATTGTGGGTGAGATCTTCCTGTGCATTCAGAGAGACGGGGAAAAAGTTGGGATGGGTTTCTGTGATGCATTTGATTTAGGCAATCATCTGTCTTCTCACATACACTTCTCTTGAAAATGCAGCTTGCTAAACAGACTTTAGACCATTTGCCTACTGATCTGAACCTTTTATCACTATTCATATATGGTGAACAACTTAGTTTAGAATCACTAGATTCATATCATACCCACAATGTGTTAAAAAACCAGAAGCACAGAAAACTCAATGTATGTGCAGCAAATCCAGGCTGGTCACAGACAGTTATAACCATCCTTTCTAGTTGTAAATATTGACACTATTTGTAACATGGTCAAAATGTTCCTTTCAGTTTACTTAACCTTAATTTACCAGTGTCATGGAAATATGATTAAGCTAGATCATGAATTTACATCTTCAGAGGGAGAGATTTATTAACTTAAGAAGGGCTTTGTACACATAGTTTTACGGTACAAATTATGACTTAAAAATGCAGTGGTCATATGGCAAACATGATTTTATATGTATATACTTCCAGGGTGTGACACGTGTTGATGAGCCAGGCCTGAGGTCCCTGCGTACAGCCCGTACACTTGAACCACGCATGGTGCTGACAATAGAACCAGGATGCTATTTCATTAATGCTGTAAGTTTTATATGATTTATGATAGTATCTGAAATGGATCACAACAGTCTTCATATGTATGATATGGAAAGATGTAAGTGATTATGATATGCATTTATTGATGAAGGGTATAATTTCTGCTATATGATATGATAAGCCAAGGTGTCCCTTCAGCTTATCAGAATTGATGACAACAGGCTTGTTTTGTGCTAAGTATACGAGCCATTGTCATAAGGTCGACCACAAGAAGTAACCTAAAGGGCTAATTTTAAAGGTAGTTCTTCACACATTTTGACTTTTCTCTCTGTTAGAGGGATGGATCAGAGATGTTCATGTAGAGTAAAAAGATAGTTTGATGATATCTAAGGCCAAGACATGCAATTGAAGTTGTGCCTAGTAATATGTCGGTTGTATCCGGTGGACGACATATTTGGCCTAGAGAAGGGATGTTAGATTACCAGAGGCAACTAATAACTTTTGAATCACACATTTAATAACACATCTAAACACATAAAAAGCTTGAACTCCATTAAAATATGCCAACATTAAATTCATTGATAGATTTAAAACCCACCACGAACATAACAAAAAACATGAATGTGTATCATTACTATACCAAGCACACAAATGCATCAGACTAACATCAATTTATATGAAATCAAATATTAAGAATAAATAAGCATGGTAATAGGAATATAATGTACTTAATTAGATGAAATGGTGTAGAATGCCAAACACTATGTTGGTTGTATTGGTGGAGGACAAAAATTGTTGTCCATGATGCAACCGACACAGTTTCCTATACACTGGCATAATTAATTCTTATTGCTGGTAAGAAAAGTCTGTCCAGCATTCTGTTCAGGCTTAAAAAATACTCCATACAATTAAGAAAGAATTACAAAGAAATATTTCTTTTAGGAGCTAAAAGGTGTCGGTTGTATCACCCGGACACCAAAAAAATGTTGTCCAAATATGACCAACACATAAAATATGATAACACAGGAATGGATATACAAGGGACGTCCAGGAGTATTCAAATTAATCTTAAAGTAGCCCTCTACTCACAATATAAACAATATAATGGGAGTATGAAGTCCCATAGTTGATTTAAAAAAAATAAAAGAGGTGGGTCGTATCGATACGGCAAAATCCACGTGTGACACGTGTTCACGTCGTGTCGTCTTTCGGCAAATTTTGCGTTACCGATCCCCGAGTGATTCCTTGTCCGCCACCTTACGATTATCAATGATCGGTAAAATTCCTTCGGTTTGATATCTGGCTGTTTCAGATATCACAATGCAGAGCAAAGGTATATTGTTTAAGAACTGTGTGTGTCGGTCGTATCGGTAGATTTATCGATTGTGTCGGTCGCTCGTAGACAAAGACGGTGGACGACAAACCTCGACGATCTCTGGCCTTGAACCCGCGCGCTACAGCAATATAAAATAGGGATCGTTGGAATCACCGAAACGAAAGTTACAGCTGGCGATGGCAAAAAGACGGAGCGACGGAAACGAAACAAACAATCGGCCTCGTGTCGGTCGCATTTAATGGACGACAAACGTAGATCTAGGTTTGATTTTGGCTTAGTCGGAAGACTTCGTATCGCCGACGGTATTTTACCCGACATAATGTTTCCAAATGAGTATATCGCCTATTTAAACATTGACTGGTGGTGCTTTTCTGCCAAAGTAATGAAAACAAACAGCATTTTCAATCAGCATTAACTGGGCGACACACGATACGACCGACACAGCAAACAGTTACGTAATTTCTGATCATTCACACAGCACTATTTTAAGAAATACAAACACCCACACTTAGAGAAGCCTTTATTTGTCGATATTTTGCAGTAACACAAAAAAAGGGTCATAGTTTAACAGATTATGAGCATTGTGAAACCACCACTATAGGCATGATCCTTTTAAATACACAGTAACAGGGTGAAACATGGACGATTCTAACCCTATTGACATACTTCAGATTAGAAATATACCTATTTCCTTTCTGCTGCTGTCTCCTGGATGTCTCTAGATCATAATTATCACATGCTTTTGTTCACTTGGCTCAATTAAAGTAATGCAATGATTCTTCAAAGTAGATGGGGGTCTCTGTGGTCGACCTTTTGACAATGTCTCATACAAGGAATCAAAATCATCATGTATAAAGTTGTGAACCTTACGTCATAGATCAGAGGCTTTATTAAACAGTCTACAATCCTATGACTGGTCTGAATCATGTGGTGTGCACTAGCCAACTTTGAAAGTAGGTTGTGATTTAGACAGAGCCCAGTTCAAAGGGGCTTTTGAATTGTTGAAATGTGAATTGGATTCACATAATGTAAATAAATGCTATGGAAAGTCAAAGTCAAAGACTGATTCAAATGTAAAAGAACCATATATCTTCAATTCATAATATAAATCGAAGCCACATTTCAGATGTTTTGATGGCAGGACAACAGCTTATAATGTGTTTCAAGAAGAGGCCTATTGATACTATAGAATGATTTCATAAAATCACAGCATTAATCTAATCTAGCCTTTTTTTTTCCCCACCTTTACAAAGTCTTTGGGAATAACATTTATTTAGTATACAGCTGTTTATAATAACTGTGTGTGAATATTTTTATCTCTTTTCTAATTTCCTACATGTTTATGTCTCTCTAGCTGTTGGATGCAGCTCTAGCCAGTGAACAACAAAGAGTATTCATTGAGGAGGCAGCACTAGCCCGCTTCAGGGGATATGGAGGGGTAAGTTACCCACATGCGTTTCAGTGTGGTTGGTATAGGAAGTGTTGATGAAGTTCGTCTCCAGCCACTTTAACCCCTTCATGGCCTTATGCCTGAGAAATTCTAGAGCCCATGAATATTACAATTTTGGAGGATGTATCTATATACACAAATTGTTATATAGAATAGTGTACCATCATTCAATGGACGTGTTCAGCTACCACTGTACTTACTATGTGACAGACCTCTTGGAGGTTATTAGCCGCACACAAGACTTTGCACATGGACCTTTGTGTTAAAATTTGAGGCTTTATCTGTTTTTAAGGTGAGAATTGAGGATGACATCGCTGTCACTGAGGAGGGTATGGAACTTCTGACTTGCGTCCCTCGCACAGTGGAAGAGATAGAGAGAGTCATGGCAGAGGGGAGACAAAATCATCAGCCGCTGCCTCAGGAGAAGGGAAGCCAGCAAATGTCACAGTAGACTGCATTCTTTGAAATAAGGGCTAAGCACTCTCTCAACTCTGCCCCAGGGTAAAGGAGGGAGTGCATTCAACACATCATGCCTGACCAGCCTTACATACAAATCGTTACATACATTTGAAATATTTGGATTGATTCATATTGGATCTTATAGATTTCTGTTGTTAATTTGATTGGAATTATCAGCAGTTATTTAAAAGTTCTTCAACATTTTTTTTTTTTCATGCTTACTCCTACAAATGAATATGAATTTAAAAATGAAAATGAGATTCTTGGTTCATTACTTTCTTGAGAATGAGGTTGTGCTCTTGCTCAGTGACTGAATCATATAATAGCATTTAACTGTTTTAAAATTTAGAAGTTTCTGCCAATTGTCAGCCCTGCATTATCAGTATTAATTAAATTAATATGAGGTAAACTTGTGAAAATGGTTTGCAGCACAGTTACTGTCTTTTTATGGAATGACTGTATGCACCAGAATCATAACTTTACAGGTGACATTAAAAACTCCTGCATTGCACTTCTTTGAATATCTCAGAACTTACAAAAGCTATAAAAGAATGACTCAGATTTAAAGATGGACAACACTGAGCTCTTTACAAAGATGATAAAGTTAATTTGACTTACTTTGGCATATGTGATCTTTGTCTGTTAAAAGACCATTTGTCAAGGCAAAACTTTATACCAGGAGGTAGCTTTATGAAGCCCATTTTATCGCAGCTTATCGCTGATGTGCCATCTAGCAGTGACTCCGCTACAAATAAACTGGGGATGTTTTAAATCATTTTTTGTCGATGTCCCCAAATGTGCCTATGTATGCTACAGTACTGGAGCAACTGAGAGAGCCCGAATATGAATGGCTCTTTACATAGTCCATAGCTGCCAAGTGTCCCGTATTTTACGGAACTGTTCCGTATTTTGGTCCATAATCCGTAAATCCGATATCAGCTCAGTGAGTCCATATTTTGAAAACCCGTTCTAAACCCGTATGCCGTGGCTTGTCAGCAACGCAATATTTCAACGCCCGATGTGCCTTTTCGGCAATCGACGGTAAAGTTCGGTAATTGTGAATTGCCGTATGTGAACCGGATGTTTCTATCTACTACCTTTGTTCCTTTTAACTTTGGATTTTTGAAACTTGGCAGCTATTCGGTGGAATCCCCCCTCCCCCCTTCCACGGATTGGAAAATTGGGGATACTATCTGCCGCGACAGGGTGTTCCTTATTTGGATTTTTGAAACTTGGCAGCTATGCATAGTCTGACTGTTTGTTTCCATTGGTGTTTCAGGTAACTGTATGCACTAAACTGATCTATTTCTGCTAAGAGCATGAAAATTGATAATAAATATATGGTTTTTAATTGAGTATGTGATAGTTTTTGCAGAGTATTCTCCCTCCATATGGGCTGGAAAAGATAGCACAATAGACTCTCCTTGGGAGGGAAAAGGTTAAATAACCATGGCCCACCAAGAGTTTCTTCTGCTTCTCATGTATCTCATAATGCCAGCTTGGCATTTTGTTTTACTCTCCCTCCACCATCACATCCCAGTTTTTTTCAATAATTTTAATATTTTTGTACATTTACAAATCTTTGTGGATATGATATATAATATGAAGTCAGTCTTCGCATAGGACCAGTCAGGTTCATATATGACATGAAGCAGCCTGACTCGTTGATATGCAGTCCTAAGTCTGGAATGGTGCCATGCTCAATTCTTGCATCTAATTCAAGGCTCAGCATTACTTCCATTTTATTATGGCTTTAATTTATGTTCGTATTCATCAGTGTCTATTCAGAACCTCCAAGTTACCAGGTTTTATCCTTTTGCTTGTAGCTGTAGAATGGGGCTTGTTTGTAGAGGAATGCTAATGAGGAAATATTTAATACTATTAGTAGCTACCTGAATTGTGACTTGATTTAGTCTGCTGCCTGTTTTTATAATACTGGCTTAGTTATTGAAAAGTGATGTTGTTGTTGTTAGATGGTAGAGATACATACTAGTAGTTGTTATGATCTGTATCATTAAAGTAATAATTCCAAGAGACTGCCTCAGGTAACAAAACGGTCAGAGATTTCACCCATCCTTCGCTAAGTTTTCTGCATTCTAGACACCTTTTCACATTAGATTCAGTGTGAGATGTATTCTTTCTGAAGAGGCATAAGGCAGCACAATTAATGCGTCATTCCTACTGGTGTTGGTCCTGCTACTGACATTGTGTATCTTACTTATCCTATTGGTCAGGTGAGAATGAAATACAAAAGTTAATAAAACACAGTTTTTGCTTCCCACTTCATGAAG
>JAWQUT010000033.1:3036310-3085109 GCA_033807755.1 Ellobium chinense
ATGAAAATTGATAATAAATATATGGTTTATAATTGAGTATGTGATAGTTTTTGCAGAGTATTCTCCCTCCATATGGGCTGGAAAAGATAGCACAATGGACTCTCCTTGGGAGGGAAAAGGTTAAATAACCATGGCCCACCAAGAGTTTCTTTTTTCTGCTTTTCATGTATCTCATAATGCCAGCTTGGCATTTTGTTTTACTCTTCCTCCACCATCACATCCCAATTTTTTCAATAATTTTAATATTTTTGTACATTTAGAAAGCTTTGTGGATATGATATATAATAACTATGTAGTCGGTCTTGGCATAGGACCAGCCAATTTCAAATATGACATGGAGCAACCTGCCTCGTTGATATGCAGTCCTAAGTCTGGAATGGTGCCATGCTGAATTCTTGCATCTAATTTAAGGCTCAGCATTACTTTCATTTTATTATGGCTTTAATTTATTTTCGTATTCATCAGTGTCTATTCAGAACCTCCAAGTTACCAAGTTTTATCCTTTTGCTTGTAGCTGTAGAATGGAGCTTGTTTGTAGAGGAATGCTAATGAGAAAATAATTAGTACTATTAGTAGCTGCCTGAATTGTGACTTGATTTAGTCTGCTGCCTTTGTTTATAATACTGGCTTAGTTATTGGACTGTGATGTTGTTGTTGTTGTTGTTGTTGTTGTTGTTGTTGTTGTTGTTAGATGGTAGAGATACATACCAGTAGTTGTTATGATCTGTATCATTAAAGTAATAATTCCAAAAGACTGCCTCAGGTAACAAAACGGTCAGAGATTTCACCCATCAAGAAGTTTTACATAAGGTCAGGCTTGCCTTCGCTAAGTTTTCTGCATTCTAGACACATTTTCACATTAGATTCAGTGTGAGATGTATTCTTTCTGAAGAGGCATAAGGCAGCACAATTAATACGTCATTCCTACTGGTGTTGGTCCTGCTACTGACATTGTGTATCTTACTTATCCTATTGGTCAGGTGAGAATGAAATACAAAAATTAATAAAACACAGTTTTTGCTTCCCACTTCATGAAGTCTTGGTTTAGTTGGTTATTTTCAGTGATTTCTGTGATGTTGTTGCTGTGTTATGTTGGTGATGCTGTGCTATTTTCTGATGTCTTAGTTTCAAGGTTGCCATAGGCCTGGAAAATCTGGGAATGTCAATAAAAATTATCATTGGAACTTCCAGGTCTTGAAACTGCCCAGAACCCGCAAAAATGAACAGCAGTCATGGAATATTCATTGAGACGCTTCAGCCATAAAAGCCAGTGTAACAGACTATATCAATCAATTATATTCCTCCAAAAATAACAAAAGAGGAAAGTGCAAGTAATGATTGTTGGAGTTGTGACTTGTGATGCCTAGATGTCCATGCCTATATACTCGTAATAGCTGAGAGTGGTCCTTAATCATGTCCAAATATATAAATGGACAAGTCAGAAAAGACATGTTCATTGACAGATTTGAGTGGAACCACATTTCCACCGAATGAAAATGCAAATGAAGGAAATGGTGATAACAAATTTGTGAGGAAAACAAGGTGAAGAGTTCCAAATGGAGCAGTACGGTGGGCAGCACAAAATCAACAAGCCACTAAAACTAGTACATCAAAAGAAGGAAATCAAATACTAATGTCATACACACCTCAAAAACATATACTTGAATTCATTTTTTTTTATTGTTTGCATTGCTTTTATTCAGTGATTATTGCCATCTTGTTCGGTGAAAAGGCAGGGATTCTGTGAGGAGAGGGAAAGGGAATGGAGAGAGGACAGATTTTTTTCTGCTATTCCCACTACTTTTAAGGCACCATAAACTTGATAGAAGGATAAACCTCAACTATTCCCACCCCAACAGGCAAGGAAAGAGAGATCACTACAATCCAGTTAATATTTAATAAATTAGTGTGGTCTAATGGTTACAGCATTGGACTCAAGATCTAAAAGTCGTGGGTTCGATTCCTGACCACAGTCATGCTCTAAGTTCTTTGGGAAAGCATTTCATTCACATTTTCCTTAGCCTACCCGTCTGTAAAATGGGTACCTGGCTTTAAGCAGTGGATGATATTGTCAGAATGCTAGTGATCAGCGCCTATAAATGGCAGAGGCACTGTATGCTCCCCAGAGAGTTGAGAAAGTCCTTGAGTAATCAGACCTGCAGGGGTAATAATAGTGTAGAGCTGTGTGAGAGGGCATTAGCCTGGGTATGAGACTCCTAAACCGCAATATTATTATTATTATTATTATTATCATTATGTATTACTAATCATTGTTTCCCCACCCCTGCCCAAGTAAAGATAAGACAATGGCGTGCATGTCATAGCATTTGAATTTGAATTCAAACACAGTTTTGGGGTGATTTAACAACTACCGCTTGTCTGTACCAATAGTCTTTTTATAAGAACACACGAACATGCTTTATGGGATTAGGGACACGAGAAATACATGTTTCCATGCACACTCTATAGATAGTGAGACAGTCGTTATGGTATGCATTTACTGATTCAGGACTCGATGCAGTCGATTCTGCTTTCACAAATCACAACAGACATTTTTTTTAGCTCTGGGCGGAGTCGCTAATGCTACTGCATGATAAGCACCCTTTAGGGATGGAGCCAGTCGCTAAGGCTTACCACAGATTTGATGGGTTTGAGATGCTCTGTAGGAAGTCTGAATCACTGGTCCATTTAAAAAGAGTCATTTCACAGGATTTCATGCACTACACCATAAAAGTAGGCCTACTTTAGCCACACTTTAATGTACTCTTAGGATCTGAGGCAGTCGCAGTGCTACTTTGTGCATTCTGTAGGGTTTCAGGTATGAAGATGCCAATACACCTGGCATTTTGATTTGTAATTTTAAATAGTCCCTATAAAATCAGAAAACTGGCCATGGGGAAGGGGGAAAGGGGTTGAATTTTAATTTCAAAGGCTTAGATAGGTGCAAATACATGTGTAGACTCAGAAAGGGGAGGTTTAGTCACCCAAGTATAAACTTTGTTGTTATTGCTAGGTGGGTAAGGTTACCCTGTTTACTGAGTGAAAAGGCCTAAAATATTAGGTTGTCTGCTTCACTGCCTAAGTTCTCAAAAGCTAACTGGTTGATGGGCATTTTTCTTCGTGTCAAAATTTGGAGGAAGAGCTAAACAACATGTTTGGAAAGTATTTTGACACGGAACCCCTGCATAAGTTAATGACACGTGTAAAACCTAATACTAATATTATAGCCAACACAGTGGAAAAAACATTGGCATCTTCATACCTTAAGGTAGCCGCTTATCACCCTGTACACTCAAGGGAATCGAAGTAGCCCTAAAGCCTGCATAAATATGTATCATTTAGGGACAGATAATCGGCAGTGTTACTCTTTGCATTCTAAATCTGTCATCCCCAGAAAATTGCGGTTGCAAATTATTGCAAATTTCCGCGTTTTTTTTATTTTAGGCCTTGTTGCAATTTTGCAAATTTCCGCAAATTTTGGCATTTTCTGCAAATTTGGTGCAAATTTTGCTGATTTTGACCAAACGGTGCACTTTTTCTGCCAGTGTCGCACTACAGCGTGAACAGGGACAAAGAAAATGTGTTCCATTTTTACATTTTGCAACATAACAGTAGTAAACAATGTGACGTGGTGGTAAATATAACGAAGTTACAAAGCTATTTTTGCAAATTTTGGTGCAATTTTTACCTCTTTTTTTCATGCAAACTTTACAATTCTCGACGCAAATTTTGGGGGTTTGAAATGCAATTTTCAGAGGGAACGGCCAACTGGGTTAAGGTAGTCGATTACGCAGTGCTGTGCACTCTCTGGGAATTGGGATAGTCACTAACGCTATCTTAGGCTGCGTTTCTGTTTCTTTCTTATTCGTCTTGCTTGCTAGTCTCAGACAGTCGAGTCTAGGCGATTAGTGGATGGAGTTTAGACGTTGCATTAGTGTAGCTTTAGAGTTCGACAATATCATGGTACCAATAAGATTGCCAAACTGCCTCTTCTGGAGCCAAATACCCAGATTATCGTAACATTTCTACATACATTAGAACAGTTAGCAGTAAATGTCCTGAATTATAACCCTCACTGCCGTCTTATGATAAAAGGGCACATATGCAATAGAATTTCTGTTTTTGTCATTTCAATTTTGCCCAGTACCCACTTTCCGTATGTTTTGGCTTTTTCGTATGCGATTTGGCTTCCCTCGAAAAGAAATCTACCTAGACATAACTTCTGGAAAATTTTCCCGAATTAATTTTCTGCTTCATGCGATGTCCGAGACCCCACCCACGGGCCGCCCCTTTATTCTCAAAATGACGTCACAAGAGACCTGAGAAACAAACCTGAGTGCTCTTTAACGCTACTTTTTGCACTCTTAATGGAGTAAGGTAATCGCTTACGCAACGCTATTCACTCCTTATGGAATATGCAACGCTATGCACCGAGACATCTTTGGGGATAGAGGTAGTTGCTGAATTATCCTGTACACTCTTCAAGGATTGAAGTATGTTACCCTTATTGGTAATGCTACATCGTACCAGAACTTATGTATATCATGAAAGAGACGAAAATGGAGGGATGCAGAAAAAAAAGAGAGAGAGAGAGAGAGTCGGCCAGGGTATTGATATGAATAAAATCGATGTCTGTCTTTTGTGCGTTTCACAAATCAACCGGGGTAGACGAATACGTTGATAGACGGAATGACTTCTTCAGAGATAACCACTCCAGATTGTCTTGAGGTGCTGCCGTAGCCCCTGTCGTTTGAGGTGGTTCTTCTGGGCTGGCTTCCTGCACATTATGTGTCTGACTCTCCCTCCAGCTGTCCTCCTGGTAGTGGGCAACGGGCACGCCTTTGCAAGGACCTCTGGAGCGCACGAGAAAAGCGACCCCTACCCCTCCGAGGACGCCGACTAGTAATACTGGTAATCCGATCACCGGGCCCAGCTGCACTGGGTCATCTGTCAGTTGGCTGGGTAAACGGTTAACCTGAGAGCAAAATCTTTCAGTTTCATCCGGGTAATCGATACAACCCCCATGCTCACATACCCCTGTCTTAGAGTTGCATAAATATTGTTTACGACACTGACATTCCAGGTTGCATTCTGGAGCATTGTAGAAGCCAAGAGGGCAGCGGCTTTCATTGCAGGTTTTCCCTGTCCATCCAGGGGCGCAACCGAAAGGACAGGTCCCGTTGGGATGGCAGGTGAAAGAGTTACAGAAGCAGTATTGGTTGCATTCTGGTGGACCAAAGCGGGAGTGTAGGCAGGCGGGTGTGAGACAATTATACCCCGTCCAAAGCGGTTCACACTTTTGGCCCTCGCAGTCTCCGTCGAGAGGACTACAGAATCGCTTGACCTGACAGTGGCAGGTTCGATTGCACTCCGGAGGATCAAAAAGGCCAAACGGGCACACTCTCTTGCCGCAGGAGGGACCAGTCCATCCTAATGGGCAACCATTTTGTCGGAGACATTTCACGCTGGCTTTGCATTTCGGATCAGAACATGGGCACACTTCCTGCTGACATCCTGAAGAGCCCAGGACACACGACTTCACTGAACACAAGCTCCCTTCCCAGCCTTTGGCGCAGCCGTTTGCGCATGCCCCTGTCATGACGTCACAGTCGTCGTCATCAACACAGTGGCATTTGAAATAGCAGTCTGGCGGCACGGCGTGACCCGCTGGACAAAGTTTATTCTGGCAGGACTCTCCTCTCCAGCCTTCTTTGCATCCAAGGACGCACGCTCCGCTGATCCGGTCACAAACGGTGTCACCCAAACACTTGCATTTCTCTCGACATTCCGGAGGTCTGAAGCGACCTCGCAGACATTTGCCGTCTAAACAGGCGCCTGTTCTGATGTCGCAGCGTCGAGGGTTTTGACAGTAACAGACGGACTGGCAATGAGGCGGCTGCCCGTATTTTTTAAGCGGACAAGCCTTGACATCACAGCTTGTCACACAGCTCTCTTCGTTAGTCATGTTGTCTGTGCACTGTTCTGTTTTAAGTCTGAATGAGGAAAGGACGTACCCGGATTATACAATTCAGTTCAATTCAGTGTATATTATAGACACTGTGGCCACTTCCAACGTATTTACAGATTATGTAGAAAAGGGTACAATACAAATAGCACAACACTTCAAAACTTCATGCACTCTTACTCCGTTGCTCCAAATTTCACTGTTCTGTCAGACGTTTCTATTTTTCACTCGGAATTAATGAGTTTGCTCACATTTTTCCAATACATATATACCTTCTTCATCTGAATCTTATCATTTATTACCCATCTTTCTCTTTTCACCTGCTCCCTCACCCTCACCCCTTCCAAAACACACATATACACACATTTCCCCAATCGCGCACATACATGCAGACAGACAGGAGGACATTGATATTAAGATTAGTAATGGGGCCCTTTGGTGAGTAATCCTCTATCTGGTATTAATTATGAAATCACATGTACGAATTCCATTTCACTGTTCAGGTGGATCTCGATAATTAGTGGGTTTATACTGCTATTATAAATACATGGATAATACATGTATCCATGTATTTTTTTTCGTACACCAACGATTTACTTGTTAGCGAGTATTCACGTTACATTGTAAAACGTGTAGAGCAAAGGGCCATTATCCAAAACTCTGAGAGGCCATTTTTAAATGCCTTTGAAGTGCATGTAAATCAAATAAATTTCATAGCAATCGCTCTGCTGAAATTTTTTTTTTAAGTTTATGTAATGAATTAGTCTGCATTTTAAGGTAAGTTTTTTTTTTCTTTGAGATCGAGAATATTCAAAAGCATAAAGCCAAAAGTACATGTGTATGTCACTGTATCTGGATGTAACTATTGTAACAAGTGTCAATGTCAGCTTAATGCTGCGCCCTGGGCAAAGGCGTAATGCTCGAACTACTGGAAGCCTCTCGTCTCTCACCCGAAAAACGTTTCTTGGACTAAAATGGAAAGCACAAAATTTTAATTTATGGACCAAGCTACCTGTAGAGTGGAGGCACTACATGCGGCTGGTCACATGTTGCGGCTAATTTTCTGTGAACTACTCTCAATCTATTCTGTTTTCATTATTTTACCGCAAACAACTTTCATACTGTTCAGGATGTTATGTCACATGACCACATTTAAAAGGGTGACGTTGTACCGCATCCTGAAACCAGTTAAAATGATTGTTATGACCGGAGAATCCAAATTTGAAACTTAAAGTAACTTACTGTTTGTGTTTTTTGGGTGTTTGTTTTGTTTTGTTTTGCTTTTTTTTTCATTTTTGTATTTAAAATTAGACTAATTATAACCTGTATCCCTATAATACCGGAGATTTGTGAATTAACCTATTATATGCAATACAATTATATTTATACACAAGTTACACAACACTAGAACATACGCAAGAGTCAGAAGTTGGAACAGTTTCGGAAATTCCCTGCGGACCTTTGTAGACAACACAGGTGACGTCTTTGTTGCCTTCTGATAAGTGTGGAAGATAGACTGATCCATCTGGCCACCAAGAATCCCACAGTATGATTTAGCTTCGGATCTCTTATCCACTTGCACAACCATGAAACAACTGTTGTTCATCCTGAGTCCATAGTGTGATCCTCTCACGCACAAATCTATTTCCTCAAACTTGCCGTCACTTGGTTCAGAGAGACCCAGTAGTACGAAGGTAAAGATTAACAAAGTCCAGGCTAGCTCCATTGGTTAGAAGTTACAGGTTCATACTCGGAGTTATGGCATTTTAAAGAAGACTTAAATCTGCAGAGAACTGTTGCGCAGTACCATCATATGAAGTGCATAATGAATACGACTGATTAGATCTACAACTACAAGCCGGCATGACGTGCTCATATAAGCCACTGTACATAGTGTACACAACGGGGCACGTAATCAAAGTACTCGAGAAGTTAACTTTTCATTTCTGCATTATTAAATACTAAAACATTACACATCGTTAACCTCCGGCATGGCCTAAATGTGTTGTGCACAAAAACATGACAAAGATAGCTCATATGTGTGTATTTCTCCCTGTCTGAACAGGTAATAATGTTCATTACGTGCGGAACAGTTCAGCTAATGTTGTAGTGGGAATACCCCATCAGACTTCATCGGTGCCCCGTCACTTTGAGAGAGGGAATGGAGGGAGTCAATGCGGCAAAACACAATAAATCGTGTCGTCGACAGGGCTGTGTTTGTTTGGTCCCTGCAATTTGACAAAATGGGAAGCCACACCTCCTCCTTAACTACGCTTCTTATGTCTTCTTCGAATATGAAATGACATCATTTTGAGTTTGGAAGGGCGGTCCGTGGGCGTGCCTCAGAGATCGCATGAAACAGGCGGAAGTTGTTGTCAACAGGCAAGCCAAGATGGCTGCGACTAATGCGGAAGCAACAGGAGGCATGCACTGACTTGCGAGTGGTCTTTGCTTTACTAATATTTTTGCTTCATTCATTCGCTTTCGTCACCCGTGATTCTTGCCACATCCTCCTCTAGCACAAGGATGGTCCCTCGGAGATCGCAGGTAACAGAAAGTTAATTTATGCCAATGGCAAATTTGAAATCACAAATAAATACCGCTATTGTGTGAACTTCCGACCTAGGTTGCCAGACATTTTTTTCGACCAGAGCCAAATCGCACATGAAAAAGACGAAACAAAAACAAAAAACAAAAAGAGCAAAATCATGTCTAGAAAGTTACAGAGAAGTGCAAGTACTTTTTGTGTAGGAAAGTCAATTTTTACCT
This sequence comes from Ellobium chinense, assembly GCA_033807755.1. NCBI lineage: Eukaryota > Metazoa > Mollusca > Gastropoda > Ellobiida > Ellobiidae > Ellobium > Ellobium chinense. The sequence continues at coordinate 3,045,045 of JAWQUT010000033.1, forward strand.
AAAGTCTGTTGGAGCCAAATAGGAGCCAACGAGTCAGTCAATTATTTGGGAGCCACGGGCTTTAAAAAAAATCCGAGAGAGCCAGGGCAAGTCTGGCAACCCATGGACTGGAGCGTGTACATTGTCTAACTCTAAGAAACGTCTAAGCTCCACCCACAAATCGTCTGGACTCCGCTCATTGGCTGTCTGAGACTAAAAAGAACAAAAATGAAAGGAACAAAAACGCACCTCTTGTATTCTGAGGATAGCCCTTAGCAAAGGGTAGCCTACGTTTTTGGTTGGTGCGTGCCAGTCATAGTGATGAAGGGTGCACAACACACCCACTATAGAGGTTTGCTAGATTTGTATCGTATTTTGTACAAACCCCGGGGGGTGGGGGTGGGGAGGAGGGCTCGGCAACATGGTGGCAGCCGTTACGGTTTCAGATTTGTTAAAGGAGCATCTTATCAACGGCCTTATGTCGGAGAAGGATATGGCAAGAATCAAGGGTGGTCTGCATGTGGCTGAATGAGACAGTGTTTTATCAAACACCACTCATAGGTCAGTGCATTGTTTCCAGTCTCTTCCTTATTAAGTCACAGCTATCTTGGCTTGCCTAGATACTGATACTTACTTCGCTAAGGAACGGGTGTGACTTCCCATTTTGTCAAATTGCAGGAACCAGGCAAACGTAGCTTATGGCTCTTTTTTCTTGTGCGATAGAGTCAAAGTCGTGTCATGACGTATTATTGTCACTTTGTTTGGTCACCGCGGATGCGTGAAATGGGCGGTCCTTTTATTCTACGAGCGATCCCAAGCGAAGGAAGTATCAGTCTATAGGCAAGCCAAGATGACTGTGACTGATGCGGAACACCTAGAAAATAATGCACTGACCTGCGAGTGGTGTTTGCTACATTTATATCTTTGCCTCATTCAGTGGCATATATACCACCGTTGATTCTTGCCACAGCCTGTTCCGATACCAGGCCGTTGATGAGACGTTCCACTAACAATTTTGAAACAGTGAATAGTTGCCGCCATTTTGTTGAATCTTATCATAATCAACAATAACAACAACATCATCATCATTTTCAAAATACAGCAATGGATACTCTCAGACTGTGTGACATCGAAAAAAAAATTAAAAAGCACCATCATCATCGTCATCACAACCACTGGCACACCATCATAATCGTTAAATCTCTATGCTGAACAGTACTGAAAATTTCCGTTCCTTAGGCCAGTGTAGTAAAACTATGTAGGCCTATACCCGTTCTAGCTGCTGCCATCATTGCAGAACAAAAACAAAGTAAAAGCTGGAGAATTGCCACACTTTCAGCAGCGATCACAATATGAATAAACAATCTAGACATCAGTTTGCCAGCAGAAAATATTTGTATTGGCTGTGCCTAAATATCAACGCATTATTGCACGCAGTAAATAAATTATACAGAAAATTGCCTCCATGTACCACATACATTACATTATTGAAAAGGTCCACCAGGTAGTGGCCTACGCAATATAAAGCAGATATTCAGCAAGCAATACAATGTCAGATGTAGTTTGAACCCTTTTAAATACACCTTAGTCTAGGTCGTACACTATGCAGTTTCAACCCTTTAAAAGACACATTTGTTTATTTGTCCCTACACTTCGAAAATAGACGAGAGTATGAATTTCAATGCCTGATATCATAGGGAGTGAAACGTCGTTATAATTTTACAGTTACCATCATGTTTTGAAATGTCACTGCAATTTTATGCTGACCATCATGTTTCACATGCTTATGTCTTATACGACATTTTCTTGAACCTAAAAGGAAACCATTTTTTTTTAAATTTAAACATCCTTGTTTTTAAAGCTGTTTTGTATTTGAAAAAAATTTCTGTTGGCAAGTTTTGCCGCTCACTGATATCTAAACTATTGCTAATATCTAATATCGACTTTATTCATCGCGTGTCAAGATAGTTTCACACCAGCTGAAAATGTAGACTAAATGTTAAAGAGGAAGAAATCAATATTTTTTACTACTAAAGAGACCACAATCCAAAGACAAAAAGAGTCCCGCAAAAAAAGTGTCCATTGTATCTCTTTATGATTTACTCATTTTTGAGTAAAATCTGTAAGTTTTTCGACATTATGGTTTAGATTTTAAAAAACACTGAAAAAAATTACTCAAGATGTTTAAGAGCCTAAGTAAACTCTTTCATTTTCAGCCTTAAATCTTGAATTCAGGATTATTCGTAAATGCATTTATGGGCCTCTTGAAGAGAGAAATCCTGAATGATGGTATAGGCGACAGAGTCTAGATTTTACAGTAATCTCTATCTTTGTTGTGACGAAATCAGATTTCTGTCCTGGTACGTCCAATTCACTGAACACGGTGAATATTTTGTCGAAGGTTGTGAGCTCAGAGGTGCCACACATCAGCTGTAAACAATTTTAAATGAACAAGATAAAAACTGGCTTCTTCGAATAAGTGGGTAATGCATGGATTGAGGCTATTTTAGGATGGTAAGCGAATAAAGCTGTATATTGACTTTCATATACACTATTGAGACCTGTAGACAATAACTTTGGCACAAAAGATACCTATTTCATCACAGTCATAGGTTTGTCACATTTGAGTGAGCTATTCAAGAGAGGGAAAAACATTGTGTCAAACAATACACGAAAAAATTGCCAGTCTCAAGCTTTGGTGCAGTCTTTTTCAACCACTGACTTTGTGATTTACTTTGTCTGTTGCATTGATGAATTTATTAGATTATATAGCAAGCACAAAAGTAGTCCTGTGTGCAAACTGCCCTTCTCTAAGATAAGCAATCTGCTAATGGCTGAGAATATTTCTTTTCCATTTTATATCTATTAACTGCAGATTCATTCTATTCATTGTCTTCGGCAGCACTCCCGTGGGAAGAGATCCTATCGTTAATGCGCAAATTCACAGATGTCAAAATTCGATGCGCAGTCATGCTGTATGTTCTGTAGTGTATTACATCTCTTCGACCATGATGCCGGTCAGAGTAACAATCCCATTTGGAAGTCACATTTTGACTTTCACGGAATAAAAGCGAAAGTCTAGTATTCTCGGATAAGAACAAAAATCTAGGAGGTCGCATGTGCACGTTGCGCACACTAAAAATCACTGAACGATTTTAAACTCGTAGAGGAGGAGTAGACCTAGTGACCGTTGTCCGGGCAAAATTGGTAAGAAAAGAAAAATCCAATGTAATTTAGACTTAGTAATCGGGCCGACTCGCGGTAAAACAAACAAATAAAAGAACAAAGACATGACTTGCTCACCTAGACCCTGGTCTTCCAGACTGTGGAGAAGATCACTGATACTGCCGGGGACATGTCCACTTTTGCCTCCGGATTTCCCATAAACTACACTAGGGCTACGAGCTGCAAGACCATCAAGAATGCTATGCGTTTATTCTCTTTCTTCTTTGCTCGCTCTCTCTTCCTTGCTCTCTCTCTCTCTCTCTCTCTCTCTCTCTCTCTCTCTCTCTCTTCTCCTCTCTCTCTCTCCCTCATTCCTCCTTTCCCGCTTCAATCTTCTCTTCTAACCCCTCCCATCAATCACAATCACGTAGACACATTCACACACACAAAGCTTTTAATAAAGTACAAATCGCAGCTTCATGGGAGCATGAAAAAAGTTGCACTTAAGCCTTCTTTTCTGAACTCCAAAGTTAGCATTAATTGAGAAAAACGTAAAATCCCTCTAAGAGTTTACAGAATCCCACACCCTCTTAAATTCATCACAACGGGGGCATGTTTCTCCCGGTCATTTCTGCCCAAAAAAACCCAAAAACATTGATAGGCTACCGGTACCAATTGTATTTACAGGGACAAGTCAAACTGCTCACTGAACTGATAATGCTGTCCAGCTTGTTTAAGCTTTATATAACATACTGTATCTCACCATCAACGACAACAGACAGGACTTTACGGTACCATCCGTGACAAACGTGTTTTAATGTATCAAATACTGTATGTTACCATCAACGATGACAATCAGGATTTACAGCCAGCTTTATCCATTAAACACGTGCTCAACGTTATAAGATACCGAACAAATAGGCTACCTATTGTACTTACAGGGACAAGTCAGACTTCCCACTGAGCTGATGATGGTGTCCAGCTTGTTGTATGCCTCTGGCTTGAGGAGTTCCAAAGGACTGCTGACCAAGTTCTGCAGGAAGTCGTCAGGCAGAGTTTTACAGCCCATGCAGACGGTGACAATCTCTACACCGTCGTGCTTCAAGTTCTTAGCCAGTCCGAGGGCTATACAGGAAACATTGCCAAGTTTTTAGTATTTTTTCTTTAGTATATGCAGAAGTAAACACTTGAAATATGAGTTGCGAGCATATTTAAATAAGACAATAAATTGTCACGCTCATTTTACATTTGCACAAGTCATTTGTTGAGGTCTTGAGCAATTCAACTCTCTCAACCTGTTGATCAGCGTTAAACGATGAGGCAGATGTGATTTAGCTTGTTAAACTGGAATATAATAGAAGCCAAAACGTTGATTTGTTTGAATAGGAAAAAGAAGATAAATGGAAGATCATAGTCATATATACAACTCAAATCGGATTTTTAAAAAATGTCTTAGGCAAATGTGGAATGAAGATGATGAAATATCATTGCACACAATAAAATACAAAAAAACCAAAAAAAACCTAATGCCTAAAATGGTAACGAAGAGATGTGTTATAAGTCTCAACCTTACTCCTGATCGTATTCCCTTACCCCCCCCCCTCCTTTCCACCAGAAAGCTTATTTTCTACTAGTTTGAAATGGCCTTCTTGAACTCGAGAAGGCAAGGAAATATTAAAGCGGCATGCAATTGTCCAGTGGCCGCATGCATAAGCCTTACGTTAGTTAACGCATGCGGTAGCCACGAGAACCTACCAAAACAGTAACAATGTTCACTGTAGTTAACGCCTTACGTTTATTAACGTACGGATTATGCATAGGGCCACAGCTGTTGTTATCCTTCTAGGCCATAGCCTTACTCACCACTCAGTAAACTCCTAGTCAGACGTCCTACGAAACCCAGCAAAGCGTCAAGAAGACCTTGAACGGGGTTTGAATCTGAAAGAAAAGAACATAAGGAATCCTCGTCAATGTTTTTGTTTTACTGGCTGATCCTGTTGTATCTAACCATCAACAATGACAACCAGATTTACAACAGTATCCGTTACATATATATTACATTGTATAATATAGTGTATCTCCCCTCAACGATGACTACCAGGATTTACAGCAGTATCCGTTACAAACGTGTTACAATGTATAGACTACTACTCGTATATCTCACCATCAACTATAACAACCAGGACTTTCTTGGCATTGTTTCTTCCACCGCAGTTCTGTGAAAACATGCGCTCATTGCTTACGAGGTCCAAGGCTTCAGAGATACAGTGTGGCTGAGGACTCTGTAGGTAAGGAGCTCTCAAGATTGCCTGAAAAGACAGAAGAATTTCGGTGGGGGGAAAAAAAGGCTTCTTAATTATAATTCAAGCCAGGCAGTTGAAAATCATCCGAAGCATATAGAAAACTGCTTTAAAACGGCGTTGCTATTATTCTGTGGCCACTATATTGCACAGCTAATATCAGGGACGGCTCATTACCCAAAAATCGGGTTGGGTCAAGGACACTCACTTTGCTACTGAGAGGAGCCGCTCCTGCATAATATTTTGGTTTCTAAAGATGCCCTGGACAATCGGAAGTTGCAATAAAAAGGGGGACAACTAGCCGTATTTGAATTCACAATTTTCCTCTGCCTAAACGTTAATAAAACGCTATCGTCACTCCCACTTCTAAGACCAGAAGACTTATATCAGAGACAGACCTGAGTCAGCATTGTGCAACTCAATAGGTAGCCTTCGTTCAACTATTTCAACTCACTGAATAGTCCCCGTTTAAATACTGTATCTCAACTCACTGAATAGCTCTCGTTCAACTACTTCAACTTACTGGATAGCCTTCGTACTGCCATTTCAACCAGTTGCTATTTTAACTTACTGGATAGACTCCGTATTGTTGATTCATCTTAATAGATATAGCCCTTGTATTGCTTTTTCAACTTGCTCAATGGCCATCGTATTGCTATTTCAACTTACCATATAGCCCTTGTGTTGCTATTTCCTATTACTGGATATCCCTTATACTACTACTTCATCCTACTGGACAGCCTTTGTATGACTATTTCAACTTACTGGATTACCCTCGTACTATCATTTCAATATAATGGATAACCCTCGTTTTCAACATACTAGGTAGCCCACATATTTCTACTCAATGGACAGCCTTCATACTACTATTCCAACACTGGATAACCGTGCTACTGTTATTTCAGCTAAGTTGATAGCATTGTACTACTTATACAACTTACTGGATAGGCATCACATTTTTGCTAGTGCTGCTATTTCAACTTACATTGGACAGTGAATAATGGTCAGAAAAGTCCTTCAAGTCACAGAGCTTCTGCGGCCTGGATCCAAAGAGAACCGCCCCGCAGCGGACGGCACCGGGGCCCAGTTGATACTTCCTGGTCAGATCCGTCACGGCGCGCAAGAGGAAGTTGAAGTTGGTGTATCCAATCGTGACGGAGGTATCAATGGCGAAAACGATATCTAGGACGCCATGGCACTTCGTCGATGGATTCGGTTCTGGAGTCGTTCCCGGAGTTGGTTCAGGAGTCGGCTCCGGAGTTAGTTCACATGTGGTTTCTTCGGTTGGTTCTTCAGTCGGTTCCGGGGTTGGTTTTTCAGTCGGTTCCGGAGTTGGTTCAGAAGTCGGTTCCGGGGTTGGTTCAGGTGTTGGTTCTGGAGTCGGTTCAGGCTCTGAAAGTATCACAACGATTTGTGCTGAATTTCATTACTACTTTCCCAAGAACAAAGCAAAGCAAAAGGAAAGTGAATGCCACCATATTTTTTTTTCTTTTAGTGCTAATAGTAGCATCTATCTTATTTTTTCACTCTGAAGTAAACATGACAAGGATTTGTTTGGAAGATAGTATGTGTGTGTGTGTTTGTGTGTGCGCATGTGTGTGTCTGTGTGTGTATGTGTGTGTGTGCGTGCGTGCGTGCGTGCGTGTGTGTGTGTGTGTGTGTGTGTGTGTGTGTGTGTGTGTGTGTGTGTTAGAGTGAGTGAGTGAATGAGTGAGTGTGAAAGGGGGCGGGGTGGAGAGGAAGGTGAGAGAGGCCCTAATTTGAATGTTTTTATGGGTATTCTTAACATGTTTTTTCCTCGTCCTCAGCCAGAAGTTTTAACCATGACTGTGGACCTCATTCAGTGAAGGGTTGGCGACAGTAACTCTCCTTGATAAAGTTAGACGAGTCAGCCATGCCGGGACGTCTTTCCGCCATTGCCCTTGACAGCAATCTATATGCGCATCTGTTTTCAGTGTACCGAGAGACATATTGTGGTATTTCACGCCAAATTCGTCAAGGGACCCAAACGCTGTTTCAAAGATTGAATGCATGCTTCTTTCCATCTTTATCTTCTGTGTGTTTTGGGGTTTTGTTTGTTTGTTTGTTTGTTTGTTTTAAGTTGATTGTTGTCGTTTTGTGTTGTGTGTCTCAAAACTAGTATAAATGACTAGATCGCGGATCAATCTATTTTATATCCCTGGTCCTTAAGTGATAATGTCAAAGATTTCGTGAAAGATACAGAAATTCGTTTTTTTCCATCAGCCATACGGTTTTCCAGTTGCAGCAGTCTCTCTTGAGTTGTCCAGTTTCCAGTACAGTCCATATATAGTTATATATTTCACTCTGGAATGTGTCAACGGTTGTGTGGGTAAGTGTGAAGGTGTGGTTGCGTGTGTGGTCAGGTAATGTGTATGACCTGAAATGAAATTTAATGTTGACTGTGAAATGTAATTTATTGTTGAATGTGTATCAACTATGAACGGAATTTCCCTCGTGGATATTAAAGTTATCTTATCTTATCTTATCTTATCTTGAGACTGCGAATTTCAACAATTTACGATGATGACAATATATATCTAAAAGTCAGTAGGGTCTGATAAAAAATACTGCTTATCATACTCACCCTCACAGATAATCTCAGCCACCTTAGCTTTAATACGTGCAAGTGAATCGTAGTCGTCACATTGGAAGATATAGCGAGTGCTGGTGGCCAGATCTCTCAGTTCCTCATAGTCACATCCCTTAATACCCACCACAACGACCAGAACACCTTTGCTCCTGAGGTAGCTTGCCGCTTGTTTGGCTGGAGAAAAAACAGAAAGGGGAGAAAGTAGAAAAGTAAAGACGAGTATTAAAGTTTAGCTGAACCGATCCCAAATCACATTCAATCTTACGATACGTGAACTGTGATATCTAGATTAAAATAAACGTCTTTTAGTGGTGTCTGTCATCATGAGTTGATGCCTCTGCGTTCGTTGGAAAACAAGCACTAGGTCTATCACTGTAGGCAAACTCTGAATTCTTCCACCCACTGCCTCTTGGCACCCACAAGCTTACGTCAAAATAAGGCCAGATACAAGGCCAGGCTCCTTGCTAGTGTTATCTAAACGGCGATAACACATCCGCTTTATGCTTCACTGCACTTATTATTATTATTATTATTATTATTATTATAAATGACAAATGTGTCAGAAACGGTTTGCCAAGGTAATAAAAAAGCAGAAGACTTTACTTGATTTCACTGCTCAACTTGATTTTTAACTTCATGATCATAGCTTTATTTGAAAATTAAAGAATGCCTACGCATTTAAGGATAGAAATGCTGGGGACTGCTGGGACCTAAATTATCAGCTATCCTGTGAGTCTCTGGCGCTAGGGCAAGGGAAATAACTCTTAAGGACAATTATATATTACTGGTTACATACCGAAAACAGCCTTCTTGCATCTTGAAATACAAGTGAAGAGAAATTACAGTGCCTTTTCTTTCTTCATGAAATCGATTATTCGGGTATTAAAGATTATTCTCAGATGGCAAAAAAAAATAATGTAAAGACATGTCTTTCTGGAGAATTTATGCTCCAGGATTTTCAAGAAATACAATTCATAAATTTAGCAAAGGAGTGAAAATTGAGCGAGTGAGGAACATACATCATTACAGCGCATTATGTGACATACAATAATTATTATGTTGTGAAGTGATGAGAGTTGGCATATGGCCTAATAAAAGTTTGAACTTAAATTTGTTAAAATCTTATACTTAGAAAACACATGGACCTATACGTATGTCATGAAACTATGAAGCTCCTGCAATTTTTGTTATTCAACTTGCAAGACATAATTTGTTTCCTTACTTGATGCTGGGTTTTCCGAACGTCCGTCTGTTACCAAGACGACCACCTTTTTCGCCCATGGTCTGGAGCCAAAATAAGTAGAGAACATCTCACCATTACTGATCATATTGAAACCTTGATCCGTACATGTGGAGTCGCCTTTGTAAGGAATAATACTTAGACGCTGGAACGTGAGAAGAAAAGTATAAATGACATGGGAATTTGCTGGCAATTTCTGGACTTCTGCTATTTTAATCTGTAAAAAACTGACGCAGTGAACTTCTCTCTGAAGTTCATTAAACTGATTGTTTGACTGGACATCAAACAAGAGAAATATTCAGCAATGATAAAAGTTTGTTGAAACGTGATCATGAACTACAAAATATTTCTACTTCTCGCTTACACCACACAGCCACACGTTCTCTTTTATGCTACTCATGAAAGTCAACTTAAAAATAATTGAGTTTAACCATACTATGGTAAACTCGGTGTTCTAAAAGCCCTACATAGTCTCCTAGGTGTCTTGCTTTTGTCCCAACATTCTTCAATCTTTTACTTACGAACTCGAACAGTCTTACCTCTCGTTAGGTTTGAAAGATTTTCTCCTTCTTCTTCTGGGCCATTTTCAGCATAACCGTTGATCTATAATAGTTCATTGATTAATAATATAGTAAAAATAAATCGTATACATGTACTTACATTTTCAACCTCCTCCTTACTAGTGCAGTCGCTAAGGTCAAAGTTACGTTCAGCGTACTTGCTGTAAGACACACATCCAAAGCGCGCCATATTGAATCTGAATTTTCTGCTTAAACTACCGCAGAACTTCGTAATTTTGTTGAACTTGCTCCAACCTTTGCTGCCGGAAGCATCCACCATGAAGATTATGTCTATCAATTCTTCACATGTGGCTGAAAAAAGTGAAAACGCCACATATGCATGAGCAAGAGCAAAACAACGTAGGTTAGCTGTATTGAAAATTAATTTCCTTTCAAGATGAATAAAACTCCTGATTTCGTTTTAATTTTCATGAACATTATGCAAAGCTCTACCTTCTTAAACAAATTTGCAAGTCGTTTTCATGTTTTAATGGATTAAAAATGTATCACGAACACTATAATGATATAATGTATATACCGGATGCCCCACTCCTCCACATCAAAATTTCACTTAATTAAAAGCCCCATAAACAAACTTTAAGTGTTTTTTTTCAAAAGCCATAAGATTTCGGTTTTCTAAAGAGCAGCTAGATTCTATGAGTTTTGCGAGTGTCATTTACATAGAGATATGCCTCTGTCACAGCAATACAATTCAAAACATGTCACTAAAAACAAAGTGTATCACGCATATGTTATCAGGCATGCAATTGTTAAAACTGTTTTTAAATTTCTAAACTGAAATATACACATTATCATACCTATATCTGTGCAATGAAGTGCTCAGTATCCATGTTTACGTACAAAGTGTGCCCCACTGTAATTCCACGTGATATTATTTTATGTCTTTGGCCACATGATACATAGAGGACATGTATTAAAATAGTTTCGACTTTTGATATAAATTAACTTTTATTCTGAGAAGTCTTGATGTCCGGATAGTATTAATGAGACAAAGCAATTTGCACGTTGCTTCCTGCAACCGATCTCATACATTTTTTAAACAATTCGGACATCTAATATATCAAAATATATGCCACTATCACGGTAATATATACTGTAGTAGTACATTATTTCTGTAGCATCGAGTTTGTCAGAAGTCGATACATCATTTCCCTGCCTACAAGCATCTCAAGAACGCTTGAATATATAAATGTATTCCCAAGTCCAGACCAATAGCCCCAAAGCTCCCCGATACTAACATATCCACTTATTCCCAGTAATTATCCACACTAAAAACACTGAAGCCAACCGATATTACTGCTCAATTAAATGAAGGAGTGCTTGGAAAGCAAACTATCAACTCTTGTGATCTATTATAGAATTTATTCCACTAGCCGTTCACCACATNGTCGTCTCAGGTACAGGTGGTGTTGTCCATGATTTCGGTGGTTCAGTTATCGGTGTCTCTGTCGGTTCAGGTGTTGTTTTCGGAGTTTCTGAAAGATCAGGACAGTTTATCTCCCTTGGACAACTAAAACATGTCAAATTTAGGGATGCTTAATCTACAACAGTGAATTCTATGTGGCGTTCACAGGTATGGACTGCGTTGGCAGCGTTGCTATTGTAATACATCACTATAACGCTGCAAATTTTGTACTTTTGAGTGCAGCCTTCCATGTCCAATCCTAAGAGAGCTGTATCAGAGTTGCACTCCACGGTATGTTCAAGGCAAATTGATTTTATTGATAAATGCAAGCGTTCTACTGCCTTGGAATTAAAGTTATCTTTCTGAGATCCCAGGAAAACCAGTAAATTCAGAAATATTTTACTCCCTTAAAGGTTGAATCATAACAGATAAACATTTTCTACAAATTAAGGAAAAATATTCTGTTAAGTACATGTTCTGACTATCATATTCTTAGTAAACTCTCTTGGAATCTGGTAGCATTTTAAAAATGCTTCTTCAGCAGGACGGAATAGTGCAAGGAACATGAAATAAAGACGTTAGAAATGCTGAAGTTCTGATAAAATCTTTCTTGTATTTGGAAATTTAAAGCGTCTGTTGCACCAAAAAATACTTAAAGGAAGACTGAACCGTCCTACAGACCATATTAAATCATACGGTACCCTATTATTCCAATAAAACAGTCTTTCAAGTGTCTGTCATAATGATATGACGCCTCTGCTGGCCCCAGACAACCCATAGGATTACATTATCAACAGTCCGAATTGTTACAACCACTGCGCGCGTGGCGGCCATAAGCTTACGTCAAATACGTTCTTGCCACATGGCCCAGCTGTCTAGCCAGTGCTGTGCGGACGGGTGATAGCATGTTGGTATGAATGTTTTAATTCCTCTGTGAACAGTAGATATGCCAAACAAAATCATGCTGAGGCAATAAAAATGCAGAATACTTTTTCTGGCTTACTCTATCAAATTTTACATTTGAATTTGGAATACCAGAACCTTAATTAAAAGCTGAATAATACATTTTCAGGTAGAGGTGTCTGCAGATGTTGGAACATAAGTGACGTCAACGTTTTTGCCGCGGGCTTCTGCTGATCGGGGAAGGGGAATAATTCTGGACTTAAGGGCCAAACCCGGTAACTCTAGCTCTCCTTATTGCGTCATATTACATATGCGCACGATAACAGAATGGTGCTCTTTCTTCGCGAAATTGACTCGGTGGGCACCATGGATAATTTTTAGAGAGAAAAGGTATTGAAAAGTGGAAAATTATTTTTGATGTGCGTGTCCTACTTTAAAGTGAAGGTAATGTGTGAAGGTTGTGCTTTTTTTTTTTCAACATCGGTTCATCTATTTACAAACTGACATTGCCAAATGTGTTTCCTTTTTCTGCTCGCAAACAATGACGTAAAGCTAAAATTATCTTCATATTCCCTCCTGATAAATTATTTGACCTTACATACTCACCCTCACAGATGATCTCAACCACCTCAGCTTTTATACGTGCAAGTGAATCGTAGTCGTCACACTGGAAGATATAGCGAGTGCTGGTGGCCAACTCTCTCAGTTCCTCATAGTCACATCCTTTGATACCCACCACAATAACCAGAACACCTTTGCTCCTCAGATAGCGTGCGGCCTCCTTGGCTAGAAAAAAACAGAGAGGGAAGAGAAATAAAGATATAAGGAAGAGTGTCGAAACTTAAAACGTAGCTGAGCCCGTCCGCCAAAACATAGCAATATTTTCAATATGAAACCAGTACGCACCACCCAAAAAAAAAATTAAAAAGAAAGAAATTAAGAGAAAAGGAAATTTTATTTATAACAACAGCAGGATTTTCACTACAATAACCTATCATATTTTCATACCTGTCAGAGATAGCAGAAAATTTAAATAGAGGAAGTTTCTTATTCACCTACTTTAGTCAACTGAAGGTTACACTTTTAGAATCTGGAAAAACAATGTATGTTTTCCAGTAGTCAAAAAATATCTCTACCTTTAAACAGTAATAATTTAAATGCAGTGGGAAGAGTTTCATACTTAGCAGTCGAGGATAAATTTAGAAACTTTGCCAAAATTTTATAGAGATAAAGAAGGCATTCAGAACTTGTCTAGAGATCATCAGATTCTTTTAGTTTTACGATGGCTGATGACTACGAAGTTCATAATTTCACTGACAGAATGGTAATTTAAAACTATGGTATTGCCATTGCGTTAGATCATATCATATAGTCCCCATTTTGACAAATTGTTGTTTTTTTCTCTAAGTAAATAATTTTTATTTGGCCATTATTTTCAGACATCTTAAAGTGTTTTATTTCCATACAAATTTAATCAAGTGTATTTTACTACCCAATTATTTATTTTACATTTTCTATAGTTATACAGATATTGACATTAAAATTTGCATTTTTTTTCCACTGAATTTTTTTTTTTTTTTGGCCAGCAAAATATCACTTGGTCAAATCGCTGACATTATATTCCGAAAAGTATTGTGTTATTGTTCTTTTGGTACTGCTGTTCGTCTCGTTGTTGTTGGCATTGTTCATCTTGCTGTTTCTGTCGTTGTTGTTGTTGTTGTTGTTGTTGTTGTTGTTGTTGTTGTTGTTGTTGTTGTTGCTGTTGTTGTTGCTGTTGTTGTTGTTGTTGTTATTATCAACACTGTGCAGACAGACTTACATATTATTATATCCACAGTTTGTATAACGTCTGCAGACTAAAAACTCATAAACCTACCTCATGTAAGTCATGAAAGTGTGAAGGTTTTATCTCTTTTATTTTGCATTCTTTAACTTGGTGGACAGAAATTATTTGCTTACTTGAAGCTGGATTTTCCGAACGCCCGTCTGTTACCAAGACGACCACTTTTTTCGCCCATAGTCTGGCACCATATTGAGTAGAGAACATCTCACCATCACTGATCAAGTTAAAACCTCTATCCGTACATGTGGAGTCACCTTTGTAAGGAATGATGCTTAGACGCTGGAACATGAATAGAAGTGAACAGATGACACGGGAATGTACTAGCAATATCTGTACTTTTGATCTCTATATTACAATTTATACGAAGGTGATGCAATGAACTTTTTTTTATTTCCAGTGGATCAAACAACACAGAATAACAGTCACCAACAAATGCAGTTTGTTAGAGAGCGATCATCAATGATAAAATATCTTTTCTTTTAATTCACACGACAGAACTACACGTTCTCTCTTTTCTGTCATTTTACGTATGAAAACCAACCTAAAAATAATTCTATTTAATCTTACTGCTCCAAATTTGGTCTTTAAAAAAGCCTCACATAATCTACTATTTATGATGCTTTTGACCCAACAAACTACGAGCAAAATTGAAATTACAAGCACTATACCTTTTTATTTTTTTTATGATTTCTCCTCCCCACTTTCTATCCGTCCACATTACATCCAGTAGTTCTAGTTACTTGTTTATTAATAACAATGATAATAGTAATAAATCGTATACTTACTCTTTCAACATCTTCCTCACTAGTACACTCGCTAAGGTCAAAGTTACGTTCAGCGTACTTGCTGTAGGACACACATCCAAAGCGCGCCATGTTGAATATAAATTTTCTGCTTAAACTACTGCAGAACTTCGTAATTTTGTTGAACTTGCTCCAGCCTTTGCTGCCGGAAGCATCCACCATGAAGATTATGTCTATCAATTCTTCACATGAGGCTGAAAAAAGTGAAAACGCCATATGTGCATGAGCAAGAGCAAATACAATGTAATTTAGCTGGATTGTAAATTAATTTCCTTTCGGGATGAATAAAATTCCGAATTTCGTTTTCATTTTCATGAACATTATGCAAAGCTCTACCTTCTTAAACAAATTTGCAAGTCGTTTTCATGTTTTAATGGATTAAAAATGTATCACGAACACTATAATGATATAATGTATATACCGGATGCCGTACTCCTCCACATCAAAATTTCACTTAATATAAAGCCCCATAGAAAATTTCAAGGGTTGTTTTATTGGGTTTTTTTTTCTAAGCCATAAAATTTCGGTTT
The DNA here is from genome assembly GCA_033807755.1 of Ellobium chinense. Classification (NCBI taxonomy): domain Eukaryota; kingdom Metazoa; phylum Mollusca; class Gastropoda; order Ellobiida; family Ellobiidae; genus Ellobium; species Ellobium chinense. Next base: position 3,060,405 of record JAWQUT010000033.1, read on the forward strand.
TCTCAAGAGCAGCTAGATTCTATGAGTTTTGCGAGTGTCATTTACATAGAGATATGCCTTTGTCACAACAATACAATTCAAAACATGTGACTAAAAAAAAAAGTGTATCAGGCATATTTATCAGCCATGCAGTTGTTAAAACTGCTTTTAAATTTCGAAACGGAAATATACCAATTATCACACCTATATCTGTGGAATGAAGTGGATAACGGATAATGTCTACATCTTGGGATCGGCCACAAGTGTACTTATTAACAGAAGTTCGTGTTATTCATTCCCTTAGAGGAGAACAATCAGGACCAAAAATACTGTGCTCAGTATCCGTGTTTACGCACAAAGTGTGCCCCACTGTAATTCCACGTGATATTTTTTTATGTCTTTGGCCACATGATACATACAGGACATGTATTAAAATAGTTTCGACTTTTGATATAAATTAGCTTTTTTTCTGAGAAGGCTTGATGTCCGGATAGTATTAATGAGACAAAGCAACTTGCACGTTGCTTCCTGCAGCCGATCTCACACATTTTTTAAAAACAATTCGGACATCTGATATATCAAAATATATGCCACTATCACGATAACATATACTGTAGTAGTCCATTATTTCTGTAGCATCGCGTCTGTCAGAAGTCTATACATCATTTCCCTGCCTACAAGCATCTCAAGAACGCTTGAATATAAAAACATATTCCCAAGACCAGACCAATAGCCCCAAAGCTCCCCGATACTAATATATCCACTTATTCCCAGTAATTATCCACACCAAAAGCACTGAAGCCAACCGATAGAACTGCTCAATTAAATGAAGGAGTGCTTGGATTGCAAATTATTAACTCTTGTGATCTATTACTGTATAGGATTTTTTCCAATAGCCGTTCGCCAAGTTGAATGCGGCAATAGAATTTATACGTATCTCCTTGTCGAGAACTAAGCGCAGCGGTAGAATTTTGCCTCTCAGTGCCACCTGATCGGCCGGCAGACAACTCTGGCAACGATCATTATCAGCATCAATGGTTACGTCGTAACCAGAGGGTGGGTGGACCCGAGGTGCCTCGCGCTATGAGAATTTATGAGGAATAAAAACGGTAAATTCGTCTCAAACTCAAACATCTACAGCCCTGCTCGATCGATTGGTCCCACCTTCGCCCAGCTTGTAAACAAGGGTAATACCTTGCAAAATCGCAAAGTACGTATCAGGACACACCCACCGTATCGGCTTTGTAGCTGTGAGTCTAGAAAAACCCGATGTCTTGTTCACAGTTCACTCATTTTTTTGCACATATTTATTCATTGCTCCACTGATCTCAACTGACTTCAACCCCCCTCCCCCCCCCCNCATTACCCCCCCCCCCCCCCCCCCCCCCCCCCTACACACACACACACGCACACATACACACACAACCCCGCGCCCTTCCCACGAACCGGGTAGACAGTCCAAATTTGGACATGCCTAGTCTGACTAATGGCCACTTCATAATGATAGTCGTAATAAGGTGTCCTTACGTGGCTTCTCCGTCGTCGCTTCCGTGGTAGGTAGCGTTGTCGAAGGTGTTGAAGGTAGAGTTGTCAAAGGCGGATTTGTCGTCTCAGGTACAGGTGGTGTTGTCCATGATTTCGGTGGTTCAGTTATCGGTGTCTCTGTCGGTTCAAGTGTTGTTTTCGGAGTTTCTGAAAGATCAAGACAGTTTATCTCCCTTGGACAACTAAAACATGGGCTGTAAATCTCCCATTGACACACCAAAACATGTCAAATTTAGGGATGCTAGATCTACAACAGTGAATTCTATGTGGCGTTCACAGGTATGGACTGCGTTGGCTGCGTTGCTATTGTAATACATCACTATAACGATGCAAAGTTTCCACTTTTGAGAGCAATCTTCCATGTCCAATCCTAAGAGAGCTGTATCAGAGTTGCACTCCACAGTATGTTCAAGGCAAACTGATTAATTTATTGATAAATGCAGTGGTATACTGCCTTGGAATTAAAGTTATCTTTCTCAGAAGCTAGAGATAAATATATTAAATTCAGAAAGATTTTAGCCCCTTAAAGGTTAAAGCATAGCAGGTAAAAATGTTCTGGATAATTATGAGGAAATATTCTCTTAAGTACATGTTCTGACTGTCATATTCTTAGTAAACTTTCTTGGAATCTGATTGCTTGATTAAAATGCTTCTTTAGCAGGACGGAATACTGGAAGTAACGTGAAATAAAGAAGTTTTAAAAATCTATTGCACCAAATAATAATTAAAGTGAAGATTATGTGTACACGTTTTGATTCTTTCAATTGGTTCATCTATTTACAAATTGATATTCTCAAATGTTTTTCTGTTGTTCAGCCTGCATGACTGACGTAATGACAGTAGACCCGCTTGCTTTGGATATACTTTTCTACTTGGGCCTGATAAACTATTCGACATATTATACTCACCCTCACAGATGATCTCAACCACCTTAGCTTTAATACGTGCAAGTGAATCGTAGTCATCACATTGGAAAATATAGCGAGTGCTGGTGGCCAACTCTCTCAGTTCCTCATAGTCACATCCTTTGATACCCACCACAACAACCAGAACACCTTTGCTCCTCAAATAGCGTGCAGCCTCCTTGGCTAAAGAAAAACAGAGAGAGAGGGGAGAGAAATAAAGACAAAGAAAAGAGTGTTAAAACTTTAAACATAACTGAGCGGTCCCCCTAACCATAGCAATATTTTCAATATGATCGAAAAGACAAGGAAAAATGTAGTATATATAATAACAACAGAAATTTCACTATGATAACCTATCATATTTGAATACATGTCAGAAGAAGCAGAAAATTAAACTTTAAGGAGTTCCTCGTTTACCTACTTCAGTCAACTGAAGGTTACATTTGTGGAATCTGGATAGACAATGTTTTCCAGTAGTCAAAAAATATCTCCACACCGAAACAGTAATAATGTAAATTATGCAGTGGGAAGAGCCTAACAAGTAGCAGTCCACAATACATTTTTAGAACATTTGCCCAAATTTATAGAGATAAAAGCAGGCATTTAGAGTTGGTCTAAGGATCATAAGATTAATTTATTCTCACCATGGATGATGGCTATGAAGTTCATGATTTTTACAGACAGAACTGTTACTTAAAAATAGGCCTACTGTTTTGCCATTGCGTTAGATGTTAAATCGTGTTATACTTCCACTATTTTGATAATTTGATTGGATTTTTTTTCTCTCAGTAAGTTTCATTAAGCTGTGCCATTATTTTCAGACATCTTCTAAAATATTTTAGTCGTTGTTTTTTTTTAAACTTCTATACAAACTTTATCAAGTGCATATTTAGTGCCAGTTAAATTATTTTCCATTTTCTTTCTCTATACACGTATTGACAATATGCATTTCTTCCACTCACTTTTTTTTCTGGCCGGAAAAATATCGCTCAGTGAAATCGTTGACAGCATATTCCGAAATGTATACTGTTGTTTTCCTACTGCTGTTAGCGTTGATGTTGTTGTTGTTGTTGTTGTTGTTGTTGTTGTTGTTGTTGTTATTGTTATTGTTATTGTTATCAACTCTGTACAGATAGGAATATATATTTATATATCTACAGTGTGTATAACTCAAAACTCATAAACCTACATAATGTAAGCCATGAAAGTGTGCAGTTCTTGTCTTGTATTTATCATTCTTTAACTTGGTGGACATAACTTATTTGCTTACTCGAAGTTGGGTTTTCCGAACGTCCGTCTGTTACCAAGACGACCACTTTTTTCGCCCATGCTCTGGCGCCAAATTGAGTAGAGAACATCTCACCATCACTGATCATGTTAAAACCCCTATCAGTACATGTGGAGTCACCTTTGTAAGGAATCGTGCTTAGACGCTGGAACATGAATAGAAATGAACAGATGACTCGGGAATGTACCAGCAATTTTTACTCTCTGTATCAAATTGTACGAAAGTACTGCAATTAACTTTTTTTTTTCTTATGTTCATTAGATCGATAGTGTAGATGTCAATTAATCAGAGAAATATTATCCAACAATAGCAGTTTGTTAAAAAGTGATAATGAATATTAGAATATTTCTTCGTGTCGTTAACAGCACAGAATTGCACATTCTCTCTTTTTTTTTAATTCTACGTATAAAAGCCAATCTTACGCCCCCAAACTCCTCACATAGTATACTCTTTATGATGCTTTTTAAAGCAATCGTTAATCGTTATTTAACGAACTACGAGCGAATCGCAAATTAGAAGTAATATCCCTTTTCAATTTTAAAAGATTTCATCTTCCCACTCTTCCAGCAGATCTCGTTAGTTGTTTAATAATAATAAAGATAATAATAATTAATCGTATACTTACTCTTTCAACATCCTCCTCACTAGTACAATCGCTAAGGTCAAAGTTACGATCAGCATACTTGCTGTAGGACACACATCCAAAGCGCGCCTGGTTGAACCTGAATCTTCTGCTCAAACTACCGCAGAACTTCGTAATTTTGTTGAACTTGCTCCAACCTTTGTTGCCGGAAGCATCCACCATGAAGATTATGTCTATCAATTCTTCACATGTGGCTGAAAAACGTGAAAACGCCATATGTGCATGAGCAAGAGCAAAAACAATGTAATTTAGCTAGATTGTAAATTAATTTCCTTTCGGGATGAATAAGCTAAAACTCTTAATTTCGTTTTCATTTTCATGAGCATTATGCAAAGCTCTACCTTTTTAAACAAATTTGCAAGTCGTTTTCACGTTTTAATGGATTAAAAATGTATCACGAACACTATAATGATATAATGTATAAACCGGATGCCCCACTCCTCGAGTCAAAATTTTCACCTAATTGAAAGCCCCACAGACAAACTTCAAGGTTTTTTTTTCTTATTTAAAGCTATAAATTTTCGGTTTTGTAAAGAGCAGCTAGATTCTATGAGTTTTGCAAGTGTCATTTACATAGAGATATGCCGTTGTCACAGCAATACAATTCAAAACATGTCACTAAAAAAAAAGTGTATCAGTCATGCAGTTGTTAAAACTGCTTTTAAATTTCTAAACTGAAATATACACATTATCACACCTATATCTGTGGAATGAAGTGCATAACGGATAATGTCTATATCTTGGGACCGGTCACAAGTGTACTTATTAACAGAAATTCGTTTTATTCATTCCCTTAGAGAAGAGCAATAGGGACCAAAAATACTGTGCTCAGTATCCGTGCTTACGCACAAAGTGTGCCCCACTGTAATTCCACGTGATATTTTTTTATGTCTTTGGCCACATGATACATACAGGACATGTATTAAAATAGTTTCGACTTTTGATATAAATTAACTTTTATTCTGAGAAGGCTTGATGTCCGGATAGTATTAATGAGACAAAGTAACTTGCACGTTGCTTCCTGCAGCCGATCTCACACATTTTTTAAAAACAATTCGGACATCTGATATATCGAAATATATGCCACTATCACGATAACATATACTGTAGTAGTCCATTATTTCTGAAGCATCGCGTCTGTCAGAAGTCTATACATCATTTCCCTGCCTACAAGCATCTCAAGAACGCTTGAATATAAAAAAAATTATTCCCAAGACCAGACCAATAGCCCCAAAGCTCCCCGATACTAATATATCCACTTATTCCCAGTAATTATCCATACCAAAAGCACTGAAGCCAACCGATAGAACTGCTCAATTAAATGAAGGAGTGCTTGGAAAGCAAATTATTAACTCTTGTGATCTATTACTGTATAGGATTTTTTCCACTAGCCGTTCGCCACGTTGAATGCGGCAATAGAATTTATACGTATCTCCTTGTCGAGGACTAAGTGCAGCGGTAGAATTTTGCCTCTCAGTGCCACCTGATCGGCCGGCAGACAACTCTGGCAACGATCATTATCAGCATCAATGGTTACGTCGTAACCAGAGGGTGGGTGGACCCGAGGTGCCTCGCGCTATGAGAATTTATGAGGAATAAAAACGGTAAATTCGTCTCAAACTCAAACATCTACAGCCCTGCTCGATCGATTGGTCCCACCTTCGCCCAGCTTATAACAAGGGTAATACCTTGCAAAGTCGCAAAGTACGTTTCAGGACACACCCACCGTATCGGCTTTGTAGCTGTGAGTCTAGATAAACCCTATGTCTTGTTCACAGTTCGCTCTTTTTTTTTCACATATTTATTCATTGCTCCACTGATCTCAACTGACTTCAACCCCCCTCCCCCCCCCCTACACACACACACACGCACACATACACACACAACCCCGCGCCCCTCCAACGAACCGGGTAGACAGTCCAGAATTTGGATATGCCTAGTCTGACTAAAGGCCACTTCATAATGATAGTCGTAATAAGGTGTCCTTACGTGGCTCCTCCGTCGTCGCCTCCGTGGTAGGTAGCGTTGTCAAAGGTGTTGAAGGTAGAGTTGTCAAAGGCGGATTTGTCGTCTCAGGTACAGGTGGTGTTGTCCATGATTTCGGTGGTTCAGTTATCGGTGTCTCTGTCGGTTCAGGTGTTGTTTTCGGAGTTTCTGAAAGATCAAGACAGTTTATCTCCCTTGGACAACTAAAACATGGGCTGTAAATCTCCCATTGACACACCAAAACATATCAAATTTAGGGATGCTATATCTACAACAGTGAATTCTATGTGGCGTTCACAGGTATGGACTGCGTTGGCTGCGTTGCTATTGTAATACATCACTATAACGATGCAAATTTTGCACTTTTGAGTGCAATCTTCCAAGTCCAATCCTAAGAGAGCTGTATCAGAGTTGCACTCCACAGTATGTTCAAGGCAAACTGATTAATTTATTGATAAATGCAGTGGTCTACTGCCTTGGAATTAAAGTTATCTTTCTCAGAAGCTAGAGATAAATATTAAATTCAGAAAGATTTTAGTCCCTTAAAGGTTAAATCATAGCAGGTAAAAATGTTCTGGATAATTATGGGGAAATATTCTCTTAAGTACATGTTCTGACTGTCATATTCTTAGTAAACTTTCTTGGAATCTGATTGCTTGATTAAAATGCTTCTTTAGCGGGACGGAATACTGGAAGTAACGTGAAATAAAGAATTTTTAAAAATCTATTGCACTAAATAATAATTAAAGTGAAGATTATGTGTACACGTTTTGATTCTTTCAATTGGTTCATCTATTTACAAATTGATATTCTCAAATGTTTTTCTGTTGTTCAGCCTGCATGACTGACGTAATGACAGTAGACCCGCTTGCTTTGGATATACTTTTCTACTTGGGCCTGATTATTATACTCACCCTCACAGATGATCTCAACCACCTTAGCTTTAATACGTGCAAGTGAATCGTAGTCATCACATTGGAAAATATAGCGAGTGCTGGTGGCCAACTCTCTCAGTTCCTCATAGTCACATCCTTTGATACCCACCACAACAACCAGAACACCTTTGCTCCTCAAATAGCGTGCAGCCTCCTTGGCTAAAGAAAAACAGAGAGAGAGGGGAGAGAAATAAAGACAAAGAAAAGAGTGTTAAAACTTTAAACATAACTGAGCGGTCCCCCTAACCATAGCAATATTTTCAATATGATCGAAAAGACAAGGAAAAATGTAGTATATATAATAACAACAGAAATTTCACTATGATAACCTATCATATTTGAATACATGTCAGAAGAAGCAGAAAATTAAACTTTAAGGAGTTCCTCGTTTACCTACTTCAGTCAACTGAAGGTTACATTTGTGGAATCTGGATAGACAATGTTTTCCAGTAGTCAAAAAATATCTCCACACCGAAACAGTAATAATGTAAATGCAGTGGGAAGAGCCTAACAAGTAGCAGTCCACAATACATTTTTAGAACATTTGCCCAAATTTATAGAGATAAAAGCAGGCATTTAGAGTTGGTCTAAGGATCATAAGATTAATTTATNAACAATGGGTTATTGTTGTGCGCTAAACTGTGACAGAATGCTTGCTTACCATTCCTGAACTGATGGTCCAATAGTCTTCTCCTCAATTATATCCTCGTCATCTGTTTTTCGGCGCAGGGGCTCGAACTGATACGGCTCGACCGTATTTGCCATTGTTCTCGATCGAAAACACCGCGACTTCCGCGCTGACGTGACGTTTCCGGTACGGTTTTTTTTCTTACAATTTCAGAATAGGTTAAAAGTTGTAAAATTAATTTCGAAAGATATATTACGAAGTTCATGATTTTTACAGACAAAATTGTTACTTAATAATAGGCCTACTGTTTTGCCATTGCGTTAAATGTTAAATCGTGTTATACTTCCACTATTTTGATAATTTGATTGGATTTTTTTTTCTCTCAGTAAGTTTCATTAAGCTGTGCCATTATTTTGAGACATCTTCTAAAATATTTTAGTCGGTTTTTTTTTAAACTTCTATACAAACTTTATCAAGTGCATATTTATTGCCATTTAAATTATTTTCCATTTTCTTTCTCTATACACGTATTGACAATATGCATTTCTTCCACTCAATTTTTTTCTGGCCGGAAAATATCGCTCAGTGAAATCGTTGACAGCTTATTCCGAAATGTATACTGTTGTTTTCCTACTGCTGTTAGCTTTGATGTTGTTGTTGTTGTTGTTGTTGTTGTTGTTGTTGTTGTTATCAACTCTGTACAGATAGGATTACATATTTATATAACTACAGTGTGTATAACTCAAAACTCATAAACCTACATAATGTAAGTCATGAAAGTGTGCAGTTCTTGTCTTGTATTTAACATTCTTTAACTTGGTGGACATAACTTATTTGCTTACTCGAAGTTGGGTTTTCCGAACGTCCGTCTGTTACCAAGACGACCACTTTTTTCGCCCATGCTCTGGCGCCAAAATGGGTAGAGAACATCTCACCATCACTGATCATGTTAAAACCTCTATCCGTACATGTGGAGTCACCTTTGTAAGGAATCGTGTTTAGACGCTGGAACATGAATAGAAATGAACAGATGACTCGGGAATGTACCAACAATTATCACTCTCTGTATCAAATTGTACGAAAGTACTGCAATTAACTTTTTTTCCCTTATGTCCTTTAGATCGATAGTGTAGATGTCAATTAATCAGAGAAATATTATCCAACAATAGCAGTTTGTTAAAAAGTGATAATGAATATTAGAATATTTCTTCGTTTCGTTCACACCACAGAATTGCACATTCTCTCTTTTTTTTTAATTCTACGTATGAAAGCCAACCTTACGCCCCCAAACTCCTCACATAGTATACTCTTTATGATGCTTTTTAACCCAATCGTTAATCGTTATTTAACGAACTACGAGCGAATCGCAAATTAGAAGTAATATTCCTTTTTAATTTTAAAAGATTTCATCTTCCCACTCTTCCAGCAGATCTCATTAGTTGTTTAATAATAATAAAGATAATAATAATAAATCGTATACTTACTCTTTCAACATCCTCCTCACTAGTACAATCGCTAAGGTCAAAGTTACGATCAGCATACTTGCTGTAGGACACACATCCAAAGCGCGCCTGGTTGAACCTGAATCTTCTGCTCAAACTACCGCAGAACTTCGTAATTTTGTTGAACTTGCTCCAACCTTTGTTGCCGGAAGCATCCACCATGAAGATTATGTCTATCAATTCTTCACATGTGGCTGAAAAACGTGAAAACGCCATATGTGCATGAGCAAGAGCAAAAACAATGTAATTTAGCTAGATTGTAAATTAATTTCCTTTCGGGATGAATAAGCTAAAACTCTTAATTTCGTTTTCATTTTCATGAGCATTATGCAAAGCTCTACCTTTTTAAACAAATTTGCAAGTCGTTTTCACGTTTTAATGGATTAAAAATGTATCACGAACACTATAATGATATAATGTATAAACCGGATGCCCCACTCCTCGAGTCAAAATTTTCACCTAATTGAAAGCCCCACAGACAAACTTCAAGGTTTTTTTTTCTTATTTAAAGCTATAAATTTTCGGTTTTGTAAAGAGCAGCTAGATTCTATGAGTTTTGCAAGTGTCATTTACATAGAGATATGCCGTTGTCACAGCAATACAATTCAAAACATGTCACTATAAAAAAAGTGTATCACGCATATTTATCACTCATGCAATTGTTAAAAGTGCTTTTAAATTTCTAAACGGAAATATACACATTATCACACCTATATCTGTGGAATGAAGTGCATAACGGATAATGTCTACATCTTGGGACCGGCCGTTTTATTCATTTCCTTAGAGAAGAGCAATCGGGACCAAAAATACTGTACTCAGTATCCGTGTTTACGCACAAAGTGTGCCCCACTGTAATTCCATGTGATATTTTTTTATATCTTTGGCCACATGATATATAGAGGACATGTATTAAAATAGTTTCGACTTTTGATATAAATTAACTTTTATTCTGAGAAGGCTTGATGTCCGGATAGTATTAATCAGACAAAGCAACTTGCACGTTGCTTCCTGCAGCCGATCTCACACATTTTTTTAAAACAATTCGGACATCTAATATATCAAAATATATGCCACTATCACGATAATAATATACTGTACTAGTCCATTATTTCTGTAGCATCGCATCTGTCAGAAGTCTATACATCATTTCCCTGCCTACAAGCATCTCAAGAACGCTTGAATAAAAACATTTTCCCAAGACCAGACCAATAGCCCCAAAGCTCCCCGATACTAATATATCCACTTATTCCCAGTAATTATCCACACCAAAAGCACTGAAGCCAACCGATAGAACTGCTCAATGAAATGAAGGAGTGCTTGGATTGCAAATTATTAACTCTTGTGATCTATTACTGTATAGAATTTTTTCCACTAGCCGTTCGCCACGTTGAATGCGGCAATAGAATTTATACGTATCTCCTTGTCGAGGACTAAGCGCAGCGGTAGAATTTTGCCTCTCAGTGCCACCTGATTGGCCGGCAGACAACTCTGGCATCGATCATTATCAGCATCAATGGTTACGTCGTAACCAGATTGTGGGTGGACCCGAGGCGCCTCGCGCTATGAGAATTTATGAGGAATAAAAACGGTAAATTCGTCTCAAACTCAAACATCTACAGCCCTGCTCGATCGATTGGTCCCACCTTCGCCCAGCTTGTAAACAAGGGTAATACCTTGCAAAGTCGCAAAGTACGTATCAGGACACACCAACCGTATCGGCTTTGTAGCTGTGAGTCTAGAAAAACCCTATGTATTGTTCACAGTTCGCTCTTTTTTTTTTTTCACATATTATTTATTCATTGCTCCACTGACCTCAACTGACTTCAACCCCCCCTCCNCCACACACACACACGCACACGCACACATACACACACAACCCCACGCCCCTGCCACGAACCGGGTAGACAGTCCAGAATTTGAACATGCCTAGTCTGACTAAAGGTCACTTCATAATGATAGTCGTAATAAGGTCTCCTTACGTGGCTCCTCCGTCGTCGCCTCTGTGGTAGGTAGCGTTGTCGAAGGTGTTGAAGGTAGAGTTGTCAAAGGCGGATTTGTCGTCTCAGGTACAGGTGGTGTTGTCCATGATTTCGGTGGTTCAGTTATCGGTGTCTCTGTCGGTTCAGGTGTTGTTTTCGGAGTTTCTGAAAGATCAAGACAGTTTATCTCCCTTGGACAACTAAAACATGGGCTGTAAATCTCCCAAAACATGTCAAATTTAGGGATGCTAGATCTACAACAGTGAATTCTATGTGGCGTTCACAGGCATGGACTGCGTTGGCTGCGTTGCTATTGTAATACATCACTATAACGATGCAAAATTTCCACTTTTGAGTGCAATCTTCCGTGTCCAATCCAAAGAGAGCTGTATCAGAGTTGCACCCCACAGTATGTTCAAGGCAAACTGAATAATTTATTGATAAATGCAGTGGTCTACTGCCTTGGAATTAAAGTTATCTCTCTCAGAAGCTAGAGATAAACATTAAATTCAGAAAGATTTTAGTCCCTTAAAGGTTAAAGCATAGCAGGTAAAAATGTTCTGGATAATTATGGGGAAATATTCTGTTAAGTACATGTACGGACTGTCATATTCTTAGTAAACTTTCTTGGAATCTGATTGCTTGATTACAATGCTTCTTTAGCAGGACGGAATACTGGAAGTAACGTGAAATAAAGAATTTTAAAAAATCTATTGCACCAAATAATAAATAAAGTGAAAATTATGTGTACAGGTTTTGATTCTTTCAATTGGTTCATCTATTTACAAATTGATATTTTCAAATGTTTTTCTGTTGTTCAGCCCGCATGACTGACGTAATGACAGTAGACCGGCTTGCCTTGGATATACTTTTCTACTTGCGCCTGATAAACTATTCGACATATTTTACTCACCCTCACAGATGATCTCAACCACCTTAGCGTTAATACGTGCAAGTGAATCGTAGTCATCACATTGGAAAATATAGCGAGTGCTGGTGGCCAACTCTCTCAGTTCCTCATAGTCACATCCTTTGATACCCACCACAACAACCAGAACACCTTTGCTCCTCAAATAGCGTGCGGCCTCCTTGGCTAGAGAAAAACAGAGAGAGGGGAGAGAAATAAAGACAAAGAAAAGAGTGTTAAAACTTTAAACATAACTGAGCAGTCCCCCTAACCATAGCAATATTTTCAATATGAAACCAGTATGCACCGAAAAAAATAGATCGAAAAGACAAGGAAAAATGTCTATATAATAACAACAGAAATTTCACTATGATAACCAATCATATTTGAATACATGTCAGAAGTAGCAGAAAATAATTAATTAAACTTTAAGGAGTTCCTCGTTTACCTACTTCGGTCAACTGAAGGTTACATTTTTAGAATCTGGATAGACAATGTTTTCCAGTAGTCAAAAAATATCTCCACACCGAAACAGTAATAATGCAAATGCAGTGGGAAGAGACTAACAAGTAGCAGTCCACAATACATTTTTAGAACATTTGCCCAAATTTATAGAGATAAAAGCAGACATTTAGAGTTGGTCTAAGGATCATAAGATTAATTTACGATGGATGATGGCTACGAAGTTCATGATTTTTACAGACAAAATTGTTACTTAAAAATAGGCCTACTGTTTTGCCATTGCGTTAAATGTTAAATCGTGTTATACTTCCACTATTTTTATACTTTGATTGGATTTTTTTTTCTCTCAGTAAGTTTCATTAAGCCGTGCCATTATTTTCAGACATCTTCTAAAATATTTTAGTCGTTTTTTTTTTAACTTCTATACAAACTTTATCAAGTTTACCTTAAATTATTTTCCATTTTCTTTCTCTATACACATATTGACAATATGCATTTCTTCCACTCAATTTTTTTCTGGCCGGAAATATTGCTTAGTGAAATCGTTGACAGCATATTCCGAAATGTATACTGTTGTTTTCCTACTGCTGTTAGCGTTGATGTTGTTGTTGTTGTTGTTGTTATTGTTATTGTTATCAACTTTGTACAGATAGGGTTACATATTTATATATCTACAGTGTGTATAACTCAAAACTCATAAACCTACATAATGTAAGTCATGAAAGTGTGCAGTTCTTGTCTTGTATTTAACATTCTTTAACTTGGTGGACATAACTTATCTGCTTACTCGAAGTTGGGTTTTCCGAACGTCCGTCTGTTACCAAGACGACCACTTTTTTCGCCCATGCTCTGGCGCCAAAATGGGTAGAGAACATCTCACCATCACTGATCATGTTAAAACCTCTATCCGTACATGTGGAGTCACCTTTGTAAGGAATCGTGCTTAGACGCTGGAACATGAATAGAAATGAACAGATGACTCTGGAATGTACTAGCAATTTTCACTCTCTGTATCAAATTGTACGAAAGTACTGCAATTAACTTTTTTTTTCCTTATGTCCTTTAGATCGATAGTGTAGATGTCAATTAATCAGAGAAATATTATCCAACAATAGCACTTTGTTAAAAAGTGATAATGAATATTAGAATATTTCTTCGTTTCGTTCACACCACAGAATTGCACATTCTCTCTTTTTTTTTAATTCTACGTATGAAAGCCAATCTTACGCCCCCAAACTCCTCACATAGTATACTCTTTATGATGCTTTTTAACCCAATCGTTAATCGTTATTTAACGAACTACGAGCGAATCGCAAATTAGAAGTAATATCCCTTTTTAATTTTAAAAGATTTCATCTTCCCACTCTTCCAGCAGATCTCATTAGTTGTTTAATAATAATAAAGATAATAATAATAAATCGTATACTTACTCTTTCAACATCCTCCTCACTAGTACAATCGCTAAGGTCAAAGTTACGATCAGCATACTTGCTGTAGGACACACATCCAAAGCGCGCCTGGTTGAACCTGAATCTTCTGCTCAAACTACCGCAGAACTTTGTAATTTTGTTGAACTTGCTCCAACCTTTGTTGCCGGAAGCATCCACCATGAAGATTATGTCTATCAATTCTTCACATGTGGCTGAAAAAAGTGAAAACGCCACATGTGCATGAGCAAGAGCAAAAACAATGTAATTTAGCTGGATTGTAAGCTTATATCCTTTCGGAATGAAAAAAACTCCTAACTTTGTTGTCAGTTTCATAAAGATTATGCAAAACTCTGCCTTCTTAAATAAATTTGCAAGTCATTTTCATATTTACAAGGATTAAAAATATGTCAAGAAGATTATAATGATATTATGTATATACCGGATGCCCCCCTCTCCCCCCACCACCATCATACACACACACACATACACACCAAAATTTCACTTATTTAAAAGCCCTATAACTTCAAAGGGTGCAAACAAAAAACAAAAAAAAGCCTTACATTTTCGTCATTTTAAAGGACAGATAGAATCTATGAGTTTTGCAAGTGTCATTTACATAGAGACTATGCCTTTGTCACAGCAATACACTTGACTTCCCTCCTCCCCACCCCCTCCCGCGCCCTTCACACAGACCGGGTAGACAATCCAGAATTTGGAAAAGCCTAGTCTAGTTAAAGGACACTTCATAATAATATTAAAATTTTAATAAGGTGTCCTTACGTGGCTCCTCTGTAGTCGCTTCCGTGGTCGCTAACGTTATCTCTGTTGTCTCTGTCGACACATGTGGCGTCGTTACAGGTGCAGATGGCGTTGTCAATGGTGTTGTTGACATCGTCGGCACTGGTGGTTCAGTTATCGGTGTCTCTGTCGGTTCAAGTGTTGTTTCCGGAGTTTCTGAAAGATCAGGACAGTAAATGATGATGTTATGCTCTGCGAATTTTCCAGCCTTAAATTGTGGCTAAAATTTAAAAAATAAACATGCCGATATCATAGTCCAGTCCTAGTCTGGGCGAGCTCACAAAGGCATTGATCCTAATAAATGAGTGGGCATGCAGTCATTAAAGATATAAACGGGTGAAAATCTATGGAAGAAAGACACATTTGCTTTCATGATCTTTAGTTAGTTTTCTGTTAGATAAGTGCACTAACTAAACTGAATAAATCATTAGCATCAGAGATTACCATCGAATGTCAAACACACGGATCGTGTAGATTTTAATCTATACTTTCATTGAAAGAACATTAATTTGATCAAGGACATGTACACTCTGATTTTACAGTCTAATATAAGATACAGAGAAGAGACACCTGAAAGTCACAAGGTTCTGTTGCCAGCAAGCAAAATAAATTACACAAATCATAAGCGTGTAAAGAACTGTGCACAGAAGTTTTGAAACAGTAAGTATGACGTCCTGGGATTGTGATGTATGGTCTCATTATGTCTTTGATATGGATTTCGCCTCAAAAAATCATAAACCCTCTCTGGGTACAATAAAGATGTAGGCAGGTTTGTCTCACGCGGGCTACTTAACTTGCCAGTCCTATTTAAAGTCGTAACTCACCTCTACAAGCACACCTTGCTACATCAGTCTTAATATGTTTCAGTGCGTCATAGTCGTCACACTGAAAAATGTGTCGGCGACTGGTAGCCAGCTCTGTCAGCTCATCGTAGTCACAACCTTTGATGCCCACAGCAACGACCACAACACCAATGCCCTTCAAATACCGTGCAGCCCTCTTAGCTACAACAACAACAACAACAACAACAACAACAACAAAAAACAGGAGAGAGAAGAATAGCGAGAGATTAATAGGTCATTTTTTTTATCTTAAGTGCAAAGAACGGCAGCTGGGCTAAAAGCCCTCCTGGTTGTTTCGCACTTCATCTAAAATGCCACTGTACATTTAAAAACCAACTCTGAAGGCACTATGCGCGGCAGTGGTTTGTACTGACTCCTAAATTTTCTTTGTGATGTTATAAGTAATTTTCTAAATGAAGAAAATCAAATTAAAGCATCGGCAAGAATACAACAATACAAAAAAATCTTTATGGCTCATGTTGTGAATAACATATGAGCATCCATAATATTGAGAAAATCTCGATACTAACAAATATGAAGCAGAAATTATGCCGTTACAATCTTGCTCCTGACACGAACCATTAATGGCCTTTATTGCTCATACCGCCTACTAATTTTACTTCTGCCTGCGGGCCCTCTGTAAATCCAAGTTATGTCAAGAGCGTGCTATTTTCAATCACTCATTATGTACAAGTCAATTAATCCGCTAATATATGAAATCGCCTTTTTGTTGGGCCCTGCCAGCCAGTGTCAGGGTGTAGAATGATGCAAAAAAGACCAGTGATCTCGTCAAGGCATTCATTTGACAAGTTTCAGGTACAATGTAAAAATAAAGTGTGTCAGGCCTATGTATTACGCGGTAAAAACCAGCCTAATGAAAAATTGGGAACCAAATCAGAAGGCAAAGTGTTTATTTTTAAAAGAGATTTGCGAAAGATTTAAGGCCATGACCCTCTCTTTCCTCCCCTTAAAATATTTTCAAATCACAGTAGAATTTGTAGAACAACACATTTTGTTTATAGAAGAAAACGAACATTTCAAACGGTTATGACGGTTCGAAACCGGGGTTGCCAGACTTTCTTTCGAGCCCGAACCAAATCGCTAACGAAAAATGAGCATTAAAAGAGCCAAACCATGTCGGGAAAGGGCTTACTGGGATAAGGATTTGACATAAGACAAGAAAAAAAAACTTTCTACGAACTAGCTATCTATAGGATATACGTGGTAATAATAATTATCATACATTTTAATATCACACATTAGAGACATCATCAGAGCGATCATAAGAAATTATTGTTAAATGGAAAAAGATTTGTGTTAATCAGACAGTTATGATAAAAGCCCGATCAACTAACATACCAGCTTGAAAGAAACATAAGTAGTCGACATTTTGTATACTAAATTAGTCAATTGTAACCAAAAGTCCGTTGGCGCTAAGAAAAAAAAAAGGTAGTCAATTGTTTGGAAACCGAGGGCTTTTTTTGTCTTTTAAGCCAAAAAAATTGACTGCAAACGAGCCAAGACTGGCAAAGCTGCTCCAAATATTTAGAAATAACTACTGTGTTGTTTTTCTTACTTTCAGCGGGGTTTTTTGAACGTCCGTCTGTTACCAACACGGCCACACGTCTGGCTGATGTTCTGGCGCCATGCCCGGGTGAGAACATATCAAACTCCCTGATTGTATCGAAACCCTTGTCCGTACATGTGTCCTCCCCATCGAAAGGAATCTCGTTGAGACGCTGAAACATGAGTGAAAAACAAAGATCATACGGTGTGAAGGTAGACAGAATTCTTAGGCACGGTACGACCAGGCTGTCATAACCCATCTTTAATTTTTTTTTTAATTTTATTTTATTTTATTTCATAGCACTTTGATTTCTTTTAATTTTATTTTAATTTATTTTCAAAAGAATTTTAGTCATTCCTCTCCTCAAGTGTGTAGTCAAAGGTGCACATTGGCGATTATGCATGACTCTCCAACCAGTCCTGAGTTATACTATCTCAAAAATCTGATGTTCTGCAACAGTTTGCCTTGGAGTTCAGACATTGCACCCATGTTTCTCTTTTCTTTCTTTGCCTTCCGTTCTCTCAATCTTTCCACAACTCTCCAGTTTCTCGCAAAGAATTCTCTCTCTCTCTCTCTCTCTCTCTCTTTCTCTCTCTCTTTCTTTCGCTCTCTCTTTCTTTCTTTCTCTCTCTCTCTCGCTCATTGAGAATTCACCGGAATGATCTTTGAACCCCTGCCATTTTAATAATTTCTTGATGATTATCTTCAAAGTGGAGAAGAGTATCATCAATCAACCATTTTTCTGTTATTTCGAGGGTCTTCAGCATTTCATTACCGACGGTCCAACTCTCACTGGGTATTCAGGGAATGCTTAAAATGGTAAAGTGCTGCTACAGTGTGTGTTCCCCACAGTGATACTATAATAGCGTAGCTCTATGTAATGGTGAATCTTTTCTTAACTAAGCCAGTAGCCTGCGCTTTCCATCGCTTGATTGCGCTACCCCAAGAAAGGCCAGCATCCAACTTTTACAGGAGAGACAAACAACTGTTTCTTAGTCGTAAAACTGTTTTAGGTAAAACGATTCTTTGAACGTAAGCACTATTGATGAATGCGGTATAATGAATAATATGAGTACAGGCAGATGAGGTAAAACTTACTGAGCTGCAATATCAAAAAAAAAAAAATGAAGTTTTGCCTGTTTTTATCACTGATATTGCATGGTGCAAGACATTAGCTCAAGTCGGGAAAGAACACTAAGTCCTTCATGAGTGATGATCATGAAATGCTTGAACACATGCGTGCAGTATTACAACGTGTTCCTGTCGGTTAACTATATAAAGAAATATTTCGCTGTTTTCTATGCCACCATGGATTTTTTTAAACTAGGGGTCTGAGATTTTGACACAATATGAGTCATGTTATTGGCAGCCCAAAGGCTTCAAAGCTCAGTTTTTTAGTCAGGTTGCGGTTTGCCGGGGAATGGGTCATTTTCCTCAAATATAAAGAACGGTAACTCTCCAACCAGACTATAGACAAATAGGTCTTCTGGCCGTTTCTACTGTTTAGCTTTGTAAATCTTAGAACATACTAGTAAATGGAGAGGCTTGTCTTGCAAATAAAGATTTTTCTGGGACATCATAAACAATTTTCTAAAATTTCAAAGTGATGCCAGTTAGCTTAAAATATCGGGAAGGTATTGAAATTAACAAAGATACGAAACAAAATAGTCCTTGCGCAAGGTACTGTCGCCAGCCGGTGGTTGCATTTATTGCTCTTTACGCATACTAATTTTAAAGGGCCTGATTTTCATTTCTAAGTTAGCTGTGGGTGCAGAATTTCGCATGATAGGGCTAGGTACCTCTGGAAACCTTAGGGTTGAATTTTGTGGCATGGAATTTTGAAAAAAATATGCTATTTATATCAAAAGTTACAATGAAAATGAGTGAAAAACATGAAGTACTGTATACCTAAACAACATCTGGAGTGTCACCTAACGGATTCAAGGATGTTAATTTCAAGAAAATGACCCATTGCATCCAGGCGACATTTTATCAGTATACTTACTCTTTCAACGTCGTCCTCACTTTCACATTCACTAAAATCAAATCTCCGTACACCTCGCTTGCTGTACGAAACGCATCCGAAACGCGCCTTTTTGCTCCCAAAGGCGAATTGTCTGCTTACATCCCCGCAAAAGTTTGTAATCTTTCTGAAGTTGCTTGAACCCTTTTTGCCAGACGAGTCCACCACGTAGATTAAGTCAACCAGGTCGTTGCATTCAGTCGCTGAAAACATGAAGAATAACAAAGAATGGCTTAGAAAAAAATAATAAAAAAACACAATTCTAACTGGCAAAAGACTTGAAAGTGGAACAAAATGAAGGTAGGACTTTTAATAACCCCGTAGGGAAACCGGTTATGCTCCTGTAGTTTTCTTGGAAAGTTTGTAGATAATAGGAAGACCATATGGACCACTTCAGGCCACCATTCCAGTAACTTTCCAAGTTCTATTTTTTGACTTTACGGAGGGCAAAATGTTGGCTTCCTTCATGACGTACACTTTACATCATTTCGCACAAATGCACTGGATGCTTTACATCGACCTCAGAATGTACTAGAGCGCTCTAAATGTTTCAACAAGAACAATAGCTGCCTGAATTCATGGACCTAAGGTTATGTTCCTTCTGATCGTGCAATTACTTTACTTCTTTGACGACAGCATCTTATTTGTTTCCGTAGGGCGGAGGCCCTGTGTCGCCATGTTGTCCAAACTTTCGGAAATCACATGACAGTTTAGTTCCTGTTCTGAAGTGGTCTATAGCCCGCTTTGGCTTAATGTTAAACATAGAGGTCTACACAATATGTATAGTCCAAAACTTTGCTTTGCGCAAGCTATTGGTCGAATTACTCAAAAACCTCTCACTAGATTTCTCTGAAAATTTGCATGTGCTTACTGTTTCTTCTGGACGTAACGAGTATTTAAAATCCTTTCTGTAATCTATAAACGGGTATTTGAAAGCCTTTCTGCAGTTTATGTAAACTGAATAATGTTAAATGTATGTACCCAAAGCCACACAGAGAAGCTTATAGGGCTAGTGAGTTGTTCTAAAAATGCTTTAGTAATTGAAGAGTTTGTTCGTGAAACTGCTTGATACATGTTCTAATAGCATGACGTATTGTTCTTTATTCGTTATTTGTCTTCCGGTCCCGAAATTTCATTCGTATTCGGCGTCAGTTTGGTAGTTTACGGAGTATCGGGAGACTAACACCAAAAACCAGGGACGTTGGTCAGCGGAGACAACACGTGAAACAAGATGCAGCCCGAAATTACCTACAGGAACGAATTCCGAATGAGATTCATACCTCTAACTCATAGCTATTGATACACCCCCAAATTTAACCTTAACTCTACCCCCTAATCCTAACCCTATCCTTAATCCTAACCCTAAAATCCGTCGAGACAGGAGAATCTGCAGAGGCGAGTCCCTAACCCTAATGTCCGTCGAGACAGGTGCATCGGGTGTGAGTCGCAGTCTAGCATGATATTAAATATCTACGCAGCTTCCTATTTTTTTTTCCATATTTTCTCCTTCATTCCCCACCCCCTGCCCCCCCCAATAAAAAAAAAATAACCACTCTCCCTTTTACACACACACACACACACACACACACACACACACACACACACACACACACACACACACACACACACACGAAAGCACATATACGCGCTCAAAATACACGCAATTTCGCACGAGCACTCCTATCCATACATGAAGCTCCTCCCTCTGCATATCTCGACTTCAAATCCTGTCCACGTTCCGAAGCTGCCAGTACCAGTGTCAATGCCACACAGAGGCTTGCAAGAAGTAAGCCCCGCATAATGCCTCTTCTTGCTTCTTATGGAAACACAGAAGCGGCCTGAAATTGAGAGAAAAAGCATCAGTTGCAGCAAAAAAGAAAAAAAATGTAACCCTCCCCCTTCCTCCCCCCCCANTAGCCAAGCAAAATGGCAAAAAAAAAGAAGAAAAAAAAATACAGTCCAGTCTGTATCTCATGGTTACAGACTTCTAACTAGGTGGAAAATAGAGTTTGATCATTTGTCATAGGAAGACAGTAAAAAAAATATGATTATGCAGAATGGGCCTTAGATTTGTGAACCTGTCTGCAAATTAGTAAGCATTTTCTCCTGATTTTGTAAATAAAATCTGAAGTTTGGGTTATTTACTTCGGCCTCTGTATGGCCTTCGGTGTAGAGCACTTGTCGTAAGGAAAATAGTTAGCTTGTTTACGCCTTTCGATGTTTACGCTTCCAAAACGAAATGAAAGACCTATATTATGTTAACATCGTTTTTAATAACTCGCTGAATACTGCAAACTATTACAGAGGACTTAAAAAGTGTGGAATTTCTTGTAAGTGACCGTAGTGAAAGCAATTTTTTGGCTCAAAGAGGCAAATCGGATAAGGCTTCTGTGACCTCATAACGCCCCTATCAGTCCTCACTAAAAATGGTTGCTTTGAACAAGTGGTCTTGTCTACAGGTTGCGATTTATTCTTTTTTTTCCGGCTTGCGTTTGACCGACTGTCAAGATGACTATAATTATGGATGTCAAATACATAAGAAATTTGAAGCTTCGTTCCTGAAACGAGATAGCCACGTTAGATGACGACCGTGGTGTACAGGTGATCTCTGTATACAGGTGGTTGCTAGTTCGATTGTTTAACGTGTGAATCTAGTCAGACTTAAAGCTTATGTCGCTAGATCAAGAGCAAAGACATCAGGTTCAATTGCAATCTGGGCTTCTTAAGATCCTTATTATGTTTTTTGATGAAATTCTTGCTTATTTAAATGAAATAGTTTTAAAAACTTGCTGAATCGTTATTATGTTGGGATATGTTTGATGTATTTATTACTTAGAGGATATGACTTCAATAGTATGATGGCGATTTTCTCGGAATTTATCCTTTGCATTGTATAGGATGACCCCCTGCCATTTCAAACGACTGTATATCGGGGCGAAAAACTTCCAAATCAAAAATCGTTTCATCCAATAGACGTTTATAAATAAATGTAGCTTTTGTATGATATTGATAACTTCATAAAGTCAAAATACGACTCGTGTCTTATTTTGACTGCGTGCAAGACAAATTCAATGTGTTAATTCATGATTGGCGTGGACCTGACAAAATCATGGAAATTCAAAGCTTGGATGAATACCTTCGGTTTCTTGCCATATTATCGTGCGCTTCCACATTGTTCAAAAAATACTGATGCCCTATATAGGAAGCGAGAGCATTTTAAAAGTCACTGGAGTTTAAGACATGTTGCTATAGCAGTTCTTGTGTTTTTGGTGGGTTTTTTTTGTTTTTTTTAAGTGATAATTTGCATAGTATTTATCTTCATATATCTTAATATCATCCTAGCACAGTTTGATACAAAGAAAAGAGAATCCCGTAACCAAAAAAGTGCCATTTTACGGAAACATGCGGCCTGCATCAAAATCACAATTTAGAGCTCGCGCATTAACGATGGGATTCTTTGCCATCGTAAGAATTACACACCAATTCTGCATGTTCAACGCTACTAAGGGTGCATTCAGCACCAATGCACTGACGTATTTCTTAGGATGGTAAGAGATTCCATCGTTAACGTGCAAGTTCTCAATTTTTACATGGTACGCGAGAACTTTCGTCTCCTGCCTCATTTCATCTTTGAAGCAGAGGTATTATGGCGCATTGGGCTGGATATCATAAAAATATAGAAGCTATGAGAGAAAGGAGAGCTTGCGCATTAACGATTGGATCTCTTACCGTCGTGAGAATTCCATTAACTCCGGATACTGAATGCTACTAACGGTGCAATCAGCACCGCTGCATTCAAGTAAATCTTACGATGATATAAGATCCCGTAGTTTATGCGCAAGCTCTTAGATAATACAGGTGTAAAAATTGAAAATATTAGGCTCTATATTATATACCAGGGTAGATCTACGAAAATGTGAATTTGACCTGCTTTGAAACTTAGGGCCCATTTTCGTAAAAAGGGTGAAAAATGGTATCCCCGTAATGTATATTTTCTCTAAAAACGGGCATATTGCAAGAATCATGCAGCTGTAGGAGCGAAGACAGGCGAAACATAAAGAAAATGCCAACAGCAAACAATAATTTTCAGCTAAATCGGTCAAGAAGTAAGTTAACACAGCCCACAGCCTTGTTTGAAAAAAAAATTACATATATATATACTTTGGCAGTATGAGGCAGTATGTGTCTTTGCAACTGCAATTTTGGCTCATAAATATCGGTGTATTTTAATTCACTATGAGCCTTGCTCTCAAAATAGAATAAAAATAGTAACCCTTTTTAAAGAAATGGCCTAAGAGAGAATGCACCTGAAACGTTTTAATCGCGAAGCAAAATAGAAGCAGTATGTATCTTTACAACTGCAATTTTGGCGGAAAAAATATCGCGTAGATGAATTCTTTTAACGTGTCAATATGAGCCTTCCTCTCAAAATAAAACAAAAAATTGGTAACGTTATTTAAAAAGTGGCCTAAGTCTGATTCAGGCCGTTTTAGGTGCACAGTGAAGATACGTCGGTTTGCCTTCAAGTGACAGTGTAGCCTTCACACAATCTTACCTTGATCAGACTGGTCACAGGGACTCAAGAAAAGCAAAATGCCGGTGATCCAACCTTCATCTTTATACCAGTCTGCAACAAACCCCTGGCAGGGGACGCCAGAGTCTGAAAAGGTCAGTGAACTAACAAGTATTTCTACTGTATTTTACTTACAGTCTCTGTGTGTTTTCATGCAGTGCAGTTCGTAATCCTTTCCGCCAATCATCTATTCAACCTTTCTTCCGCATCCTACCGTTTATTTTTTCATGACATGTGTGCATGCAAGATCCCCGCCCCACCCACCCCCATCTCTCTCCCGATCCCTAAGCCTTACCTTTACAAGCATAGATCATAGATTAATTAATATAATATTATTTTGCCACTGCTGCACTCGAGGTTGCCAGATTTATTTCAAAATTGGTGCCAAATTAAAGATTTTGTTTTTCTTTTAAATATCTAAGTATAGCGTAAATATGTTAAATTGATGAAAACCATTGCTTTGTAATGAGTATGGCAAAGCAATGGTTTTCATCAATATAAGATACTTTCATAACATTCTTGTAACTTTAAAGGAAAAATAAAAAAAAAGGCCAGGGTGTTATACCAAACTTTACTTTCCACTTTCGAAATACGACTGATTTCCAAAATTTAACATCAAAAAACGCCAACTTGGCACCCATGGTCGAACTGGCCGATTTTTACTTCTGTTGAATACAGTTTATGTGACTCCTTTTTCTTTGACCAGAAATTAC
>JAWQUT010000033.1:3110014-3222693 GCA_033807755.1 Ellobium chinense
CCTGACATTTCCAGGTTCAGTGACATTATTTCAACAACAGTAACTCAATTAAAATCATCAAGCGAAAATCTTTTGTCACATGAAATTCATCCAGTGTTCCAACAACTTGACACCCTGGGTGACACATGGAAGCGTAGTTTTGAAAAAAAAGATGAATCCTCAGCCCAGTTTTTTTTTTTTTTCATTTTCCATGAGAACCAGTCAATTTTTCTGATTCCACATATTTTCCAGATCTGCAAACACCAATGACAATTTTCCATGTCTTTTTTTCTTTTTAACTTTTTCAGATCTGTGGCAACCCCAATACTAGCTACACATTGTGATCTAATGCAGACAAAAATGAAATAAAAAAAACACCAAACCAAACCCAAAAAAACACACCTCTGCCCTTTGCTGGGAACACAAAGTGGAAACCAGTTTTGACAAAAATTAAATTTCACCATAAAACTCACGGGACTTTTAAAATTTCCTCCCACAGTGTATGCTATCACAGGTAGTGCACAGACATGGTAAAGTGATATGGTTAAATTAGTATGGCAGTGTACAACATGGGCATGTTTTCCAAATACATCAAAACACCAGCCTTGAGTCTCTAGCTGCCACTATAGAAAATATTGCAGCTTTGACATGCTGGTAATCAAGCTTATTCATAAAGAGCAGATATGGCCATTTCCTAGAGGTTGCAATGCAGAAAACATGGTGCTTACCTCATGAAGATAAGTGCATTGAAGTGTTTATGCAAAACTGCACATCAAAACGCTGAATAGTGCATTTTTCTTCTTTAAGGCTGATGATCTTAGAACAAATATTATCTGCAGTTGGACCAACTGTCTGATACCAGCTTTCACCTATGTCCCTTGAATACCTCTATGCATGATCTTACAAGGGTTTTTCTGGACGGTCTGTCTGAAACAGAATTTTGAAGAACTTAACACATACTTTGATACAAAATGAAGTTTTCTACAATTTCTGCATTACAATCTCAGAAAAAGGCCACATCTCTCCTTAATGAAGGAACAGCATCTCACCAGTCCTCATCTTTTCTCTTCCCCAACAACAAATCAATAACAGCAGGAACAATTCAAAATTTAGTTGGAGGAATGTTGTGAAAAAAATAAATATGTTATAAAAATTATTACAAGCTGTGAAAAAAACATTGAAATTTGTTACTATAGCACCTTATAAAAATTTATTACAACTTTTTCACTGCTTTCTCTTTTCACCGAAGTCTATAGAGGAAGAACAAGATAAAAAAAGAGAGTCATATCATCTTAAGTAGGTTCATCTTGAAATCATCATGCAACACTTCATTTCTGTCTTCGCTCATTTTTGTCATAATTATTATTTCAGAAAAAATATACATGAGACACATAGAAAACTACATAAACAACCGTGTACAGCATGGCTACTGGTTTGAAACTTCTTGACAGAAGTATATGTATTCCCTTCAATTTCATAGTCACTGCCATAAAATCGTACAGTGGGAGACGTGAAACATTCTGGTGATAAAGTGGAGTATGAACACGAGTGTCACTTTCTTGCACAGAAAGAAATATACAGTGGAACCTCAATATTAAGTACTCGGATAATAAGTACAGTATACTTGTTATTAAGTATGAAATTTACATGCACAGATACAGTATTATTCTTTCATTTCATTTATAGGACGTACCTCAATAATACATACACCTCAAAAATAGCTGTATATTTTCCATGCACCAAAAACATACATATTTTGAGTTTCCCTTGTCTTCTTGCTCTAAATATGATGCAAAATTTATCTGGCTTGTCAGGTTAGTGAAGTCTTTTGTTTCATAGTGAAAATAGTAGTAACCTTCCAGAGTGCTGAATATATGAGGTTCTATAAAAATTTGAAATATTATGTTGATTTAAAAAAATTGTCCTTTAAGTTGTGACCCATAATCTTCAGAACTGTCATATGTTGGTTATTCATCTGCTACTGGTTCAAGTAAATGTGGTGAGCTTTTTAACAGAACTGGTGTGTTCTTCAATTTTTCTTCGTCATCTGTGAACAGTATCATGCCAGCTCACAAATTCCTCAATAGTAACAACAGTTACAAACTAAAACTCCAGCTAAAGAATGTTGATGCACCCTCCCTGGTTCAAAAATTTAATCACGATCTTGAGAATACAGTGGTAGAATCGTTTAAATAATGTGGCAACTCATTACAAACCTGAATAAACATAGCACTGCTATTGTGTACAGAATTTCACAGCATGTGTACTGCTGTTTTTGAAAACTTTGTGTTGATGGTTTACCCCCACCAGCTTTATATAATGAATATGACGAAAATTCCACCACACACCCAGGTTCTGGCAAAATCCTCGTATAAGGAATTCTGACATTGAAAACTTTCTCCTGATGGAATGATTTCACTCTAGATTGACATGTTAGTTACATGAGTTTTGTACTATAAGAGATACACAACTGTTATAGTAATACAGACAAGACATTTAAGTGAGAAAGATGGAATACCACTTGTGACAACCTATGATCAAGAATAGACATTCAACACCCATTACTGAGGAGATGAACAATGACGTTAATTTGACTAAAGCTCATGAGCAAATCCCATACCTCTCTAACCATTAACCCCTTTGCTACATCATGTTTTTTAAGTGCTGATGTCACAAAATACCATGAGCTCATTAGCTTGTACACTGAAACAATTCATTATATGTACAGGAAATATAATGTATCAGTATATAGGACATGATATGGGAATGCAATTTCAGGATGTACCAGTATATCTCTATAAGATGTTTGTAACAACAAGGAAGGACATACATGAAAATAATAAGTAGTGAAATGGTTCAAATCTGACATCACAGTTCTGTGTTGTCCATAATTTTCCTTGGCTGTCTATACATAAAGTAATAAACAGGAAATAGATGGTGGATCATGACCACTGATAAAAACAACATTTCTACTGATCACCACTGTTTGAAAAAAATGATATGGCATATTTCACACTTCTGAGAGAATGCAGGGAAAACATCTTCGTGGTAAAGTAGGAAAAAAAAAAGCCCCCGTGCATCTTTGCAAATGCATTTTTAGTGGGAAAATACTGGTGCATTTTAATAATTATTTTTTTAAACACATAAACATAGGCCTTGACCTCATAAAAATATAAATCAGTTGTTCAAATATGGTGTAAGTCTAACTCATATAGGAAGCACACAGATGATACAAGATAATACTTGCAGTGACATCTTCTAGAAAGCCTGAATACTTTGTGTACCTTGCCACACTTTCCTACACAACTATTCAACTATCTCTGAGCAACAGTGGAAAAAACTACCAAAATCAACACCCCCCNCCCCCCCAATTGTAAATCCTAGTATGAGAAAAGTGATCGTTCAACAAAGCGGACCATACTTCATCTAATTGCTTATAAGACTTAACAGTGAAGCACTTCAGGCTGGCAAATGTACATGTACAAAACAGCTTACATCTTAGCTAAGACAGGCTGACCAAATCAAAGTAACAAGCTACAACCTCATCCAACAAAATTTTAAAAAGTCTGTTTTGTCTGACTACGACAAAATGACCACTTAGCAAAAGCAGGCAATAAAATTAAATAAAATAAAATCTTTGCTTAAAGTGATACTGACTGATTGTTTTCTACAGATAAGAATACTTTCATCTTGTCTCAGTCCGTGACAAGGCTTTGTATATGAATTTCCTGGTTAAGTTGAAAGCCACTGTTCCAAAACCATAAGTAAAATGATTGAGGGCCGAGTGAAAAGAATGATAAGATGTTATACAATAGTAGACTCTGACTAGTGAAATAGGTTTATGGTGCCACGTTAATTAATGAACACTTTGTGCTCTTATGAGATTCAATTGTTTTTGTGCTTGAGACACTCTCATCTTATCCATACAGAGTAACAGCATTCATTCACTCCTTTTTTTCTGTCTTCACCAATCTATAAATATCAATATGTTTGCAATTTAAAATGTGTAAACCCAAAACTGCCTACATAATCTTAGTTATTTGAATTCCCTTAATGTTTCAATGACGTAACCCATGACAATAAGGGCTACACGCAATTTATGACTTAAGCAATAAGAGGTAAGCTTTCCTTAGAAGCATGAAAAACTCTGTTTCAGGAATGTAAGGAGACGAATTGTGAGATATCTGTCTTTTAAATGCTTCATTCAATACAAAGGAAGAGAGTTCACAATTTATTACTGCTGTGGCAACATGCCAGGATACATAGTCTGGAGACTTCGATAACTAGAAAGTTAATGATAACAAGCGGGCTAAGTCTGTCAGCAAAAACCATTTTTCCAGAAACGTGTGAATGACAATATGTACTATTGTCCATGACTGGAAGAGTGGGAGGTGTGAGCTGCTCTTTCCCGGGAGCTGTAATGCAGAAAACATGTGTGTGAAACTTACCACCTTCAGTCCCCTAAAGTTTGCATGAAAATTACAACAGCGCATTTTTCTTCCTTAAAAGTGATGATGTTAGAAACACTGTCATTTGTGATAGTACCACTTGTCTGATAACAGACTTCATCCATGCTTCACAGACAAACTTGTGAATGTTCCTATGAGGGCTTTTCTTGAACATCTATCTGGACACAAAACTTACGAGGAAATAAGTCACTTTGATGTAAAATGAAGTAACCTTGTATCTATTATATACAGAAAGTTTTTAAAAAGCACACATGGGATAATGCACTCATATTCATATCAAACATGAGATATAGGTAACTCCGGAACTACTAGAAATATTCTAGGACATTTTCCCAGCTTTTCCAGATCTATGGTAACCATGGACCAAAAGTAGTCTCAGGCTGAGAGAGGAAATTTTTTACGGCTGTCGGACATTAACAGCATGAGCAAAAAGAAATGACAAATACTTGAAGCAATTCATCACGGGAAATAGTACAAGAAGCATAATTTCTACTTAGAATATTGACAGCAAAAAAAATTCTAGGCTGTTAACATTTATACAACGAATATCACATGGTATATTAAAGCTTGTTTGCCATGGCAAATATGCAATCCTGGATCAGGACATCAGTATATTATTTGTGGTTGGGACAATTTTCAAAAAAAAAAAAGGAAAAAAAAATCACAAGAGAGATTTCATGTTACTTGATTAAAACCATCATTATCTGATCCACAGCAGTTATATTTTGATGGAGGTGTGGCAAGTGACAAAATATATGGTAAAATCCAAAACTTCCTGGACTGTGCCTATTAATAGTTATAGACTTACTTTAAGTGTTACTCAAACCTTCAGAACAGTCCCACTGTGAGTCAGCACAAAAAAACCAGTACCTCTGTCAAGCTTAGAAGGACATTTAGAATACCTCTCTGTATCAGCCTGTTGAACCCCATCTGGCATCTGTGATCGGGCATGAATCACCACTATCATCTCAAACTTCCTTTCAGCTGAATTTTCATGTCTGAGAAGTGGAAGAAATTATTGGAGCAAAGTCCTACCAATACTGGAGTTGGGGGATGCAAACCATACTGTTTTAAAGCCAAAAGCTGCTAAACTCTGAGGGCAGCATGTGCTAGTGTACTTTCATGATGCAGAAGTCCATTGCTCCTGTGCCACTTTACCAGCTGCATCTGTTTCACATTTTTTTACAGAACTGTCTCAGAATCCCACAGTAAAAATCTGTGGACTTACCACCAAGTGGCTTCCCTAAGATGAAAATTCAGTTGATAAAAATTGAGTTGAAGATGGTGCTTGACAGGCTGACACATACATACTTCTGGGGATGCTTTGAGGCAGGGCTATAAAGAGGCAGGGCTATAAACATTGCATTTACTAATACTGAGACTGCCTTGAAAGTAATGGGGGAAACAGTATGTCTACAAGTGTTGATAGGTATAGCATGGGAATTTTTGGGTCATACCTCTTAAGTAGGCTAAGAATGACATACGGTGCAATGCAGAGCCTACAACAAAAATACTGATTCAGAATAATGCTACAGACGTCTTTTTTTTTTTTAAAGTGATAAAATCAGCTGGAAGATCAAACATGATTTTAAAATAAATGAAAAATAACAGTAAGCAGTTCTGCACATTTAAAATAAAATTTGAAATGCCTAAAAAAATTTAAATTGTTATGTTGTCAAAAAAATAGTTACATACTTTTAAAAATAGTACAGTAGTTAAAAAAAAATATAGTTCACTGATTTTTAAAAGATGGAATGCCTAAAAGCAAATAAAAGTACATTACAAAAAAATATTGATCGTATCAACAGATGATCAGCAGGAGCTGATTAAAATCATATGTGAACGGTGTAAACTAGCAGCACAACAGATGAAACTCTAAGACAAAAAAATGACAATGATGACACTTTACTAAACCGAGCTCCAAAATGAGAAATGTACTGGAGTGTCAATCACATAAACTGGAAGGGCTGTATAAAGTATCTTGTCAAAACAAAGATGAAGTTTACAACAAATATACAACAGCTAATTGGACGTAAAAGTTTTTAAAAGGAATGCATTGGATGAACTAGCTCTAATATCTCTTAGTAACAAAGAAATAGCATATGGCATCTCATGATGGAGCTTTGGAGCTTTGGAATTTTCACCTTATGCACAATAACCTGGACCAAAAACAAAGGGGAAAAAATAGCAATTACCAACAATGCATCACTGTAACAATGAACATATCGGTAAGTCTGATTGCTACTTTCTGTTTTAAACTGCAAGTAAGAAATGAACAACAAATCCTCAATAACAGATCATTAAATAATACCAAAATGAACTACTGACCAACAACTATCTTGTGACATTTACAGACCTGCAAACCTATGTGGACTAGATCTGTTAAAAAACTGGATCTTCAGAAGCCAAATTTAAGTTTTGTTTTTTTGATACCTACATAACTCCTCAGAAAAAGACTGAAGTCACCATGACTGATTTTCTATCAAGACAGTGCCCATCTCTAGAGACAATCCATTAAAATTAAAGTACCTTTAATATTCAGGGATATTGTGAGATCAGTTTAATTCTTTCCACAATCATAATTTGTTATTTTCATGATTTCATAAAGTTATCATTCTAGTTTCTTGAGGTGTCAACTGCAATGAAAAAAAAAAAATGTTTATATCTTGCCACATGGTTCTCCCATATCTAACACATCAAAAAAAATTTTAAAGCCTCCAGGAAAAACAAGAATTGACAGGTCTGCTATAACCATGTCTGTGTTGTCCATTTACCATGAAAAGCCTCAGGTTCTTTCTCATCATTACCAAAATAACAAAAAAACTGCAACAAAGAACTTGGCTATATTACTCACAACTCTGGCTGCTACTAATCTAGTGTCACAACATAAACCACCAACAGCTTGATTTGCCTTGGATGCCTATGTAGCGCCATCTGATATGAAATATGAATCACATGAAAGTGGTGTCATCGTAATTTGACTTGTTCTTGGAGCGAGCTTCAAACAGTTCCCGCACTAGGCTGGCTTTCTCTTTCTCAAGCTGACTGATCCGATCTTTCTTTTGTTCAATTTCCTGTGCATGACAAACATGTATGTTAGTGGTATAGGGATAATTGACATGTCACATCAGTGGATAAAAAGTTGAAACTCGGAATCTAGCCCCTGGGATTATAATGCCGCTTGAAAGTTTCATTCCATCTCAATCATAGGAATTGCCATTAATCTGCTCGATTAAGCACTGATAATCTTTTTGGCCAGCATTAGAATTAGAATGCTGCCCATGTGCATCAATTTGTCAAACACATGCAGAATCATTTCAGTATCACAAACCAATACCACATCATGAATAAAAACAAAAGGTGCCTATGGACACCTCAATTAAAGTTAGATGCCTTAATGGCAAAATTAATTTTTCAAGCTAGTGTTTTAAAAACACTTCAAAAACTAGTCTCCAGTGGTTTCTCTTACTTTCACAAATTTCACTTCAAAGACGTTGAAGTATGATTTTTTTTTGTGTTTGAAAATATGAATAGGTTTTGTGAGGAGGTTGTTTTCATTTAAGAACATGACCAATTCCTTCATTTATTGTATCTATTTTACATATAAAGATGGAATTAGAAGTCTACCTTTCTCACTCTTCTGGTCCCAGGGGTGAGTATGTTATCAGATTTTTACTGTTTATGTAAAGAAGGATGGCAGCAAATAAGGGCAAAATTTTCAAACACCAAAATCAACATATGGGTCTCTGTTCATGAAAGAAGTCACTTTGCCATTTTTTCCTACTTGTTTGCATGTTAAAATGTTAAAAATGAATATTTAAATGGTTTTCAAAAAATTTTTGGTACTCTACCATCCTTTGTGTAAAAGTGAACTGTGCTAAGAAGAAAATAAGTTTTCCTACATTTCGTAGATGGCTGTTGTGCTCTTTCAATCCTTTTGCTGCTCCATCACCCGCTCCTCCTGCTGGCTTGGGAGCTGCAGTTGACATGGCCAGGTTCATATGAAGTGGGAAACCCTGTGAGTAAGATGAAAATACTGGCACTGACACAAAAGCAAAAAGAAGTGAGTGTGAAGATAAAGAGACTGGCCTTAGTGCATGAATCTTTGATGACTGCCTAGTAATAAAAAGCTCATGATTTTTTAGTTTATTAAAAGTATTTATTATAAATGTCCAGGACAGGTAAATCTTCAAATTATGAATCTTACATGTTTCAATCAAATTAAATTTTCTGGGTCACTGACAGTTAAAACGTCAAGCATCAAGGATACATCCAAGAACAAAGTATATCTAAATCTCTGAAGCAACAACTAAGAATAAATCATAACGGAAACTGAGAAACTAATAAAATATTATCAGATTCTACCAATCTACATGAAATTATATCACCAGAGAGTCATTTCTTCCATTATAATTTCTCTTTCGAGCTAGTAGCTTTCCTTCTGAGCAGCATTCCGTATTTATGGAAAATGACCACATATACCAAACCAGGTCAAATTCATCTTTTGATATCTCTGTCTCGAACCTGATGTTCTCCAGTTTGCCATTTGGTTGTTTTCTCTAATTTTGTAGGTCTCAAAACAGCCAACTATATATGCCACTGATTAACTGACAAAAACAGCACAATGTTAGTTTCTCGAATCCCCTGTCAAATTTTCATTTTCAAGAATATCGTCTTTTCCCTAAAATGGCAGCACTACTAAGTTTGACTTCCACCATGCCATTGTTTCTCCAGCACACTTCTTTAATACCTTTTCCGAACTCTCCAGCAGTGTTCGGAGATGTTGGTTGATCTCTGCAATGCGGGCTCTTTGGAAATTCATCCTTTCTTGATATGCTTCAACAGAATTGTCCTAGGAAAAATGATACAGAAAACAATAAGCTCTCACTGCTTTTTGTAATTTGCATGTTAATATGGAAGCCAAAATTCTTCTCTCAGGAATAAACAAATCCATTACTTCACAAAACTCACTAAGACAGACAAACAGAAACTGGATTGGGCACAAAACTCATTTCAGTGACAACATTTCAGCAACTTGTCCATAAAGCAGAAAAACTTTCTGATGGCTGGAATTTCACAACAATTACTTTAAAGGTGAACAGTTAAAAAACTGAATAATATGTATGAAGCACAAAATACAATTATGCACAGTATAGTTGGTGGTCGTGTGTCTGTGTACCTGGCCAAATTTTCCATTAATAATCTACATTTTGAAGAGTTTTTTGCCGCTCATGAAAGAAAATAATCTCATCTTCAATCAAAGCATTTATTTTCACTCCATCTTCAACATACAGATTCCGGGAGATCCATAATACTAATAATAGCTGAGCTTTGATGCACACTTGTACATGCATGCTAATGTACACTCACACTATAATTCACTTTCCCCAACATTGTTTGTTTGTCTGCTACTGCAGCCAGCTGTTTCATATACCATTCCTTGGCTGAGTCGACCATGGCAAGTCCTGAACGCAACATGGTTGTCTCTTCCTCTAGCTGTTTCATACGTTTTAGCTGGAAGAAAAATGGCAAACAGGAATCTGTTTTAGTATAAGGTTATGAAAGTAAAAGATGTCTGAGGCCAAGTACAAAAAATCCATGGTGCATTAAAAATATAATACTTGGCATCCATGTTGACATATAGGGCTGTTCACAGATCACAGTCATTGTTGGCTGCATGTCAATGAGAAATATTGATTGGTAGAAAGTGGTAGTGCTCGTTGGAAAATGTGGAGTATCCAATCAGTGAGTGTTAACATGCCACAGGCATGCACGAACTTGATAAATAGCTCTATTGTGTTGGAATCCACAAAATTGACATTAGGAGAAAACAAGAGGAAGAACATTATTTCAGAAAAATTAAATGAATGCAATAACTCAAAAACAAAACAACACCATTCCTCTGCTGAACAAAATAGTCGCAGTTGTGCTATTCAAGTCCATACCATGTTCTGATCAATGCCATTAGCCAATGTGTGTCTTCTTCCTGACCCGTGTCTTCTCACTGTGGCTTTCTGGGGACCTGCTTGTTGTGGATGTTGTTGTTTTTGTTGTTCTTGGTCATCTGGTCTTCTTTGGAACTGTTCAATGTTTGCTGTTCAAAAGAAAATAGGCACACATTACACCTTTTGGTTGGTGTCCAAAAGCTGTGATAACCAAGAGCAAATAATTCATCATCCATGAAAATGTTGTGGAAATCAGACCGAACTGACAGAAGCTCAAGGAAGGGTATATTCTCTTTTCATTGCTAACCACTACATATTCCCATTGTCAGTTAAAATATCAAACCAACCCCTGTCCCTAGTTTTCATAGTGAAATTTCTCTTATATATCTCCTCATCTCCTTCTACCATACAAACATTATATTATATATCCCTTACTGTACCTGAAAAACATTCCAAGACAAGATAAGCATTTGATTGTTATATTGTTGATAAGATCTGCTGCTTTTAAAATGTTCAAACATTCTGAGGATTCTATTGAGCAAAATGAAATTCAAACAGTTCCGTTTAATTCATTACAACATTTAATCATAGAAAACTGCAAAATATTCAACAAATGAATTTTGCAAAAATAACCATTAAAAAAAATCATACCATAAATTGCATGGTCTTGACTGGGGTTCCTATGTGAAGGAGAACTTTGGTCATGCCCACCATAGTGTTTGTCGCCTGCTTGGGTGGCTGTCCACTCTCGTTGCCAGTTTTTCAAGTCATTCAAGATTCGTGCATTCTGTTGAACATCTCTTGGCGGAACTGCTGGAGGTGAATCTGAGTGGAGGTTTGGGCCAGACATTGACTTTTTCATCTGTGAAGAAGAATAATTCATTCGTGGGGGCCTGTCTGTTCTTGGTGGAACAGCTGGTGGTCTCTCCCTATCTTGAGGAGCTGGTAACTGAGTACTGCTAGTTACCCTTCGGAAATTTCCAGCTGTGTTGGGTGGTCCATGATGACTCCCCACAGCATTTGGATAATTGCTTACTTCTGGTTTGATTGCATATGCACTGTAAGGTGGGTCCCGCTGTGTCACAGATCCTGATTTTAATGTCTGGACTGGTGAGGATTTTCTGTGGCTCTGGAAGGTTGACGGGCCATTAACATGTGAATCACCATGGTGGCGGGGATCTGCTGGTTTGGGGTGGTAAGCATGAGGGTGATACTGGTGTGGTCTTTGACTAGCTTGACTGGGGTTTTGTTGCACACCATCATAATCTCTGGTGGTAATATTTGAAGGATACCTGCTTGCATGCCGAATATCATTCATAAACTTATTACTGCTCCCATCTTGTAGATGACCTCTGTCCAGAGCATTGTATTCCTGCAAAGGGGTGCGATTCTCTTTGGCCATGAATGGCCTTCGCACCTCTGCTGGTTCATCTCGCCTTTTGGTCAATACGAGCTTCAAGCCTGCAACAAATCTGTCAAAGCTGAGGAGACCATTTGGTGGGGTAACTTTTCTGAGGCCTTCAACAACTCCTGGAGGCAGGCCTCTCACTCCATCATCACTCCATCTGCTCTCAATGTCTTCAAGTCGAACCAAACCTGAGCGGCGTTCGTCTAAAATATCAAAGAGAATCCTGAGGGATGATATGAACTGTTTTGGAAGGCCGTCAACCGAATCTTTCATGCTGGAAGACATCCTAAGCCACAGCTTGTCTAGTTAAACACTTCCATGGGTGATGGGGACACGGTTACCTCTGTACAGACTAGGCTAGTCGACTGGATTTGTTATTTCACGTTTCACTCCATTGGAATAGTCGGCATTTCAAAGGAAATGTGGGGCAACGAAGGTGTGAAAAGTAAACGCAGAGTTGATTGGACAGCTTGTACGCAACGAACCAACAGCGCTGCAGGTGAGAATACTCTCGATCTAAATTGTACAATAAGATGCAATGCACTGATAATGGTTTCAGTGGTATTTAATGTTTAAATTTAACAGCGAACGATGAGAATCCTCGTTAAGCCGTCAACAGTATTTACAACACTGACATAATTTGTAATGAAAACAATATTATACATTACGTAGTTTCATTATGGATCACTCAGAGGCACTCAGGAGAGATACTGATGAGCTGCCAGGTGGCACTACTATCTTTATGCAAAAACTATGTACTGTTGCCAAAGAATAATATTGTTTGTGGAAAAGACACTGCTTGTATTAATACGATTTTACCTATGTTGAGCGAATTGGTACTTGGTCTCTAATTCAATATGATAATGCTTCCAAGTAAGATCTGAAGGTGTTGAAGAGTGAAGTCTTAATGGGGAGTCGTGAAGTCTTACTTAATGTACAAATATTTCCAATCTTCAAAAGAAAACAAAAAAGCAACAACAAAAAAACAACAACCAGAAGTCATTGGCTTTTTACACTTAGCAAAACACGGGTTTTTTTTTTTTAATTTTAGCATATGTTTGGAGAATGAAGATGAGAGGAATGAAAAAAGACATTAACTGTCTGTGATATGTTCAAAATTGATTACCTGCACAGTTTGGTGCTACTTGCAGTTGTTAAAACTATACGAATTTAAGTGACAACAACACAAAAAAAGTCCCTGTTTTGATTGCTGGAGACAGATTGCGTGTGTTAAGTCTCAAACGAGCGTTTTGGCATGCTACTAAGCCGAATACCTGTCATTGAAGATTACCGATGGGCCGTATATGTATACATTCACCAATACTCATGAAAATACTTCCAAGATTTTGTTAGATAAGAATATTGCGTTTTCAAATATGCTAGAATTATAGTACACGTAGAACTACATGTCATAGCGGTATATACCTATTTTCTGTGCCGAAATACAGTATGTTTTGGTCATAACTAGCTTCTTCTGTTTTATTTTATGACTTTCAGAAATCAGTTTGAACAAGATACTCGAGTACTTATGTAGATACTCTATATCGCCCATTCTCTGTAACTGGCTTCTGGAATCTCAGCTGTGAGGCAGTGAGGACTTGCAGAGGGGCTGTTACTAGTCTAGAAGAAGGTATCTTGCCCCGTGTAGCTCTTTGAGGTATGCATAAAGCTGAGGTATCTTTTGCGGTTACTGCACCCCTATCAGTGAACATAGCTCAGTTATATCAGGAAAAAAACGCTCCTTTGTATCGAAAATATCACCATCTAACTGCCGTTCAACTATCCGTCGGCAATGTCAACAAACCAAAATGGCGTCGTGTCTGGCCATAGTTGAAGCTATCATGAATCGGATATACTCCAGTTGTGGTTGATTGATACTGAAATAAATGACATGAAAATAATAGCTAGATATATTTATCTATATTTCATGTTTCACTGCAATTAGTCATAACTGTGTAGACCTCTTTTCCGTGGCTTATAACAATGAAGAATGCTTGTGTAGTAAACAGAAAAGAAAAGGAGGTGTAGCTTACCTGAATTTTAGACCACTACTAGACTAGGTCTAGGCTAGTTGCTCAACTTGTTATCCATAGTGATAGTTTCAAAATTTGAAATTCTCATTGCAGCTGGAAGTTTTTAGAAGATCTTAAAGAGTTAAGTTGCATCTTGTAGTTTATGTTTTCAACACTTAGTTTCAAAGATAAAGATCAGTTGACTTTGTATCTATTCCTGGTTTACATGGCAAAATTATGTTTGGTGAAGCTATGTAAATAAAATGCTGTAAAATCTAAATAATATTATTCACATTTGGTTGGTTTATTCCAACATATTTTAATATTTGGTTTTATCATCATGAAAGAGATTAGGTTTTACAGTAATTTACTGCAAACACAAGCAGTTACATGACCTAGGATAGGTCTGATTAATCTATTAATTATTTATGTAGTACG
Organism: Ellobium chinense; assembly: GCA_033807755.1. Lineage (NCBI taxonomy): Eukaryota > Metazoa > Mollusca > Gastropoda > Ellobiida > Ellobiidae > Ellobium > Ellobium chinense. The sequence goes on from JAWQUT010000033.1 coordinate 3,124,266, forward strand.
GGCAGCAACCAGTTGCCTAGAGAACTTGGTCTCCACTTGTACACTTAGCTCTTAGTGATTGCATTTTTACTGTAGACTTCTACAGAAAATGAAAAATTTAATGGAATGTAATATTTTTCGTAGTTTTCATGATCTTCAGACAGAGATACTGCCACTGAATTTGATGACAGTAGGATTTTGTTATAGATTTGTAGTGTAGATTAGGACAGGCACTGACAAATTAAACAGTTGTCATTTTGACTCATTTGTGACAAGAGATCGTAGCAAGATTAGTTGTCTAATCGGTACTCCGAGATTGTAGTAATATTTAAAAGATTACTGACTGAAAAAGCAAAATTCGTTCAAGTGAGACATTTTTTTTCTCATTTTCATGTTTCATAAAATCTGTTATACTTTGATAACAAGTGCATATTGTTAAGTTACAACCTTATGAAATTATGTACTCCAAAACAATCTGTGTGACTCAGAGAAAAGGCAGAAATATATGTAGGTTTTACATGTCAGTGTCACTGACATAGTAATGTTGGGGATCAGGGATTAGCCTTTTCAAGAATCAAGTCATCATAGTACTGGTAGAATCACATAACTTCTGACCGCAGGTACTCAAACTTCTTTCCTACTTGTTGCAAAGCTCCAATCTCATGCTCTGTATATCTGTATATGTATAATCAGTTTACTTCATGAACTGTGAATGCCGCACAAATTTGAATTTTTGAGATCCTGCCCTGTAATTCCAGTTCAAGAGATTTTACTGTGCTTCTCTCTCCTAAGGTCGACATAATTTGAGAAAATGATATAAAGTAATCAATCTAGTACAATCAGCGCTGCCCAGTGGCGAGTTCTTGGGAGCATGGAAAACTTTGTGAGTTAAAGGAGTTGCTATTATCTGGTGACTTTTATACAAAAATACAGCACTTCATTATGTCTGTGGAAAATGTTATCATTATAAGCTAGAGTTGCAGTTATATGGATTGCAATATAAAGTGGAGTTGACAGTAATGTCTCTCTCATCCATTCTCTCGTTAATTGATTGTCACACAGCCTGCCATTCCTTTACCAGGTAGATGAACAGTTTGTAAGGTATCATGGCTGAAGCAATGGAAACAGCAGAAATGGCTGAAGCCATCCCACCAGCCCCTGCCACTTCACTAGCTGCGCCTCAGAATGGCAAGCTGGCATACTTTGATGTGGAAAAGAAGATTGGGAAGGGGCAGTTTTCTGAAGTGTACAGAGCCAAGTACAAGATGGATGAGGGGTTGCATTTGGCCCTGAAGAAAGTTCAGGTGAGAAGACAATAACTTGAGCACTTATGGTTAAGGTGCGTTTGTGCTGAGAGATTATGCCTTGTTGTGTTGTAATGCTCCATGGTACCATCTAGCTGTACAGCAATGGTGCAAGTGTCAGTAGTAGGTGGAACTGTTTTGAAAAGGGTGACTTATGTAACATTGGATATGGTAAAATCTGCATTATACAGTATTTATCATTCATTGTTGTGCAAAATACTATCAGCAAAATGTTAGATTAGAATTCAGCATTCCGATGTGATCATGAAAGTAAGCCATGGAAAGAAGTAGAAATCTGATTGAGTTAATAAAAATTCCATGTTAAATTTCTTTTCAGATTTTTGAGATGATGGATGCAAAAGCACGAAATGACTGCATGAAAGAGATTGATTTACTTAAGGTGAATTAGCTTCAGAATTTTCCATTTTTAGAATTTTGGGGATCAGTGGTTGTGACAAGCAGCATGACAACTAGGAATTTATTTATAAATGAAGCCTCTGAACTGCTTTAGGCTGGAAGAAGAACTGTTTCATTTTTTCTGTACTGAAGGTCTTTTCTGTAATCTATGCCCACAGCAACTTAGAAATATGATTCAGTATTACAGCAGGTTTACGGGAGTATGTATGCTGAGAATAACTTGACCCTAGAATTACTTTCTGTACAATGGCTTCGCATGTCATGCTTGTCAGTTCAGTGGCTGAAGTCCATATAACACCTACGAATGTTTCTCATTAAGAATTTTACACAAATTGAAGGTAGTATTTAATAACAAAGTGCAATGGATTTATGTATCTTGAATGTTGATGCAGCGCAAAAGTAGATTTATGGCAAATACATTAGAGCTTCTGCTTAGCCTGATGATATTGCTTTCTTATTTAATCTTATCAGTAACTGGTTGTTATTCATTGCAGCAACTGGACCATCCAAATGTCATCAAGTACCTGGACTCTTTCATTGAGAACAATGAGCTGAATATTGTCCTAGAGTTGGCTGATGCAGGAGATTTACAGAGGATGATCAGGGTAAGTTTAGCAGTACCTCAAATTCTTTTCCTTTTTGGGAATTGTTAATATCTGGAGAAAATATAAACTTCATAGCTTGATAATTTGACTTGTAGAACATTTTTTTTTGTGTATTTACTTATGCTTGAGTTAGCTTCTGCTCAAAGCCAGAGAAGATCTAATTACTACTACCATCTCATTATTCTTTGTAAAAATGATACTCTTCTGACAGTTTCGGTATTTGATCTAAATGATACTCTTCTGACAGTTTCGGTATTTGATCTTGAAATTTCAATACTTTAGAAGGTGTTTAGAATAGGGGAGACAAAGGCATATAGAGTATAAAACCAGGGGGAGTGCACTCTGCAACCTCAGGCTTCTGTAGAAGCTATTGTAAGTCTCAGACAATGAAGTAACACTTATTTTTTTTGCTTTGTTTTGCACTTTTTCTTTTAGCACTTCAAGAAACAATGCCGACTCATCCCTGAGAAGACTATATGGAAGTATTTTGTACAGATATGCAGTGCCCTGGACCATATGCATTCAAAGAGGATTATGCACAGAGGTAGGATCCAGACATTCCAATACTTTTGCCTCTGTTTAGTCACAATCAGTTTACGCACTATTTCCACTCAGTCACATTTTGTAGAAAACAGTACTATATTTTGTACATAATTATCAAAGGAAAATCACAACTTTTAGAATGCTTCTGAGGATTTGCAGTAGGTGGAATTTGCAAGAATTTCGGAATAGGGGCATCCTTGGGAATATCAGCATTTTTATGATTTCAGTTTGGTGGATTCTATGATGTAATTTATGGGCTGTTAAGAGCGTACTGCTCACAGCTGAAGGGATTACATCATCATCATGATGTAATTAATGTCTGGTTCTCTAGTTGAGGACCAGCAACAGCGAAATGCCGTGTAATTTTAATTACAGTGTTTTGCCATTGCTTGGCAGTATAGTTCTTCAGTTTTCCTCTCCACCAGCCACTTGAAAAGGGGTCTGTTTGTTGAGTCTGTCATTGTCCTATGCCTTTTGTCAACAGATATCAAACCAGCCAATGTCTTCATCACTGCTCAGGGGATTGTCAAGCTGGGTGACCTGGGGCTGGGAAGATTTTTCAGTTCCAAGACCACAGCTGCAATGTCTTTAGGTTAGTGTTACATGTATCATGCTAACTTTCCTTTCATTATGCTTTTCACGGGATGAAGGCAGCTTAGTCTCAGAATTGCTTGAGCAACTTTGAAGGATGGATTAGTTTGTTTGTGAGGAGATGTAGAGAGTCGTGCTCGTCATTGGTGATGAATAGTATAGTAAACATGATGTTGGTGGTAATGATGCAACTAACAAAGCATTGGGGTTTTGGGGAGGGGGTGGAGGGAATTGTGTGCGAGTGCGATTTGTAGATATTCCTTGTAAGAACCCATCTGGAACCTCAGCTTGAGCCTTTTGGGGTAGAAATTGGTGTAATTATGCTTTTGATGGTGGCTGATAGATACAGAATGTGTTTAAATCAATAGAACTCTTTGCTTGAATCATTTGTTGATAAGGTCTGCAAAACATTCTATCATATCTTGATATTTCTCTCACAGTGGGAACCCCATACTACATGTCACCTGAGAGGATCCATGAAAAGGCCTACAATTTCAAGTCTGATATTTGGTCACTAGGTTGTCTCTTGTATGAGGTAATCATGCAATCTTCACTTTAAAATTTTAATGTTGTATGAATATTTATTACACTTTATACAAGATTACCTGGTTCAGAAGTGCTATAAAAAAAGCATGAAACATACTCTTCTTTGTGGCCTTGAAATTCAAGGAGTTTTGGTCCTTCAGTTTCAAACCATGCCTAGATCCTGGAATAACGTTAGTAAATCATGAAATATTGTAGATTTTATGACAGTCTTGAAAATAAGTAAACTGTATCTTAGGCTGCTTTAGCCTTGAGCAAGTCACTACCTGATTTTTTTTTTTTTTGTCTTTAAATGAAAGCATTTTATTCAGGTGTTCCAAATTAATGATCTAAAGTGGCTTCAGATGGCATGAACCAGGGCAGATACATTATCACTTTGCATCAGACGTGTCTTTAGAATGAAAGCATTTTATTCAAGTGTTCCAAATTAATGGTCTAAAGTGGCTCCAGATGGCATGAACCAGGGCAGATACATTCTCACTTTGCATCAGACGTGTCTTTACATTATGGCATGATGTTGAAACTGTTCCTGATTCCTTATTACAACTAATGCAGCCTGCTTTATAGCACAATATTTTAATATAAGTCGTGTCATTGCAATGCTGAAAATTATTTTTAAAATGTGTACATTTGAACTATGATCATAATTTTGAAATCTGTTCTTTTATGAGTGACATAGAAAATGTATAAACAAGTGATTTTTTGAAATTTCAGATGGCAGCTCTGCAATCGCCATTTTATGGAGACAAGATGAATCTGTTTTCTCTATGTAAGAAGATTGAGCAGTGTGACTATCCTCCACTACCAGCTGATTGTTACTCAGAACAGGTAAGTTGTAGCAGCTTCTTTAGATGGTTACATCTGTATAAACAATCTTTATTGTGTACGCATATAAATTGTCTTTGTTGTTAGTGATACAAAAATTTGCATGTGATTAAATTTGTGGAATAGTGGAATATGATGTGATTTCCACATGGATTATTTCTTGCATAAAAACTTGTATAACTGTTGTTTAACTGCTGTGTATGAGTTTGAAATGCTTTCATGAATCTCACCCCTATGGTTTCCTGAAAATCTTGCCACTACAGGAAATGGTGTGGTAAGCAAATGGGTTTGGAACAACTAAAACCAAATCATCAAACTGTGAAGCTAAAACTAAATAAGCAGCTATTGGAATTGTCATTAACATCACTGACAATAATTAGCAAGCTGAGAGTCATAAGAATAACACCCGACATGTTAATGTTGTTCTGATATTGTATGTTTTGCACCTGTTTTTCAGTTACGGTCCTTGGTGAATATGTGCATTAACCCTGACCCTGATCAGAGGCCGGACATACAGTATGTGTACGAGGTTGCCAAGAAGATGTACCACATGTTTGAACAGCACCAACAGCAGCGGCAAGTGCCAGTTGTACAGATGCAGGAGCAGCAGGTGGCTTAGGATTTATAAATCCGGTTGGAATTAGTATGACTCAGTGGGAACAGGACAATCCAAGACTGGTGGAATTCATAATGAGGACTGTTTGAGAAATGGTGTGATTGAAAAGAAACGCAGAAGCTTAATGATGACTTGTATGTCGCTGATGTCATCAGAGTGGAAATGCTACCATGCTTTAGTAAAATATAGCAACTAATAGAGGACCCATGTGACAACAATATTAGAGGAATAGGTACACTTTATTAATCCCTCTTAGGACATGGGAAATTTGACTTGGACAAGTGCAATAATAATTAAAATATAAAAGTAATGAGGAAAATAATAGTCGATTATGACCCATATACACATGTATACATATATAAACACTCATGCATGTTGCATGCACACACACATACACTCACACACACACACACACACACACACACGCACTCAATCAGACACATACTTACACTGATTTACAATAGATGATAAGGGTCAAAAGACCTGTGGTTTTTTATTTAACAAGAGTACTGTATCTGAAAACTCACAGGAAATTTTCAGCTTTTGTATCATTGGTCTGGTTCCATTCTTGAAAGGAATACTTTCTAATATTTTCATGCTGCGGACGGTATTGATTGTAGTCGTAAGTCCATTTTGTCAAAGTCATCTGTAATTAGTACCACCCATGATGTGTGGAGCAAATTTATTGGGATATCTCTAATTTTTCAAACTGCTGACTTTCTGGTTTTACCGTGGTATGGTAGCATGAGTGCTCACAAAAATAAAAACATGGTCAGTATTACAGGCTTGCACTCTGTGTGGTCAAGCTAGCTGCCTTTCCACTGGGGGCAAACATGATATACAAGGTAGTAAATATTTGTGGTAATAATCTTTGTTGAATGTTTTGTAACTAGGTGATATTTTTATGTGTTACCATTGTAGAATTTGGTACTTAACAAGTAGATGGTAATAATTTTGAGGTGTGAATTTTAATTGAGAAGTGAGGGGCACATAATACCAATGATATCTACTTTGGGTGATTGTGGAATACATGCTTTACAAGGTGAATGTTCATGTATCATCTTATACTCAAGTGGAAAATTATATTTAAGAGATACTTTCATCTTAACATTAATTTTTTTTAATGGTTTTGTATAGAAATGACTGGAACTCTGACATTTTACAAAATAGGGCTTATCTTTGGCAGAATTTTGTTCGAGAAAATTCAGTGTGAGGTAAGCTTGAGGCTAAAGTCAATAGATAGTAGGTTGTAAGAAGAAGTCACGAATTCACAAATTCAGCCTAGTGTTAGAGGTTATAAGTTCGATGGTGGACTTGCAACATGTGTTCATGTTTTCAGGTGTCATGAACCTTGAGGTTACATAGGGACAATTTAGACAGACTCTTTAGTGCAATGTAAATTGAGTTATTGTGAACTTCTCAACTACTGTTGTAGGTGAAGCTTTTAGAAGGCCTTGATTTGAATTTCCGAATACCTGAGAAAGGGGGTTTATTGCTAGAATGCCAGCCAGTGTGTGGTGAAAATCCAAAACTTTGGAAGTGTGTGTAATGGATCTATTTATTTAAAATCAACAACCTTGTTATACTCCTTACAGTACAGTCTGAAATACTTATTAGTGGATTGGAAGTGTGTGTAATGGATCTATTTATTTAAAATCAACAACCTTGTTATACTTCTTACAGTACAGTCTGAAATACTTATTAGTGGATTTATACATATTATCTCTACTTATTTACTGTGAAAAGTAGTGAATTGTAGATGTCATTTGTGTACTTTAGTGAAGAAGTATAAACTAGGCAATGTCAGTTGTCTCCAGTTGGTAGAATTCTTAGTATACTGGGTAGAAATTATTTACAACCTACGAACAAGCATGCATTTCACACATTAATGTATGTTAAATGTTTAAACATATTATTATTAACTTTGTCCAGGATTAAAATTGTGGCTTGTTTGTTGAGCAGAAATGCTAGTAAGTGTATGGAAGTCAAATGTATAAATATTTATCACATGTAAATGTTTATAGGTAAAGTTAGTAACTACGTAAATAAGTCCTGGCCTTATTTGTCTGTTGGAAGCACACTTAATGACATGATGAGCTCATGGGTTTGCTTTTATCTGTGAAGCGCGTCTTGGGTTTTCCAGACAGGTTAGATCAGGCGGACTCTTGTCACGAAAGTGGTTGTATTGACAGTAACTGCTATAAAACTTTGCTGCCATCACATGAGTAAGTTGCATGCAAGCTTTATTTACCACTGCCGCTGAAAAGGCTAGACATTCCAGCGTCAAAAAGGGTAATGAAGGGACTATACATAGGAATCTTAGTATAGTGAATGGTGAATTCACAGTCTCCTCAAACAATTTTGAAAACCCATGTCTGGAAAAACAGGAAAAAAGTTACAGCAGCACACTATCAATTCATTCTCACACTAAGCTAGAGAGTGGCTTGTGAAATGGTCTGTTATATCTGTGAGCTAAACCATTGGCATTTTAAGCCACACAGTGGAGAAACTGCATAGAGTGCCCAAGGAAACTTTGGAAGGGATCAAAGTATGCTGTGATAGACCTGCCAGAAATGTTTTCAGTGTGCTTCCTCACAACACATTTAGGCTCCTCGTTTGTTGAAGTTTGTAGAGTTGCAATTTTACTCCCGGACCCATCGATCTTTCACTGTGCATATTGTTGTCCTATTGCATGTGTGAAGTCCTGTTTTAGGCTGTAAGTTGTATGAGGTCCTTTCTTTGGTAGACTGGAAAGCAAGAGAGCTAGTTGAGAGAGAGTGAGAGAAAGGAAGAGGGAGAGAGAAAAAGATAATGTATTATTTTGTATTTGGGTGGATGCTGAAGTGAAAAAAAGTATGGCATATTAGATAGCTGTGTACACAGTATAAAGACTGAGCAAGAATATGTAAGATCTTCAACTCATGCTATTCCTTCCAACTTTGACACGTAGAGAGTATCTACAATTTTGTTTTCCCCAAAGTATTTTATTTTGTCCTATATACTGTGTTTTTCTGTTTTTCAGTGCAAAGATTGTTTCAGATTTAAGGAATGTTGGAGCATTATATTTATTTTATTGTTGAAAAATGAAGTTGTCAGTGTTGCAATGCTAAAGACATTTGACACAGTTGATGTATCCATGTCAGACTTTATGTTTTCACATTGTGCCCATTCAAAAGTTTATATTGTTCACCATAGCTATGGGCTAAAAGATTTGTATGTTTACTCTAATATTTTTTCAGGAAAGAGTATGTATATGGGTTCATATTTTCCATTTATGAGAAAAAAAGATTTATGATACAGACAGTATTAATTAAATGCAGATAGGATCAAAAAATCTGAAATATATGATATTCTCAATAGATTGTTTCTAAAGAAACAAGACGTTTTACATAGTGTTTAAAGACAGATTTCCATGTTATGGAACAACATTATAATCATTACTCAGAGTAGATTTGGAAAAGACTTTTCTTTTTCATTTGTGCTGAACAAAAATTGGTCACTATGACTACTTTGTCAGCATAATTTACCTATAATTTGGGAAAAAAAACCTGGTTTCCAAATTTTGAGCATCACAAATGCATTGCCTGAACTTATGATGCAGCATTGTGATAATTTGTAATTAACTTTTCTTTGGGATCACAAAGCATAAGTGGCTGATTTTACTCATACATTACTTGAGGATGAGAATGCTTTTATAATGTGAAACATAATGCCTTTCAAGTTTCATATGTGCGCCACACATAATTTAGTAATAATCTGGAGAACTTTATACCTTTTACATTTTAATAGCCACACTGTACACCTACCGTCCATTGTATAAGAAGTTTGTTACTTTTTTCCTTATATTTCAGAATTTTAAGCCATATTGTCCTCTTTACAGGTGTTGTGAAAGTATTGTGTACCCCGCTTGCTAAATTTGTTATTTGCATGTCCTTTTGTATCAAACTTGCTAAATTCTTTATTTGATGTGCCCATTTTATGACTTAACGTCAACCAAAGATTTTTTACTGATTTACGATGCATGTGTTTCATTTGAATTCACACCAGCCAGACAAATATCTTTTCAGGGCCACAGTGCAGTTTTGACTGGCAGGATAGTAGTTTATCTCTTGATGTGAAAAGTTCTGATTTAGATGCTGCCAGTGGTGATTTCTATATCACAGGGTATTATAGGATGACTGGATGACATATGAAGACATGTGAGCTGCACTACACGGCTTGCAGATTATCTCTTCGTTATGAGACTGTCTTCCTTTACTGATAAGCAGTCTAATATGACTTCTCGTGATGACTTTCCATTTTCAAATACTTCTGTGTGACATCAGTCATAGCTGTGCTAGGTTGTAATTTGAAACCAGTAATAGACAACCTCTCTGTCATATGCTTGGGGATAACAAAGCTGGTGAATTATTATTTCTCTTCCTGTTGAGCTTCTGTCAACTTTTTAAAATGTTTTCCATGAGCTAACACCATTTTACTTTTACATGCTGGTATTTTCAGTGTCCGTCCATTGGGTCACTAGTCTTTTTACATCATTTTTAAAACTTCTGTTTTGCGCTTACTTCCTTCCAAGTATGTTGTCTCAGATACATGCACATATAATCATCTTTTGACTTCTCCTGTGTTTGAATGTGAAGGGTTTTTTTTGTTTTTGTTTTGTTTTTTTGTTCTCAAAAGTTGGAGGGGGGGTGGGGAGAGAGAGAGAAGATATTGAGTTTCTACAGAGGTTTTTGTTATTTGTAGTTTTTTTCCTGTGACTATGACCATTAATTTTTGTTTGTAAGTTACCCTTTAAAAGAAAAAGAGATCAGCATTTTGTTCATGTTATGCTTTTTGTTTTGTCTGCTGCATCATTTGTATAGCATTATTATATTCTGTTTGATTTAAACTTTCCATGAGCATTATGACATTTTGCCTCCGCTCTCCCACAGCTGCTAACTGGGATTTATCAGGTATGGGAGTATTACAGCAAGCAGGTGATTAGTTTGTAACAAATTAACAAGCAGCATCAAATTTCCTTTAATTACCACTAAATGAGATAGCTCACTTAAATTCCATTTTTAATTCTTTTGAATATTTTGTAGATATGTTGTTTTCAGGGAAGCTGCCATAATAGAAGCATATAAAGAGCTTCTACATTTTTAGTTTCTGTAGAAATGGAGGTTACAGAAAAAAAAATGATAGCGTCTCTGCTGTATATTTCAAACTGGAGACCTTCACCAAAGTTACATCAGAGAACTGAATATGTGCATATTTTACTAACTATAAAGCTTTCTTCCATCACAGTCTCTTATTAATGTCTTTTAAATTTCCCCCACTGCACTTTATTTGCAGTGACTGACTAAGCATTCAAATAGTCCATACTTTTTGCGTTGACATAACTTAAAACTTTGTCAGTGTTTCAGATGTTGCATCACTCACTGTGTGGATTTTCTCTGTGATACTTAAATTAAAGTGAAGTAAGTTTAGTCATTGTAAAGAGCTTTTGATTCCTGCACTGATAAATTATATATATAATATATAAATACATAATTTATTAGAGATGGGCATGTTGGTGGCAAGGCGGAGGTCACTTGTAAGTTTAATTCACCTTTTTCAGCTTTTACGTATTGTTATAAATTCGGTAACTTCAATAAGTTGAATTCAAATTTTGTTTCCACCTTCAGATATAGTTAGAAATTTATGAACTTGAAGTTGTTTTCCCTGGTTTTGAAAAAAAATGACTCTTGCTTTTCAGATTCTATCTTCATTCTTGTAGCAACATTTACTCTTTTGATGTAAATTTCATGTTGTTTTGAGAAATTATTTTTTATATGAGGAGAATATATTTTAACATTAGTTTTACTTGCACAGCATCTCTGCCTTGCTGCCAACCTGCTCATTTCTCCCATCAATCAATCACATGAAGCTTTTTTTTATTTTTTGGTTTGGTTTTGGTTGGGGGGTGTCTGTCATTGCTTTTGATTTTTACATTTTTGTCTGTTTGTAAATGAAAAGTGATGTCCAGAGTTAATTAGTCTTTAAAATTGTTCTGAAGAGATGAGAAAATTATGGAATGATATTGACATTAGTGATGTTGTTTAGCTATGAATTGTTTTTCAAAATTTAGGCACTTTTAGTTGACGTTGTTATTTATATCAGTAGTTTTTGTCTCTCCTAAGTGAAGTAATGGGCTAGGGTACATTTGTTTGTTCCACATAAGACAGTGCAGTAAAGTAGCTATTTACTAGAATACAGTCATGCTTTTTAATAACTTTCTTAGTCTAACCACAAGTATTTTCTGTACTAATAATATGCGACAGTTGACTTTGTTATAACACAGCATAGTCCTAGTGCTGTATTTGGACTAGAAAGCAGCTTAGCCTTTTATTATTATTAAATGTTTGTCCATTTGAATGGAGTTGATTCAGTTTTACTGAGAGTGAGAAATTCATTTTCCATATCAAGAAGATGTTTAATTTTTGTTGATTTCTTGATTTGTATTGTTAGGAAGAGAATAAGTGAGAAACAGAGATGTTGCATTTCTTTTGTGAAACATTTTGATCGGGTGACGTTAAAATTCTTTACTACTCACTCTGTTACAGTTCTGGTCCTCTGATTGCAATTTTTCCCACTTCTACTTAAGGAGCCTAAATTTACTAAAACACAGAGGTGATCGATTTGCAAAAATGTTATCATGTTAAAAAAATAAGGCAAAGTAAATGAATTCTAATAAAAGCAGCAGATTGAAGTTGGATTGTCTAACAGACGAAAGAAGACTAACTATTGCCTTTGTGGTAAATCATGGTTGGTTTCCTATGATTTCGCAAGGTTTTAATTCTTTGTTTTATAATAGAGCATGACTGCAGGTCATAGGTTTGCTGAAACAGCTTGCAGTCACATTTTTATTCATTTCGCAGAACAGTTCTTGCATGCAGTCTTTGGGTAGGGAGTTAAATATAAAGAAGAGAGATAAGTTGATTTCACGACTTTTCCGACTCCCATTCAAAACTCTGGATTACCCAGGTGTGTATTATGTTATTGGATTATTATTTAGAATGAGAAACAAAGCAGACTCAGGATTTGCTTAAATACTTTGCTTACCAGCTCTCAGGTTCATCATTATCTATAATTCCCAACCATTCTTCACATTCACAAAACTTCACATTCACAAAACTGTGTGCAATCTTAAAAATTCACCTAAAGGAACCTCCATTTGCAAACCAGTAAACAGGAACTACTATTCAAGACACTGACATCGCATCTTGCTCATTGACAAACGTGACTTATGAGCAGCCTTGGTAACACAGAGTTTGAGGTGTTAACTATTTCAATAGTGGCCTAGTTTAGACTTTGACTTTGTCAAATTTTGACAGTTATTGAAAATGGAAGTGGAGGAGCCATACTGGAAATTTGATGAAGTTGGTAAGCAAAGTATTCTGAGAACTGCACTAATGTCTTGTTTGTCCTTAAAATGTTCTCAAATACTAGATTTGTTCACATGTTTGAACCTCACCAATGTGCAAATAACTCATTTTGTTAATGTTTGCAATGCCTTGTACATAAAATAACATTCCTCTTCTTGCATGTGCAGAAGAAACTCAATATTAATCAGAGGGTGAAACTTGTGGCTGAAGAGAAAATTTTGCTGCTCAAAACTGTTGTGTTTATACTTGCCATTAGCAGATCCATCAGATCTCTAGCCAAACATGAGAAGATCAGGAGTAGAAATTTGTTGTCAAAAACATAAAAAATATGTATATATAAATTGTATAGTTTTACGAGTATTTAAAATATCCCTCTCCAAAATTTGTCAGAAAAGTTAACAAATATTCAGGATGTTTTCCATCAGACCTTTTTAAAATTCATGACATTTGAAATTGGACTAATATTCAAGGTGCACTGATGCTCAGACTGTTCCAGATTTAGAGCTCTTTTGTTAGCATTAGTTTGTATTTCACTTCAGAATCCACCCGGTGTGGTGTTGGTGGATAAGCAGTTCAGCTTTGAACTGAAATTGAAATCTTTGAAAAACTTACATCATTGTGGAGTGACTTGTCTTCGCCAGTAATTCCCTTAGCACTCTGCCTATCAGCTATTTAGGATGTCAGTATCTACTACTTCCAGCTGTTTTTCACATCAAACGCACCAAATTGCTTGTAATCTTAGATGAAATCAGCTTTGGGGATAGCCATTTGCAAGCAAATGGGAAACAAATCTTCAAGGCTCAGAAATCATTAATCGACAAACTCAGCGTGGGAGCATATTTTAAAAATCATTTATGGTATTAAGATTTTTGTAGCGGGCCAGTTTAGTATCTGTCTTAGAATTCAACAATTATCGAAAATGACTGCAGTGGATCAGTATTGGAGTTCTGATGTTTGCTGAAGTTGATAAGCAGAATGTTAAAAGTTTTAGGTTTATGTTGTCATCCTAAACAAAGTTTCATCATTAGCTCTTTTGAATAATCATCCTCATACCTTATTCCAACATAGCATTCTACCGTAATCTTCAGTGTGAGTTTCTTGTTGCTACTGTGATTCTCCAAAAAATAACATTCCAAGTGATATTTGTGCATATTCCAGTGCCTAGGCTAGAGCTGGACCGTGACCGATATGGATCCTAGGAAACACGATAGTCTGGTTCTAACCCATGTTCATCAAATGAAAAAGCAAATTCAATAAATGACAGTAATCCTACAGTATCAGGAATAATCAGCCTCATATAGTTTCAGTCTGCATAATCACACTTTACACTCAGTTGCAACATTTCATACAAAGCTTTACATATTAGTCCAGACCAAGAGCTTAACTGACCTTTCCAATAACAATTTTCAACATGGCTGAACTAGGCCAACCTAGGCCTCCTTATGGCTGAAATAGGACAGAGCAGTCCTCTTTTTATTTACTTCACAGTTGTTTTCAGCTCACAACACTTTTTTACCAATAGCTATAAGCATGTATTTGTTATGCACGCTATCGTGGCTAACTCTTTGGCCATAGAAAGTACAGGATTTTTTGTCCTGGCTGGCTGATTTGGAAAGGTGAATTGCAGTATTTTCCATACTCTGAAGTCCAGCAGGTACAATTCGGTGGAGTTCACTACATTTGCAATATTCAGACCTGATACATTGATCTTAATTAAATAGGTATGTCAAGCGATTTACGAGGGTCCATCTCTAGCTTAAATTATATTACTAATATTGTATTTTTTTAAAACTTGGTTTAATACCTTTTACAAAAATATGTTGGTGATGGAGAAAAGCTAACATTATTTTGCAAAAGAAATTTTGATTATCAAATGAGACTCGGTGTCAGAAGTATAAAGATTCCTCAACTGGAAGTTACGTATGATGTCAAATAGCTTTTTCATTTTACAGTATTCAGATGCACACAAAAAGGGACATTATTTGATCACTGTAGAGCAAAAGTGGGCCATCTGACAATTTTTGGTGATTTCTTTGGTTTCCATGCAAAATTTACACTATATTTATATACCAAATCATAAAAGAATGCCATTAGTATTTCTTTGTTGGTTTCACGAGGCTTTGATAAAAAATATGGCATCAAATATCAGTTTACAACACTGGATAAACATCAATACGGATTTAATAAAATTTTAGCCGGTATGCAAGTGACCTGCTCTAGTTCTACAGTGACCATCTGTCTTGAATGTAATATTCTATGAGAAAGTGATGGAGGGGTGGAATTTTCGAGAATTATTGTACAGGCTTGTGTGGTGTTTGTGTTTACAGTAGTATTAATTACAATACTAAGGTTGTTTTTCTGTAAATAATAAAAGTTGATTGCAATGCTGATTACTCAAGGCTTTATTTTATTCATTATTTTCTGTTATGTTAGCAGCTTTTCCCATGTTTCCTGGTCAGAGAATCTGCAGTGCCAGTAATAAATAGTGTTAAGTCAATCTTAAATGCCACCGAGGCAGTTAAATATTAGATGTCAGAAGGACACGTGGGAGTCAGGACCCCAGCCCATTTAAGCATCAGGAAAGCATCTTTTGAAGCCTCATCTCTTGAGTACAAGTTTCCTAGATATGGACAGACTTTACAATGAGGTATTTGCAGTATTTGAGAGTGACACTGTTCTTGTTGGGAGAATATAATGAGTGTCCTTTATGTGACTCTGAGCAGTAAAGCCATGGTAATGAAGGAGCAGGAAAATAACTTCAGTCATCCCGAAAGGGAAATTTATCTTCTTTGCAGTGAGAAAATTAATAGGTACAAACATAAATTATGACACCTGCAAACACACATGACCATGTGTCATGACACTGACACCCATAATAGTGCGTTTTAAACTGCCTACTCATAAGCATGATACAGTGTTATGACGGGGGAAGATGACGGATTTGGGATTAAAATGGAAAAAGAGGGGATGGGAAGGACTGGTACAAAGACGAAGAGGACAGATGAAATTGTGAGAGCACTACGGGTCAGTCAGCATCATTTGGACTTTTTTACAACCTTTATTCCTGGAAAACTTACTCCCTTTAATTTCTCAGAGACTAAGAAAGTGACAATATTCACTTCGGCACTCTTGTATGTTTCAGCTATGTGTACGTATCCCATCATCAAACAGAGCCTAACATAGGGATGATGCCTAGGTATCATAGTCTGGTGGATGGTGAATCCATAATTACCTCCCCTCAATCAGAAGCATGCAGCTGATGTGTGTTTTCCAGGTGATTTAGAAAGTCATTTGTTAGATAATGAGCAAAAATGCAAAGACAATACAGTGATAAAGCGTTTCATTCATTCCATAAAAATGGGTACTCAGGTGGTAGCTTCCACATCAAAATATGTCAAACACAGCACATATTAAAATATAGTTTATTTCATTATATATATAATTATCTATCTACATAATGGACGGAGGATTGAGATCCACACACGGTATGAGTTCGTTATGTGTTCACCAAACAGAATCCAGTCACTGAATTCCAAATTCAAGATTTTAGATGCCAGATATAAGATGCGGTCCCAAGTCATCGGATTGTGCCCAGTAAAGCCTGTAGACTTGCTTTAAATCTTTCATTCCCCATCACCTCTGAAGCAATCCAAGTTGGAGTCAGCACAATGACTGCTGCAATGTTGACAAACCTAAGAGCACCCCTGAAAGTTTACTATATATTCATCTGTCAAGTACCATCTGTGAATCGAATCTCTTTTATAAGCTTGATTCTCCTTTCCTTCACCTGAAATTTCATCTTTGGGAAGCGATAGAAATCACAAACAGCAAAAGTCAAATCCAGATTGGTGAGGGACAATGATGATGTTTGCAAACCAAACATCGCTAAATTCTAAGGGCAAAGGGTGCTGGTGAATTGTCAGGGTGCAGAGTCAGTCATTTTTATGCCAGCCTTTTTGCTTGTTGCTTCCATCTTACAACTTCAGGCAATTGCCTCAGTACCCTACAAAGAAAGTCAGCATTGACCATCTGATCTGCAGACAGCTCCATGTAATCTCTCCCCTTATCAAGGATGAAATTTCAACTAAAGGGCAGGAGTTCTGGGATAATAGCGACGACATAGTCTGAATCACATATGGGCCTCTTGATAGGCTGACAAGCAATGACATTAAGTGGTGCTTCTTGGCATGGCAGCAACCCTGGGATCATTATGCTAACTCCAAAGTTGACTACTTTGAAGATGATGAAAGTATGTATTCACACACTGAGTAAATCTACAAATTTTTATAGACACAATCCAGGGACTTTTGGAGCGCACCTTGTAAAGGTTAATCTGAACTGCAAAATTTTTGGTTAGCACAAAGTAAAGACAGATAAATAAGAGTATGGAAATGGTGAACACATGATCAACTCTTTCCAAAACTGATGTTTACTGTCAACAACAAAAATAATTAAAGCTCATTAACTGGAAAAAATAACCCTCTTTGACAAAAGTAGTGCCTGTTTGTTTTACTTTGTCCTGAAAACTATATTGCACTCTATAATGTTGTTGCAAGAGATTCCATGTACTATGGTACAATTTTCAGGAGATGCAAAAACACACTTTCGTATTGTGCCTCAATTTATCTACTGATCTGTCGCCATGGCTGGCTATCTCAAAGACCATAAAAGCTACGATAAAATAAACCAGATAGAAGAATAGAACACCCTTCTAGCTCTAAACAAAGATGCCAAAAAGTGAACCTGATTGAACTTGACACATACTGTCTTTTTTGGTAATGCAGCAGTATTATACTGTACATATGAATAATGGGCAAAGATGACAGGAACAATGGATTCACAGAACAATACTTCCAGTGGCTCAAGCAGTAAAGTGTGATACGTAAACAAAACGCAAACATATGCCATTCCAGAACTCACACCTCACAAAATTCTAACTCTTAATATCTTAAAGCAAGTTCATGCCTAATTCAGAGCTACCTATCAGGGTGGCAAACTGTCTCAAAATTTGGGGACAATATCTTCTAAATATTGATAGCTAGTCATACGGCCTTTAATATTGTTTCACAAACCAGTACCCTTGCTACAGCCAGTCAAGAGGCACAAACTGCATGGGCTGACCGTTACTAATGCAGATGTTCTGTTCTGTCCCACTGCCATATGCTTCTTCGAGAAGTATACATGCTGGCCATTTATACAGTGAGATTACTGAAGCCAAGACAAATGAGAGCTAAATAAAGAGCTCACTACACCCATTCATTAAAATTAATGAACATTTGGAAGGTATAAATAAACATCAAGTCTGTATGTATCCGTGTATAAGATAATCTTCAGGAATACCAATTTAGCTATTCTAAATGTTCATATCACAACCTGTCAAGATAAATGTGAGAAAAAGTTTTTACTTTCTGAGGCAAGCCTGCAAAGAAATCGCAGAAGAACTTCATGATCTCAGACTGCATAATCTCAAATTAACCATAATCTCCAAGTAAGATTCTGAACCCAAGCTCTGTATTTCTATATTATGTTAACTTCATATCTCAAACACTTTACTATCTCCATTTATCAAGCTGGTCCTCTAGAATACAAGATCGTGAGATTCTGCAATAACACATTGACTAAGTTTTCTAAACTAAAATATCTCCAAATTACCGAATATCTAGGATAAAAAAAGATCTACTGTTTCCATCTGGGAGTACATAAACCTGTCACAGTCATAGTATCACACTGAAAAATGGAAATCATTTCTATCATTCCTATATAATTGTATAATACCAGACATGTATATTCAAGCTGTGAAAATATCTTGTAAAATTGTCAGAGCATGTAACAATTTCAAGTTATTTTAAGAGTCATAATTTCCATGAAAATCATTTTGAGAATTAGTAATTCTGTCATGAACATTTATTAGCCGCATCAGATCAAAAGGGACTATCTTGGTTATAACTATTCTAGAAACTTAATTTTTATTTTCTATTCTGATAACAGCTTTTAGTACATCAAAACTTTTATATTAAGTTATTTTACTTAGGGTCTTTGCCCATATATTTCGTCAGAAGATGGGCACTGGCAAGCATATAATGAGAAAGAAAAAAATTGTAATAATGGCCCAGAAACAGAGATAAGCTCTTCCCTCAAGAGACTTAAGAACTGTCTATGACTATCACAGAAAACTTCTATCTAACAATACTGTAAAAATAAAAATGTTTACATGTAAAATATATATGATAAAACTGATTGTGAGCAAAGTATTAAATCTATCTAAAGAAGAGAAACAGGCACACTAGCAAGCAGGTGCAGACATTTTGTTTTTCTTGAAAATCTTCTGAGCCAAAGCACAACTACCTGAAGCAATCCAGTTAAAAAAGCTTACTAATATCTATCACAAAGTCAAATAATAATTATCTTAAGCGCTGAAAAACGAAGTCAGCAAACAGAAAGGACTGAAGTGTCTCTAATAAAATAGTCTCTAATAAAGTGCATTAAAAATGTACCTAAACAATCTAAACTACTCTAAGCACCATCACAATTTCTGGGGTGTGACCATTTTCATTATCATCACAACACCACTCCAAGAATGGGGCAGATCACTAGTCTTTCCCCTATCACAACAGATTGTCTTGCAGCCAGTCAAAATGAGGCTTAGGTCATTAAATTAGGAATCAAGCAGCAGGCTTTAAATAGAACTGGTGTCTTCCAATACTGAAATTTTGCTTGTTGCAGAAATCAAGCATAAAATAATTTCTCAGAACAAAAGCACTGGTTTTATGGGGAAATGGTTAGCAACTCTAGCTAAATTTGAGCTTTTGTGACACAGGTTAAATGATTATAGATGTGACAAATTGTTATTCGAGCACAAATCTTTTTTNAATAATTTCTCAGAACAAAAGCACTGGTTTTATGGGGAAATGGTTAGCAACTCTAGCTAAATTTGAGCTTTTGTGACACAGGTTAGATGATTTTAGATGTGACAAATTGTTATTCGAGCACAAATCTTTTTTCCCCTCACTCATGGAGGTACCTACCGCCCTCCCCCACACCCTGCCCCCTCCCACCATTTGAAGCTGCTCTATCTTGGGCCAGAATAATGCTATGTTAAAACTTTTTTATCGCTTATTGACAGGACACATATTAAGCTTTCATATCTTATCAGTAACTTTATTTTGTCAAAAAGCTACTTGAGCCTAAATCAGACTGGCTGCGCTTCATCTTTTTCTCTTCCACAGTCTGTACAAGCGGTGACTATGAAGAATGTGATGAACGAGACGGTGAGAAGGGCATGGCAGCCACATCTCTCTTGATCCGCCTCGAAATCCCCCGTCATTGTACAGTGCATACGGCACTCTGTTTTTTCTTGACTGGCTGCTTGGCTGCCCGCCTCCGATTTGCTGGTAAGAAATACAGAATAACATAATATTAAGGGCTATCAAACACAAAGTTTGCCTGTGCAATCTTCATCAGCATCTTTTACAAGTTAATTCTATTCTTCATTTTCAGCTAAGAATGGTTGTGAAGAAAATTCAGTAAATGATTGCATGCTCCCAATCCATGAGGTCTTAACAATGTCTCCTTAATAGCAACATTTTTTTCAGATAAATATATTACTTCCTTCTTTATAAAAATGACTGGAAAATTGCACCTCCTATAGATCCCCACGTTTTTTTTGTTACATCTGAGGAGTTGTGATCAAGAACAGTTGACTGAATCTCTGACTACACATTAATCCACTGAAAATAAGAAACAATCTATTTTGTATGAAAAAGTGAAAATTTAGTGCTCACTCAAATGGATGTCCGGAAGTCAAACAATGGTTAACTGAAAAGCTAAGCATGCATGGCTGGTAAATATACACCTGTTTATATGTGATAAGTGTCTACAGACCAAGACAAAAAAAATTCCACAGAATCAGTATTCATAAACCTGAGATAAAAGCTGGTAATATGAATAGTATCAATTACAATTTGTGGTTCAGCTTTGGGTTAGAGAATCCACATCTCCGACACTTCAAAGTTTAGGGTGAAATCTTGTTGGATGAGGGCAAAATGCAAAACCTCAAGGATATATTTCTAAGCACAAATAATATGTTAAATAATTTCAACATTTTATCACAGGCGATCCACAGTGCATTCTCTCTCTTCAGTACTTTTCTTGACAACATGGCTTTTACTCAAGCTCATCAATTTGTTGGTGGCTGAATAGTTCTGGAAGATGTGTTCTTAAATTCTAGAGTTAGAAATCTCATTGAGTGGTTATTTGGAAAACATGAACCGTAAACGGATGCAGACGTTCACAAAGTGCAAACAACTTACCTTCCATATATACAGTTCTATCAAAATGCCCTGCTGAGTATACCATGCTGAAAAGCAAAAATGAAATGAAAACAGGTTAAAATATGAAAACAAATAGTCACCCTATGACTGGTAATGGCTCAAGACATTGAGAAACAGATAACATACTAGATCCATGACTAAAGACTGAGTTTCTTCACAACTTATTTCAGAATGATGAAAAGTTTCCTGAAAATAAAGAAATTTCTTAGCCTTGCAATTAAAAAAAATCTTTGCATATAAGTGTTCTGTTTGTTGAGGGCCAGCAGGCTTACTTTTCTTAAGAAAAAAACAGTAAGATTACATACTTATCTCTCCCTGGTTTGATGCCTGTTTCAAACTGTCCATACACCGGTCGATGGTCTGAAATTTTTATGGCCATCACAGCATCATAGTGCATACATGTAATGTCATTCTTCTTCTTACATCTGAACATAATACGGTCCTGAAAAGTATTAACATAAAAGTGTGAAAAAAACCAAAATGATTTTCATGTCTATGGCTTAATTTAGGTTATGTGCAACACAAACATGCATGTGAATCCATCAGGAGTAACTATTTGTATAATGAGCCCTGCTTTATCGCACTTCCTTAGAGGTATGGAATAAAAAGCTGCGACTGAAAAGAGCTGTGATTATCTGGTGACTTTCACATGTAGAATTACAAAATTTAGTCATCAGAAAGTTTTACAACTTAGCTTAAGAGACAATTATCTGAATTGCTGTTAAATGGTGTCAACTGTACCTGATGATATGACATGGGAGTCATGTGAAATATTATGTGAAATATGTGAAATAGCAGCAGACACTAGAATATGATGTGAAATAGCAGCAGACACTAGAATATGATGTGAAATAGCAGCAGACACTTTGCATCTATTATTTCAATCAAACAATGCTTTTCTTTGCATTTTTCTCCTCCCTCATCACGGCACGAATTTTAAAATGCAGTCATGCTCTTTGTGATTTCAACAAAAACTGACAAAGAGAACTTCTTGTTAATTCAGTCTGGTATAGATAGACTATGATACAATACAACTGACTTACTGTGTATGAAGGGACTCTACTCTTGGCAGAACTGTCATATGTATCAGCATTAACATCAAATTTGAAAGTTGGATGAAAGTTGATGCGTCCCTCTTGAAAACCTCCAAATATTTTTCCTGACAGGAAAATAAAAATCACAAGCAATGAACATACAATGATAAGTTCCTTAGGAAACTGCAAACAAACTGAGTACTGATGCCTTTAAAAAAGCTTTCCCAAAATCACTTGTAAGATGGGCTATTGTAAATTTCTGAGAAACAATTAAATTAGAAAAAGACATTTTTGTTTACACTGGTCATGAACATGGAATAACAAGAGGTAATTTTCAGGCATCATTCAATCTACCACCTAGACTGTTAACCCTTGTGAAGCAGGCATCGAATCAGTTTTCACCTTCAAAGGAGAGCTTTGAATTTTTTTGCATGTTGGTAGAAGCACCCGCCTTGAACTTGTGCAGCAGTTTCACAGTTCGGTGAGCTTCAAGTGAAATGATAAAATGCTGGATTATTTGGCAAAGGGCATTGCATGGACTGCAAGCAAAAGCATTACTAGTTTTAAATTAAATGCATCTGCAAGCCCATTCAAAATACAAAATTGTTGAGAAGAGATCTCAACTAAACACACATGCCACTTCAAGGCTGAACATGGCCCGGAAAAACTTGAAAAGCATATGGTTAAATAATGACTTGAAAGATGCTTTGACAGTATGGTGATCCACAGCAAAAGGAAACAGTAAAAAGGCTAATGCAAATACTGAAAAACAATACTGAAATACAAAATCAGAAAAGATTGATAAATACAGATTTCCACTTACCCTCAGTCATGTACTTTAGTAGCTGATCACCTCCTAAGAGGGTCTCAAAATTTGGAAACTCTTCCGATGTTATCTGATCCACCTTGCCAACAACAGCTTGACGTTTGCGTTCAATGCGGAAGTTAAGGTCACCACACCAGAAGACACAATCGAATGTAGCAGTAATATCAGCTATGGTGGAATATAAAATAAAAGCACTGAACTCATGAAATAACTGCTGCCACATTGTAAATATTAAAGAAAATTGTTTCTTTCACATCCTCCTCCACCTCCCTATCTGAAAAATATGTATCTGCCAGTACCTAAAGCAGGTAAAGCTATGGCCTGTGACAGTTATATGAGTGACTTGGCCTGCTTTGATAAAATTAATGTGAAGTTCTGTGGGTGAGAAGTTGCTTGGATATGAGAGATTCTTTGAAGTATGCCATCCCACATCAGTCAAATTGAGTTAATCAGTGTTGAATTTTCCAGCATTCTTCACTGATATTGATGGCCTGTGTTATATCAACGCATTGAGAAATCTCATGAGGAGATATTAACAGCATTATTTTACAATTGTGCATATAAATACAGTGTGAATTTTTAACACAAACCAAGAAATTAACCTAAAACTGTGGGATGGCCTGCTTCAGCTTGACCAAAATCATTTATTTTACAGCATGTCTTACTCACTGACTGATAAACTTCTGAAGCTGAAAATTTTGAAGCACTGGCAATAATATGAGTATGTTCTTGTCTTCAGAAGATTTCAACCTTTAAAAACAACTGGAATATCATGTTATATCCTTACTCTATCTCCCTTGCTGCCATTACCCTCAGCTAAACATCTTACTAAAAAAAGCTAGGGGAATGAGTTAATGTAACAGCTATGCATGTAATTACAAAGCCGCCCACATCCCTGAGATCTTCCATGTTTTTGTCAATGCTGAGTTATATGACAAGCTGAGTACTGGTCTTTAGAGAGCCGTTATATTATTAAAAACTAACTCTTCTTTGTAAAGCCTCCTGTGACTGTCACTTTTGTTGAAATAAAAGCTGCACTGCTTCTTCTAGTCAGAGCTTATGTGTCAAAGACTGTGTCATGCTTAATTTACCTGTCTATGGTCAGTAAACCTAAGCCCCTTATCAAGAACTCACTGTTCAAGCCAAGCCCATTCAACGAATGGATTTTGTTACTAGTCCACACAATTACTAAATGCTGGTTTTTGATAACCATACTGACCTGGCTTTTTGGAGCTCTCTGAAGACTTTGGCAGTTTCATTTCCTGGATGACTTTGAAGTAGTCTCCAAGACGGTTTTTCTTCCGAGAGTTGTCATTATCTCTGTCAGCTGGATAAAATAAGGAGCTTCAATAAAACAGTCCTAGAAACAGGCTTAACTTGTATCTCAAGTGCCAGCATTAGCATCACAAAAGTATTGAAAAATCAACTTTGCATAACTGCGATGCATATAACAGCAATTTTTTTTTTGTTTAATCTGTTGGCTCATTGAGTTAAAGTCACAAGATAAAATAGAACTGGCAAAGAATAAGGCAAAATCAAAAACATGGTGAAAGTAATCCATCTCAAACATTTTACCTCATCACTAATGACTAACTAAATAAATTTTAGATCATCTATGCTTCATAACCATTATCAATTAACACCAAACATCATCATCATATCACAGAGAAAGGGATTCATGACAATTTACATCCATTAAATAATTCCAGTGACATTTTTGTGGTACAATTTGAATACAAAGGATACCTATCCTTACAACAAAGCTATGTGCTTACATGTCAAGTGGCAGTTAATAAACAGGTATGATGTCCCAAATAAAGTGAAGCATATCCCTACAGCTCCCTTCGTCTTCACCATTGTCACTGCACGAAGTGAGATCACATCATCCTCAGGAGCTATAATGGTGAAAAGGAACAGTTACAGGCCATATAAAAAGGTACACAAGAAACATCTTGACAAATGATGCCAGTGGATCTCTTCACCGCAACATATTAGTATTGTTATAGTCATAGACAGTCTGTCCATCTCATCTGAGTGAGTTTTTCTGGACAGGGATAAAAAAAACTGCATTAGACAACATAAGAAAATAATGACAATCTCAAGCTTAGGGGCTTGTATTTTAAACCATTTACTGAATGTACTGAGTTATAGCAAGCACAATAATATCCAAGTATGCAAAATGTCTTTCTCTGAGATGAGCAAGCTGCCCACTGAATGTGACAATATTCCACAGAATACATCAATCTCCATCTTACTCGTTATTCTCTACTCCATTATTCTCTCTCCCAACTCCAAGATGGATTTCCATCAGTACTTGCTTTTCCTCGCATATACTTAATGCACACTACACTCAGCTCAAAGATGACAACTGTTTTGACACTGAAGCCAAAAGATATCGTCCCCAAATATACCTTTTTGCCACTATGTCAAAAAAAAAAGTGAACTGTATTTACTATTACATGGCGTTAAACCAAAGAACTGAACCCCTTGTGCCCACATATTAGCAACATATGAAAAGAGCAATAAGACCAAATAATTCAGGGAACAAGTGCTATCTGGACATCCATCAGATAATGTAACTGAAAACAATCATGAATATTGATCTATTTTCCACCCAATCTTGTTCACATTTTTATCTAGATCTAATCAGCACAATATCTAGTCTAAATTCCCTCAACATGGATCAAAATTGAGGTGAATATTTTGTTTCAGAAAAAATATCCATGAGATTAATATCACTTTATAATGTAACAATCGCAAGAGAATTGTCTAGAAAGTGCAGATTTTCTCTAACATGACAGTTACACAGCTTTCCCTTTCAATCCAGCTGAACTTGTAACTGTGTTAAACACATAACACCAAAAAACAGTACAGCCCTCAGGTGTAAGCCTCATACATAAAAGGACACATTGCATTTGCTCATTTATGATGCAAGTGAACTTACCAGAACAAAACCAAATCAAGTCCCTGCGAATGAACACCACCAAATGTAAGGAGCCATGACAGACAGAGTGAAACATCACATGAGAAGGGCCCAAAGTTTCTTGGATTTTCACCTCCCATTCTTTTCTGTAAGGAGAAGAATCTTTGTTGAAGATATATTGATAAATTAAGGAAAGAATGAGTTATATTCATAATATTCTCTTTAGAATCACAAAACTCTTCATTGTATTTGTTTGAAGATACAAAAGTTAATATGAAAGATTAAGACAACAAATACATGATAAGAAAAGCAGTCTGTAAGTGTCACAAAAAGATTAACAATATCAATATATTTGTGCGTCTTGATGTCAAATTCACATCTCTGAGTCAGCCAGCCAGGATAAATAATCATGTATTTGCCATGGCCTGAGAATGAGGCTCAAGAGATGAATGAGCTATACTAACAGTTACTAGTACACAAGTATTGTGAGCAGAGGAACAGAGCTGGCGAGGAAATAAACACTTGGCATCACCTAGCCTATCTAGCTACAAGGAAAGTTTTATCAAGATTTTCAGAAGATAAATTAATAGCATTATTAAGATTTAAACATCTAATTACATAACAACAATAACAACTACAACAACAACAAACAACTTGAAATGCACCTACTTGCTCATGGCATTTTCTTGTGTACCAATAGCATAAATGTCTTGAACATAGTCACACTTTTCTGGCAGGATGAAGTCATCTAGTGAGGATGTCATATCCTACGAAGAGAGAAACACAGAAGTTAAATAGAAAAAAAGATAATAAAACACGATTAATTGTGCTTCAAGTACATGAAATATGTGGTCTGGTATTCAAAGAGTAACCTATCTTTCAGGCTGTGGGCACTATGACCCCTCCGTCATTTCAGCTGGGACATATTGTTAAGAGGTGCCTAGGCACCTGCCCTTAAATTCCCTGCCCCACGCTCTCACGAGCAACAACAGAAAACAATAACAAATGGCTGCAGATTATGTAAAAATTAATACAAGAACATATATTATAAATATCGCCCTGACAATAGCAGCTAACTAAGAACGCTACAAAACTAACGACTAGTTAAAGCAGGCCACGTTCAGCCCGGGCCCAGCACTGGCCCACACACCTTTCAGATGGTCTCGTCCGACCCAGGCCATGCACTGGCCCATTTACCCTTCTCAGGTAAACACCAGCTGACACTGAACGACTACACAACACGGCCCTGGACAGCCAATGGAAGAGGCATCAGCAATGCACATAACACGGCCCAGGACGGCCAACAGAAGAGGCATCAGCAATGCACATAACACAGTCCTGGACGGCCAACAGAAGAGGCATCATCACTACTCATAGCACGGCCCTGCAAGGCCCACGGAGGAGGCATCATCAAATCACATATTACGACACTGAACGGACGATAAATCTCGACCAAGACATTCTCCCTAATTAAGCTCGGGATAATAACTTGCCATGACCATTTCAGCACAAAAGTGATGAAGTGAGTGTTATGGGCACATTCATTTAAGCACAGGTCACAATACTGTATAAACAGCTTTCTAACCGTCGTCTGTCTACACCTCCACTGAATTCCCCTCCTTTTCGGTCCCCTCCAACGGTTCTCCTCCTTTTTTTTCACTTCCGGTCGACTTGAGCCTGGACGAGTGCGAAGACGTGCACACCCATCCGGCGCGCAAATCCAACAATGATACGTTCGCATCCGACCACAGCATGACTCACTAAGCGACTTCACCGCAATATTGCAAAGAAGACTTCAAGAAGGATTAATGTATCTTAGATGCACATGAAAAATCAAATGGTGAAGCAGCAACTGTAAATTAGGACACATTTTCCTTAAGATCGCCCTCACAACAGAAAAAGAAATCTACTGTTTAGCATTTTGATGTGCAATTGTCTATGCTATATGTACTGACTAAGGGTAGCATGGTAATACACTTTAATTTATTAGGAAAGGGCTGTGCCTTCTCTTATCACCAACGTACTGTCTTTGTATACAAAGACATCAAAAGCCTTCAAGAAGGACATGATCAGCTTGCCCTTCCCATCATCTAAATATAATCCACTCTATTTAGTTGCAACTCTAACAATCACAACAATTTTCACTTAACAAAATGTTATATTTCTACATAAAAGTCATGGACAATCACAACCCATTATGTGTTCTCAAGAATTTGCCATTAAGCAGAGTTGAATGTATTTTTTACAAACCCTAACCAAAACCTACCTTCAGCTCATTCATGTTCCACGTTCCCACCAGCACATTCACCTTTCTTTCAGGGAAGTAACGGTCCAGTTCCTCTGAGCCCAGCATTGATGGAGACCCGCTGCTGATGCTGCCCTCCAAGTAACTTCTGTGGGGGGGTAGAAGGCATAATAAAATACTGTGTAGCCCTGACAGAAGTGACATGAAAAGTCAACAGTTTCTCCAAATTTAGACTCCTGGCAAGACATTTTAAACCACATAAAGTACATTATTACCCAAGTCAAACAAAGGAAGGAAGAAAAGGTAAAACAAAAATGCAAAGGGAAAGAAAGAAAGAAAGAAAGAAAGAAAGAAAGAAAGAAAGTAAGAAAGAAAGAAAGAAAGAAAGAAAGATGACAGCAATGATCAAAGTTAGTCTTGTAGTAATACAGACTTGTGATAAAGTAGCCCTACAATACTAAAAGCTCTAGTCACATACTGAATACTGTATACTGAATGTAGAGACCAGTTGAGTGAAGTGAGAAAAATCGCAAGAGCAGAGAAATACAAGGATAAAATCCAAACTGTTGATGATTGATTACGCATACAGCTATGCCATCTGATCGTAACCATTGACAGCAAGGCCTGCCTACACCCATGAAATCTGAAAAAATAACTCTCCAATATGAAATTTGTGATTGAATTCTACTTGGTGAAGTGTCCCATCACGCCCCGCATCTTCTTTTACTTCAACCACGGGTGCGCCTTTAAGCATGACAAAAAAGAACGGACTGATTAATTAATTAACTGAATTTACGAGACACTAACCTTGACCTTGCCTCCTTTGTTGTAATGACAGGCAACACACTACCGGAAGCAAAGGACCTCTGAGATAAACGATCACCATTACTGTGGGCCCCAGAATCAGACTTGTCCCCCACTGTTCCTGTTCGACCTGAGCCAGTGCCGGGCCGTGCATTGGGGTCTATTTTATAGGCAGTCCTGAGAGTTCTGGAACTGAACTCCTCTGTTAATGGCGGAGGTTGTGACCTTGGGCTAATGGGGTCAAGGCGGGCTGAAGTAGGAGGTGATGTTATGGAGCGCATCTTCAGTGGAGATTCTGATGTGAAAATTACATTGGTCGATTTGTTGCTGCCGTCTGGGTCTGTTGAGAGTAGTCGTTCATATTGCATATGAACTGCTTCTGTTGTCTGACTCATGATCTCAGCGGCAGAGCTGGTGCAGCTGGCATTCGCATTTGCTGACAAGTGGGAGGGGCTGGAATAGATTATATTTTTGTGCTGCAGGTCAAAGTTAGGCACAGCTCCTGATGATGATGCACCCTGTTCTGAACTGTCTTGCTTTGATAAACTTTTGCTCTGAGACTGACGGGAAGATTTGAGATATTTTTCTCCAGAGGACACGGGTGAAACTTCATCAACTCTTGCTGTAGATGTGTTGGAAGGATTGCTGCCATTGTTGTTGTTGTTGAGATTATGACTGTTTACATTGGTCAGGCTACGGTTTATGGGAGGCTTACCCAAGTCAGTGCCTTTAGGCTTATAAATATGCCTATCCCTCTGACCACTGTTGCTGTCAGCTACAATGTCATTGGAGCTTCTCCGTTTCAGTAATCGCTCACCATGCTTGGCTTGTCCTGGTAATCGCCGTGAAGGAGACAACTCACTGCTATCACCATCAATGCTCATAGCACCATTTGCAGAATGTAACTTTTCTGTAGCAGGCCCCCAGGTTGATGTCGCTGTAGATTTTTCTATACTGTCTTTTGAACCTGACCCATCTTCAATGTTATTACTTTTCTCTTTCTTTTCTTCCACTTCTGGTTCATCCCCTGAAGACCATGGCTCTCTTAATCGTTTCTCTCCCTTCGCAGCCATTACAAATCCTCTTGGAGTTCGAGGAGTTGACTTTGGTGTGCGAGGGGTGGATGGAGGCTTTGGGACAAATCCACTCTGACTTACAATAGCAGAGTCAAAAGAAGCGGGTGGATCACTCCCCATTTTGAGGTTTCTAAACATCTGAATAGTAGTGCCATCACTGTCCTGTCTTTTCACATTTTTCTCATTTTCAGCTTTCTCAACACTACTACCATTTTCAAAGGTTGACCCTCCTTTGTCTAACTCCAATGAGTGCTGCCTTCCCCGAGGCTTTGGTCTTGGTCTACTTTCCCCTCTTGATGATGCAATTACTTCTGGAGGATCTTTTGTTGAAACTATATAATGGTCTGGTTTAGGTGCAACTGAAATGCCATGAGTTGACTTTATTTCTTTAGGGGCAGGATCTGCAGGCTGCTCCTTATTATCAATGCTGTCCTCCCTTTGTAAAGAGGCTGTGGAGCCTAGCTCTCTTTGTTTCTTTTCTTTCAATTTTGTTAAAGTGCTCTTCTTTTTCATTCGGGGTTTTGACACTGATGTTGTCTTAATGTCCTCCTCTTCCAAGGTCATTTCTGTATCTTGCATTTTCACCACAGGTCTGAACCTTATTTAAATCAACAATTCAGCATTTTCACTGCATTACTTGCGGCACTTCATGTGCCTGAAACCAGACCATTTGTTCCTTGTTCCTAGCAACAAACAGATGAAATCTGAAAAGCAAATGAAATGCATTACAAATAAAAGTAAAGGAAACCACTTTGTGTCACAGAATGCTCATGTGCAATAACCCATGAACATTTCTACCATTTAAAGAAAATTGTGTGTGTGTGTGTGTGTGTGTGTGTGTGTGTGTGTGTGTGTGTGTGTGTGTGTGTGTGTGTGTGTGCTTGTGTGTGTGTGTGGGGGGGGGAGGGGGGATGGATATGTGTGTAGGAGAGAGAAAGAGGAAAGGGGTGGAGGACGAATTATGAGATGAAAAATTCCTATTAAGTCCTTCAGAACATGACCATTTTATGTTCAGATACTTGAGTAAAATTGCCTTAAATTGCCCACTGCCTCAATATACACACATAACAATTTTTTTTTGGTCTGCAATTTTGGTGTGCAGTTTTGATTTCACACAGAAAATATATCAAAACCTTCAGATCTTTCCCAATGCACTGGTATTCACCACATGAGTGGGCTTATTGCCACTGACAAGGACAAGATTGCTTCAGTCCGCTTAACTCCGCTTGGATTTTCTCCAAAGTTCAATGGTAATGTTATATATTCTAAACTCCATCTTATTTTTAGCACAGTGACTGTTGATGAGCAATAATAAAAATGTCTCTACACCAGCTGAAGAATACTTTGAAGACAAAGAATATTTTACTATGACATGGAACAGTGACTGACAGTTACATACCATACCAGGCACTTAAACAAGAACATAAAACAGTTGTATGTATAGGTCTACTCCAGGATTTGGAATAAGAACCAGGGACTGAAATATCAACCAGTGCCGGATGCTGTCATTCTTAATACAAGTCAGGAACACTATAGACAAGTGCATTTCCAGGCAGGTTTGGGGTAATCCTGTCCATACAAGTCACATTCTATAGTTCATCTTACTCTGATGCTTGTCAGTACTGTCAATATGAATGTTTCTTGAGCACAGCTTGAAGCAAACAGTTTAGACGTCTATAGAGTAAATCTACAGACATGCTAAAATTATTCTCTAATTTTTCTTAAAAAAACGCTAAAAAATGGCAGTCACTCTAAATTTCCTGTGCATTTAGATCTAGGCTATCTGGATCAAGACATACTAGGCTAGTCTAAATTACATCTCGATCTCCAGAGCTAGACTAGTTCAGTAGTTGGACTAATCCGGTAATGGCATTCTGATTCTAGTCTAGATCTCAAGATTAGATCGAGACTATCTAGACGTTAGATCTCTAATAAATGACAGGATTTGTTCTGGTGGCTAAAGTGAATGGCAGTCCTTGAATATGACGAACAACACTGCTTACAGTCCTGCTGGTTTCTCAAACACAGCCCACAGTTTCACATGATGACACTGTGAATCTCCGGTAAAATAATGCCGATGGTGTCACTGAAGTGCGACAGTTGTCGAGGTAAACAGGAATGCATCATTAATTTCACTGCGCATGCGTCATGTACAGGCTTCGTACCATTGCAGTTTCGTAGAAAGGAGTTCGTGCCACGCCAAGATCGTGATAATGCTATTCTTTGTTCATGCAAAACTAACCAACTTAGTACTTTTTAAATTAAAAATTTTTGTTTGCTTTGTCGGATTCATTGATAGGGACGATGGTGATCAATAGGAAAAAATTTTGTGTAAGGTCATTGTGAGCTGACTTACAAGTTCTCAGGTAACCCTGCAATACGCCCTACATACAAATTAAACTAATACCATCGCGCAAATTGACAATTTTTCATCAAGATGGACACATGTATGGCTTCAGCTAGCTTCATGTCCTGGCTCACAAATAGCTTAACATGCATTCTTGGTTTAATACTCTCTCTCTCTCTCTCATTCTCTCTCTCTCTCTCTCTCTCTCTCTCTCACACACACACACACACACACACACACACACACACACACACACACACACACACACAAACACACACTCCCCGCCCCCCTACCCCATCTTTCATTTATTCCTCTTTACTTTCTAACGCCATGGATGTTCCAACCTGTTGCTATGGTCTCATTAAAAACTAAAGTGCTCACTTCTTGCATCAGTAACATTCAATGGGATCTACAAAGCATTATTCGCCCTTAGGAGTTACCGATGGACGGCCCGCAGAGAGAAAATATTATCTAAGGGAACTAACACAACAAGCTTTATTTGTTTAACAAAAAAAATGGAGTTACCTTTCTTGCAGTTACATTTGGGTGGTAGAAAGTTTACGACAACAAATTGACATTCTGTCTGTCTACATAGTGTGCATAAATTATATAGATGGAGTCTATGAATTGTCATGTAAAATAATTGACAAGCGAGAGCCAAGTTGATGCTTAATCACCTTTCTTCAAACAATCAGTATGTCGTAAATTTGGCTGTTAGATTGAATGTACATATTTTCCTTGACAGCAACCACGAGGAGTAATTTTTTTGCTATTTTATAAGTGTACTGCTTAGCTGTTGTACTATCGACCAGATAAAATTAAAAATATCAATAATTATTTCTTTCTTGACAAACTATGTCTTTAAAATTAACAAAAGATCTAGTTACCAACTCCTTACAAGCGTAATGTACAATTCTGAGAACAGCGGAAGCGCATTTGAGCGTGCTTGCCAACAACACTGTATTTAGTATTTAGACAGCGGGTCTGTAAGTAGGGCGTATTCCCAATGGAACACTGCAATCCGTAGGTGAGATCGGAGTCTTAACGACATTGAATGTGCTAATCTATGCACAGTGTGATGTATGTTTCGCAGAAGAAGCGGGTGAACTCTCACAGAAACTTTGAGGAGCCATGTCAGAGCCATGACTGAAGAAAATGGCCAACATGAGTTTAACTTCTTTTTAGACAAGCAAATTCAACAACGGCTGTTAGAAGCAGACGAAGAATTATTAGCGAAGCAATCTTTGTCTAGTCAAGTGCCTTCAAATTGCAGGCAGAAGGCAAGCAGTGTTATAGGATCAATTGGTGGTCAGGGCAATTCTAATCAGATAAATGCAAATAAGAACAACAGTTCAAACTTTCAAAAAGCATTGAACAAAGAACTTCAGACTATACCACTGTGTGGATGGTGTGCTGAGACCACTGTTACTTACAGAAAAACAGAAAATGATGGCTCCTCAAAGTCAAAAGGAAACACTGGCATCAGTAGTAGGGAGGCTTTGTTATCACGTGATTCAAGGAATCGACCGCAGGCCTCCCAAGAATTTATGTTCCGACATTACACTGATCCAAGACGTTACATTGAACAGTATAGACGAGAGCATGTGTGCTATGATACTGCCAACTCATCAGCAACAAAAAATGAATTTCTGGACACTCGCAGATTTTATGCATATAATCAATACTCACCTTTGGCAGTCTGTACACAGAACAGCACTTTCCAGCAAAGCTCAACACTGCCGCCACCACTGCAGGAATCGACCTTTGTGCAGAGCAGTGAACAACAACAGCAGTCACAGTCCAGGCAACCACAGACCCCAACCATCCAGTACACAAACAGAAGAGACCAACAGAGACAAACAATCCATGCCACCTTGCGAAGCAATAATCAGCATAAATACAAATTTTCAAATGCCATGCCCAGCAAATCTGACTCCAACCAGGTTTATGACAAAGTTTCAGAATTTTCTGAGTCATCTGACCATTCCAGGAGAGCTGGTTCTGCTAAGGAATCACCATCTACCCCAACCATCAATGGTGTGTCTGTTCAGAAAGCTCTGGCCGCTAAGGTGAATGTGCCATCTTCCAATTCTGGTGTTATGTCTGCTCGAAACTTGAAACCACCCCGGCCTGGGTAAGTAAAGTTCTTAATGTCATGTTTCTGTTTTGTTTTTCCATTCAAATAATCAACATGACTTAGGAGTCTGATGTATCTGTATAATTGTTTTGCCTTTGAACTACAAGCTTACAGAACTTCCTGCCTGTAATAGTGTGTTTTTCAGTTATGCAAGCTCCATTAATGTAGATGTCATAGCATATGGAGAAAACTAGGATTTAAATGAAGGAAAATCTACATAGGGTGAATCGGTGGTTTTAGCACAGCTTCATTTTATTTGTTATATTTCATTCCCTTCTGTCAGTACTACTTTAGAAACCAGTGCAGGTAGGATGGTACCAGACACTCTCCATTTCTGACTCATTGTAGTCACCATAAGTTTTTGTTACCTGTTTGTGGTGTTTTGAAAGTTTTCATGTGTACCAGCCTTTTGTGTTTGTCATCTTTTTTTTTATTGATTTATTGATGGAAACACAGTCATTGCTCTCTGGAGAAGTCCACAATTATGTGCTCTGTTCCCTAATTCTAAACCTAAGAAAGAGTCTCCTCACTGATCATCTCTGTTGTGTGCTTGTGTTTCTTCTTGAGCTTTCTGCAAGCTTCCTGCTTGTTCTTCCCTCTCACCTACAACTGCCATTCACTGACATTCTTTGTAGGTAGTAATGGTCTTTCCTCCTCCTCCTCATACAATTTCAATGTGAGTTCTTTCACCACAACAGACTGTGAAGCATTCCCAGTTTATCTGTCAGCAATGTCATTGTGTGTCTTTCTATAGCATTACTATATGATGCACCTTGTGTTGTTCCATCGCATAAGATAATTATGTTCTTCTTTCTTATTCTTTCCTCCAGAATACAGTGCGAACTCACAAATCATTACGTGATATTGACTTCAGCATTATAATTCCATTTCTTTCATCAGATTTTAAGAACATAATGTTGTGTATGTAAGTAGACACATCGTCACATATCACCCTAATAACCTGTTTCATTACGACCTCAAGGTCTCCACAGGAACCTAACATCACTAATCAGTTTATGAGTCAAAAGCTTGGACAAGGATCAGGAGGGCCATCCAGAACCTTGGACACTTTAGCCTGTGTTGCCGGGAGCGCAGGTGAAAAACAGGTCAGTCATCACTGCTCTCATCTTCATGACCATGCATAGTCACTGTTCTTAGCTTCACATTTATGTGATGTTATCTTTGTTGCTTTAGATGGTGAAAGTTATCATCATGTAAATGTTGTCATGCAGTTTTGTCTGAAAATATTGAAATGAGCTTAGACTTCATACTCAAGGAAATGTAAGTAAATATTTAATTGCTGCTATGTTTTAGTGCAGTATATTACAATAATACAATAGTGTTTGTGTTAAGCTGTAAAATAGTTTTGTTTTCTTGAGTGCTTAACAATGAGTATTTATGTGTAACTTGCAAGAATTTCAGTGATTCTGGTCTGATTTTTGTTGTAATAATTACTATAAACTCAACTCTGAGGAGGAAACATACTTTCTTGTTTGTTGTTACACGTACCTTGTATTATGTGTTCATCATGATATTATTCAGCTTATCATTATTCAGTTTCTGCTCTAATAGCTTGATTGCATAATTATTTTATCACCGATGAATATACTCTATTGTAGTATGACAAAACATACATTTTTTTTTTCCAGAAAATAATTGTGCCGGTACGTTTTTTGCAATTCACAGCTTTGTGATTGCTTTTCACAATTAGCACAGCATTAAATTTTGCTTTTCACTCCTGTGTTTGAAAGGTGCGTTAAAAGTTGTTGGGATGTGCAAAATGGCAAGTGATCAATAGATTTAAAGGAAATAGCTTCATATCTTAACAAGAATCCCAGAAAAGTGTTGAAAGAAGAGAAATGGGGGGGAGAGGGGGGAGTTTACAGGAAGGGCTGAGAGAGAATGTGAGGATGAGAGAGGAGAGAGTAATGAGAGAGACAGACAGAGAGAGAGAGAGAGAGACAGAGAGAGAGAGAGAGATGGGGNNGGGGGGGGGGGTGGAGGACAATGGTAAGTTATGCTTAAGAATGATGAAGAAAGCTTATCAGTGTTATGTGTGGCTTTCAGCATTTATTTTATCTATATGACAATCTAATATGTTGCATGATATGACATGTGATATTCTTTGTATGCATGAAATACTGTATGTTTCAATCTCTTTTCATGCCATATACATATCTTATGTATAGTGCAAGAGGTATGGTATTATTATGGCTGTGCATTTCTAAGAATTTTTTTTTATTTTTGAGTGAAACATCAGAAACCGATACTGTAAAAGTGTTGGGTCTTTTTTGTTGTGAGAATCTGATTTTCACTAAAAGTCAGAAGCGGCTTTTCTCAGGGATCTAATTTTTACAAATATCGCTTAGTGATTTTCTTGTGTAAGAATGAGTTCTGAAGTCAGGGTAATTGGAAGTAGTGTTATAATACTGCTAAACTGACAGCCCTGCTTCACACTAATAGGAAAACATAAATTGAAAATGTCCAGATAAAGAGGATCAGTGACCAGAGAAACCATATTTTGCTTGTAAGTTAGCACCCCTATGTCAGTTACCTACCAGTGGTAAAGTCTTTAGAAAAATTTAAACAGGACCTCTTTCATGTGGGAAGTGATTTTGATGAATCGAGCTCAACCCACAAAATTTGACGAAA
Source organism: Ellobium chinense (assembly GCA_033807755.1). Lineage (NCBI taxonomy): Eukaryota > Metazoa > Mollusca > Gastropoda > Ellobiida > Ellobiidae > Ellobium > Ellobium chinense. The sequence continues at coordinate 3,161,469 of JAWQUT010000033.1, forward strand.
ATTAGATCTTCATAGACTCAAAAAAAACCCAACACTTCTGCAGTATTCACTTGGCATGTAAACTGCTGAATCACCGCAAAGCAGCTTGGTTGAACTGGTTAAATTTGGGCAGCACATATGCTTTGCCTGTAGACAAGGCTATCACCTGCTTACATAACAAAAGTAGACAACATTGCCACAATCACAGAGCATTTTCAAAATACATTTTTGATTGAGCATAAATCATTGCTTTATTAAAAGGATAGGGATTGTTATTTGTTTTACAGTCTAAACGAGTCCACATTATTTTTTCATAAACTTTAAACCACATATATTCTTCCATTCATCCAACGTTTCTGAGAGTGCACTACTGGAATGTTGGGATTTTCAGCCAGCGCGCACACTGCCATTACTTGTGCTGCGTGATGTCAAAAAATGAGATAGGCTAGCAGACGATGGCCCAGATGGTTTGCGCATGCATCTGCACCAATCTTCTGCTATATTTCACTTTATGACATCACACAGCATATGTAATGGCAGACTACTCAGGATGAAAATCCCAACATTCAAGCTGTGTTTTCTCAGAAATGGTCAGGCGGAAGGAACGTATACGTGGAATAAAGTCTTAGATGAAATATGAGGATTTTTTAAACGTGAAGCAAATATCTTCCCCTGTCCCTTTAAAACTGTCCAACTTATCAAAACTTGAGATGATCATGCACTTAGTGTTGCACCGCACATCCCTATCATATTTGCTCTATTCAGTTTCTCTGTTTGCATTTCTGTCCTTTCGTTACACACAGTGTAGGCCTATTCATCACTGGTCAACAACACAGTTTTTAGTGCAGTCTTGTCTCAGAATTTGTTGTGGATTTCACACTTAGACACAGATATTTGTGAATTCTTACCAAGCGCTGAATGCAGATTTTGTGGTCATTCTCTCTTATATACCGTAGATTCCTTTTTTTCGCCATTCGCATGGCCTACTGGAAAGTTTACGATTCACTGGATGTTCAGTTAAAGTGGAAAAAAAAAAAACGAACAAAAAAGTTCTTTACCTTTCATCTAGAATATTGAGTCGAACCTCACGATCTCACACCTTATCTTTTTGAATTCCTCACCTGCTCGCTGCAGAGCCCTGAACTCTTGTTCTGTATTATTGTATTAATTCCAGCATTATTTCCTGTTTTTTTGTAACACTGATGGCATTTTTCTGGAACTCTCCCAACTAGTGCTGCCCCTAACCTTGAACCAAGCATTCGATGGGAGGGATTTGGGATATTGTCAGTAAAGAAAAGGAAGTATATATTAGATGACATTCGTAGTGCAGGGATTAAATTGTGAAGTTGAATACATCAAGAACTCAAATTTTTGAGCCGGTTCCTTAACATTCCAGTCTGTGAGCTTCTACTGTATTCTGCCTCTAAAATAATATGAGAAAACCGGAATTGCAATTACGTGAATTGCAAGTAAGCAGAGAAAGCTGCATCATCAATAAAAGTGTTCCATACAAATATAGTCATATGATTTTATGTACCCACCTATACTAGAATGGGACATAATAACCTACCACTGGCCGAGATTTACTGGGTCTTGAAAAGTGCCACACCTCCTCCCGTCGTCCTTGAAGAAACTCTTGTTTTACTAATCCACTCAATTCCGTAATGCCACAATCATGAGTTCAGGAATTCTGATTGCTACCAATAGCCTTTCCTCCTCCTCCTCCTCCTTCCCACCCCACCCACTATTCAGTTCATTTTATGTCCACAGTATTCTTATTCTCCATAGATAAGCACAGTGGTAAGCCCTGTTCATTCTTAGCAGTGGAAAGATTTGGGAATGCAATTTTATTTTTAATACCTGTGTGAGGGGTAGGGAGGGAAGAGCAGAATAAGTTTCTGGAACACTGTCTTTCTTTCTTGACCGTTTCATATTCATGGATGTGACCACGTTTTCATTCATTCATTCATTCATTCATTCATTCATTCATTCATTCATTCATTCATTCGTTCGTTCGTTCGTTCATTCGTTCGTTCATTTATTCATTCATTCGTTCATTCAAATTCATGGCAAATGTAATGAACGTCAGTTAGTACCTTATTCGTTTCTTTATATCAAGAGATTCAAGAGATCTACGTTATAAACGCGTATGATTATTATATGTATATATGGTTAGGGGTACAGGAGTTTAGAGAGCATAGTAAGCAGGAAATAGCTTTCTTAAGACAAACTGTGCGCCCCCAGCTCCTACCCTTGCCCTTTCTGTCCTCGAACAAACCCCCNCTCCCCTCCCCCCAACCTCCAGCCCGCAACACACAAACGCGCGCGCGCGCGACACACACACANCACACACACACACACACAAACACACACACACACACACACAAACACACACACACAAACACACACACACAAACTCCGTGCCCAGTCAATCTCGTAAGTGCCTGGCTAATTACACCTACACGTAAAGAAAGGTGACAGCCGCAAGGGCCGTAACCTGTCGTATCAGGTGCAAGTTCACATAATCAAACAAATGATACGGTTACGGAATTATGTAAGGCGCTATTGATTTTATAAGGGCCATTGTTTGTCGAGGGGCGCCTAATCTATAACCGAGTTGCCTGTCGAGTACTGGGCGGTTTGTTCTTGGGTATATGTATATCGTGTAGGTGTTGTGTAGACGGTGGTTGACTTATTATAGTGGTAATGGTTGACTTAGTGTATATAAATAATCATGAGAGAGGAAAGGGAAGAGAGGGGACGGGGAGAGAGAGAGAGAGAGAGAGAGAGAATAAAGAAGGTGGGGAGAGAAAATATAGGCTGGGATTACAGTGAATGTTTCCTTCGAGGTAAATTACATTATAACGTCATAATGGGGACCGAAGAGAGAAAGAGAGGAGAGAGAGAGAGAGAATAAAGAAGTTGGGGAGAGAAAATATAGGCTGGAGTTATAGTGAATGTTTCCATAGAGGTAAAATACATTAGAATCTCATGACTGGGCACTTGAGAGAGAGAGAGAGAACGAGATAGAGAGAGAGAGAGGATGAAGAAGTTGCGGAGAGAAAATATAGGCTGGAGTTAATGTGAATATTTCCATCAGGGTAAAATACATTAGAACGTCCCGTAGTTCAGGGAGGGAGCGAGAAAGAGAGAGAAAGAGAGAGAGAGGGGATGAAGAAGTTTGGTGAGACAAAAATGTAGGCTGAGGTTACAGTGAATATATCCATCGTGGTAAAATACATTAGAACCGCTCAACCTGGCACTTCATCGATAAGAGACGGAGGGCGGATAGACAGATCGAAACAGAGAAATGAAGAGTGTACGAATAATACACTGCGAAATTCAGAGAAAAATGGGGGCGGGGGGGGGGAAGAGAAATAACGATAACTTGGGTAATGACACTGGATATCAGGGCATGCTAACGCGAACGCCATAATCAGCTAGTCTAGCAACGGCACGTCTGCGCACCGAGTAATGAGCCCTTCAGGAACGCGAGAAGCATGGCGCTTTATCATTGTGGTACAGGTACAGACTGTAATTACCTACATATAGATTGGTATTGTTATATAGGTCTATCCATACGGATAAGTGCCTTGGCAGGTTCATAGGCGTGAACTGAGTTGACTTATAGGTCCCAGGTTATAACCTACTCCCGGTTACCTCATAACTGTGGTAATTAATTTTAGACAGAGGTGGTTCTATGAAGCCTAGGGGTATCTTTCTTTTAGCAATGATTAGCTTTTTATTACCGACCCGNCAATGGCACACGATACAGATAATAGTAAAGATCTACGTACAGAAGTCACATACATTGTCAGTTTTTTTACAGAATGCAGTGCTGAATGTATTCCTTTTTAAATCAGTCTGAGCGTTAACTGCAGGTCATCATTCTGCAATGGCATCTTTCCTCCCAGATCTTTTTTTGTTCACAGCCACCCGGAGGGGTCAGTATTATGGGCGAATCCCCCCTTACTGTTGTTGTTTTTTTCTGGATTCGCTCCTGGTAAGGAGTGGGTAAGGGAGTAATTCACAGGAATCCCGTGATTTTTACAACCATCTGATTCCGAAAATCGTAAAGATAAGGGTAGGGCGACTGGAAACGTAACGTGGCGCAAAATGACATAAAAACTTTATCAGCATCTTACGCAAGGAAACAGACGAAGAAAGAGAATCGCATTAGGTTTCATTTACAGAAAAAAAAAAAAAAAAAGGTTGGCCAATGAATTTCAGCCAGCCCACACTTTTTTTTTTCATGAGGACCCTTGAGTCCCTATCCCCGCCCTATTTAAAGTTTGAAAATCACATTTCTTGCATTGTTTTTGTAATGTATATATCATTAATCTCTGATTGTTCATTATGTGAACAGAATTATTGTCGAATGAATGTATACATGTATTTCTCTATAGTGTTAGTGACTACATGTATGAACTATTGTACGGGCCGTGTATATTTCGGTAAAAACTGGAATGCGCTGGCTATAGTCTATAGCCGTGACTCCTTTCTCCAAAGACTGTCGTTGTTGCCATAAGCTCAATAGCAGCTAAAATCTAGCGGGGAAAAACTAAGGATGTAAATGCATACGACAAATCAAGAGAATGCTGTTCTGTTTTCATACGAAGCAGGACAAAAAAGCTCGACAGACATAACTACACACATCGATTTGTGATACATATTATTAATTCATAAAGTCTGCATACTCATTATAATTTTCTTTAAAAGTTTACGCCCTGCATTAACCGAGCAGGCAGTTATAAATGGACTCGGGTTAAATAATTTTAGCTCTCAGAAGAAACTAGATAAAAGGGATTCAACTTGTCAAAGCACTTGTTATCCTGCTTCATGGTAATAGCATAGGCAGTACGTAAACACTAGGGCTGGGGTGATTGGAGGACTTCATGATCAACTAAGGCTAAACTTGTCATAAACTTTGATAGGCCGAACCAACGGGTTATAAGTGCAGGGGGCTACGATTCACGATGAAATTGGTAAACGCCCTCAAGAGTTTTTAACAGCCACTGTTCTGGTACATGTATGAAGACACATTTTTTTTTTTATATCTCGTGAGAGGAGATTTGGTACAAAGTCAGCTGCGCTAAGACAGGGAAACCATTTTGAAGAATTCATATATGAGTACTAAATACAATTCGTGGTCTTGCATGCATGAAGCAGCGTGTTTATAAATTTGGCGCCCTTCGGTTGTTTGTAACCTGGTTTGGTCACCAAGGAATGGCACTGTTAGAGAATTTTCTTGTCTGTCTGCCTAAATGTTCCTGGGCCCCCACCTAACACCAAAGCGAAGTTTTATCTTCTCATTCAGGGTAAATCCACCAAACTATCTGTTATCGTTGGATCGATTGGAAAACGTGACTATAGCCGGCTGTGCAGGATTTTCTAAGTGATGTCATTAAGAATCATAATGCATACACCAGAACTCCCGCCCTGTTCAATCCAAACCCCTCTAGTTTTTGCTGCTTTTATTTCTTATCTTTGTAATGAAAGAAAGCCCCTTGTTTGGGGTGGAAAGAATTTAAAAGAGCCTGACATTTATTTTGTCTAGAATTATGATTAGCTCCCTTCAAGATCGATAAACTTTTGAGGTGGAGGTCTTCTCCCATTATGTGGAAACTGCCTTATGGATTTGCCAATTTCTGGAAATCTATTTGATTCCCGTTATACAACAACAACAACAACAACAACAACAACAACAAATGTGATTTTTTTTCGAGTTCTGAAAATGCAGTCATAGATTTCTACAACTGCAGAGTGTTGATAATCCATTCATCTTAAACAGGACAACCGCAAATACGGTCAGGTTTTCTTCGGCGGTCACCGGTCAGCATGGACAGAACGATATAGAGAATGGTATTCTCTGCGGAAGTCAGTACATAGGTGTGAACATGGTATCCTAACAGTCACTTGATACTCTCGGTCACACAGACGCGGTCTCTTGGTCTCATGTGATAGCTGCAGTGAACACTGATAATCTTACACCGCCTATAAGGGAAGTCATAGATTTTTGCGATGGCGAGATATTGTACATTTCCGAATGCACGCGAGAAAATGTAAAATATTGAACCTTGGGAGAAATTCATAGGTTCGCGTACGAAAGGCTAAGATTTCGATTCTCCCACTCAATTTTGAATTACCCGAACTAAATGTATACTTTTGAAGAAAGGATAAATAATTATGAGACTCTTCAACAAGGCATATCCTTTATGCGACAGAGTATAAACGCAAAGCTGAGACGATACATCTCTAGGAGAGTAGTCTTTCTTGCGTTTCGGATCCATGGGGGATCGAAATATTCTACATGTCCGCATCAGAGGTCAGCTCAAACCAGCTTGCTTGTGGGAGAAAGGCTCGGCTGTGGTTCACTAATTTCTATCATCAGTGGGGTTTAAGAGTACATATTATAAACTATATCTGTGTGACTCTAAAAACGACGTTTGAGAGGAATAGAAGTAGCTGGCCTAGCCCACCCCCCCAAACAAAGAAAACAACCCAACAACACAGAGGTTTGGGGAACAGAAATAGCGGGCTTAGCTATATTATTATAGGACATGGAATGGAATTCAAACCTAGGACATGGAATTCAAACCTGAAATTCAAACTTGGCATTCAAACTTGGCTTCGCTGCCGTGTGCGGTGATATGAGCTTCATGAAGAGTCCTTCATACGTCTCATCTATCTAGTGTTAAGAGCATGTATTGAGAAGGAAGGGCTGTGTAAATACAGATGTATCCTGCATGTACTGACTCGTGTGATGAATTACCATTCACCAGTGCACCTACCAGTTCTCGAAGTCACTCATTAGTCCTGATCACATTCCCCTTGGTCCTGCTCAATGTCAGCAAATCCATGCGAGCATTAGAAATTATGTATGAGACTTTTCGCTTTAAGTCTCTCATTACGGCAAGACCACGAATACCGTAGCTATATTCGCAGGGACAGCCACCCTGTGGCCCGCGAGCCAAGATATGGCCCTCCAAATGTGTAAATTATGGCCCGCAAGTTACTTTGAATTACAAGCCCGCAAGTTACTTTGAATTACAACCTGCATTGTTCATTTCTTTCCCATGCATTACGGTGAAGCAGTGCATCTAAGTTTTAGATCATGGAACCCCACACGATGACTACCAAAAACAGAGCCCTTTCTGTAAAGGTTGGGTATCCTCGTCTTAGCCACAGCGACATTAGTTGTTTTGTAGAAATGGTACCGCAGAACTGGCGGTGAATAAATAATTCAGTCATGCGGCCAGGTTTCTTTTCAGTCAGTGGTTACGTGCATGCGAACAGTAGTAGTTAATGTCACTGAAGAGACATTCTGCGTGATACTGAATGAGAGATTCCACCCACCCTCCCCCTTATCAGCCCCTCTTCTCTGTTTCCAGTAGCCTGGAGCCGAACCAGTCCTTCAACAAATCTGAGAAAAAGGCACTCTATTTGGATTAGGCTGTTCTGTTTGTTTCTGCTTTAGAATGCACACACACATACAAAAATGCGAGATCAAATATCTGTGACTTTGACGTCTAATCCCTATTGCAAACCCCCCTCTCGCCTGTCGAGTAGCATATATTAGGCTTAAAGAGCATATGGATGAATTGATTTTTTGGCAGTGGGTAGATATGTTATCGCTGGCTCTAGTATGAGGACCAAGTTTAAAAATTGCGAAAGGTGAATCGGAAGTAAAGACGTAAGTTAAAAAAATGGAGTCAGAATGTCGTGGAAACGATGTCGTTACAAGTAATCTATAAAACCCAGAACTAGCAGATGCACAGTGGATCTATTTCGTTTCAGATTTTCCTGTAGATGAAATGTATAAGGTTTATCAACGTTGTTCAAAACAACCAGGTGTCATAATAATATACGAAACAAGTTCACGCCAATGAGTCTCGAGCAAGATTTCTCTTCCTCCCCATTTCTTTTATTCAGTGACTGCAACGTTTGTCGTAGACACTGCCACTGTCAGTAACCAGATAGGAGTGAAGAATTCTCTCTTACAGCTAAAATTACTGTATTTTCCTATCGCCATCATTATGAATCTGATGCAAGGATGTCTGTTAAGTGAACTCCGTGGGCATCCTATGGTGTCAGACGTCATCCATCTTGAGGTTAGCAACCAGAATGTTCTATGTCCAAAACTAGGCATTTTAATGTAAAGTCATAACTCAATGATATTACAATATTATGTGTGCTTATTTTTGACCAAATACAAGTGTTACTAGAGTCAGAGTCAAGATATTGCAGATAATATGATTTTTATTTATGTACAAAATTTCAACTTCAAATTTTCTCCTCTTACGCATTTTGGACATAACACTAAGACTTGTTGGTTGCTAATCCTCGATCTATTGCCAAAAAAACGGAGGTCGTGTGTTTTGCTTTCTTTTGTCACACGTTTGCTCTCCCTTTCTAGCCTATACATAAAGCATACAAGTAGAAGACATGCTTTGAAGGGTCATCGAGTATGCATGGGCCAGAGATAAAACGGGGTTTGGAAAGAAAGGACTACAGTTGTTGTTTATTATTCAATCAAGTTCGTTGGAATATCCCTCTGCACATTCCATTTACGAATAATGAACAATTTCAGTAAACGCTTTCTCAAATCCACCGGTCAGAGATATGGAAGGAATAAAGTAATAAAAGAATGGGCAGAGCGGTAACAACAAAAGAACAAGTAATTGAAAATGAATTAAGCCGTGCTATTGAGAAGGAAATCGATCGACCTCATGACATTTTAAGTACGCTGGGCCATTAATCGAAGTGATTATTAATTGTTCTCAACACGCATATCCTCCAGTGATATCCCGTTTATACTGGCACTGAAATTTGATCAGGCCGGGAGGTCGTCCAGGAGAACTGAGTGCCATTTTCTGACTGCCCCCGGGGGGAGAGGAGGCGAATTTAATTTTATTCAGTTCTTTCAAATTCTGTGTAATCAATGATCCATTAAAAAAAAAAAATCACAAGGTACCAGTCATGGGGCTCCTCCGGCTTACAGAGTTTGTATGGAATCTGGAAAGTCTTGAAAAAATCTGGAAAATGGAAATGTAAATTTCAGACTTTAAAAAGACTGGAAAAACTGGAGTTTTCAAGGTTAAGTCTGGAAAAAAAACAACTAGAATTCAATTGAAGTCTGAAAAGTATTCAGTGCGTTGCATTGTGGCTATTTCAAAACGATCCGGATGTCTGGAAGTTTTTCTCAAGGTCTGGGAAAAGTCTGGATTTGTTTTTCTTCAGATTCTGTATGAACCCTGGGCTTAGTGAACTCCCCTTCTTCTTCTCCTTCACCATCCCCCTCCCTCCCCCGCCACCAGTTTAAATTCTCATGAAGCTTAGAGAGCCCATTTTCAACGAAGCGTTTTTATATCACCAGAATTTGTTTGGTGCTTCCCTCCGCACTCGCGGGGATCACAAGCCATGTTCCCTCTCTGGCCTTTCCAGGACACACAGTAGTGTTTTGAATTTAAAAGGCTTTGCGCTTAGGGGAAATTAGATCTTTGAGTTTGTAACATTCTCTAAAGACCAAGAAATTACTCGAGGCTCTCCATAATTGCAAATAATTGCAAGCCCAAAATTCGTAACATCAAGAACGCCGAGAAAAAAAAAAACAACAACAAAGAATACAGACAAAAATGCATGTTGTTATTTGTAGTTGTGCCTTTGGAATGTTTGACGAGGGATTGGATTACGTGTAAAAATTCAAAGAGAGCAATAATAATTTGTAATGATTACCCCCGTCTCTTTTTCCCACTATGTGGCTATTGAACGCCATTGACCTTGTATTCAGCGCAAAGGCGGAGGTGGAGAGGTGAGGGAAGATGCGGGGACAATAATTATCGTCATTTTTGCTCGACTGTGATTAAATTTTTGGAACGTGAAAGTCGCATTGCTCTTTAATAAGATTTACATCTAGAGGTTTCATATGTACATTATAACCGTTATGACAACAAAGTACCCGAATTTATGAGCTGTCATTATGGTCACCCAGGGCATTACATGGTTCACACTACCGCTTCTGCCAAGAGAGCTTGTGGAGAAGCTACGAAAGGAACGGTAGCCCGGATTATTTGACGTAATACTTACATGTATGTATTTCAAAACGGCAGTCACAATCCAAGAAGGTTGGGAGTGGGAGAAGAAACGATTCTATGACATCCATTGTTCCGGAGCGATTTCTTAGTGTTTCACATGTTGGTCAGTGCCTTGTTTAAGAAGCTTGATCTTCATTAGGTAATTGTCTGTCATTTCTCAGGTCTGGTTTTATCTGGCTTTCAGTGATGAGTAACCACCGGCCGTAAGCATTTTAGAAGTATTGGGGACATGTAATTCTACTTAGGTTCTATTACAGTGCCATTTATGGCACTTGGAATTGGCAATTGGATGGAAATGAAAACATGCGTCACATAACTACATGTATTGTACTCTATCTGTGTCAGTTTGTGTCCTGTCTCCAACATGGTTTCACAGCATTGGCATCTCTCAACACCTGATCGCCATTGGACACGAAATTCTTCTTAGTCATGCCAGTGTGTAATTAGTACCGTACCTAGATATCTCACGTGTCAAACACATCTACTTATAGTCAGGGCTTAATCAAACAAAGCCCAGCATTTCCAATCACAAGGTCACGTGGAGTGTGAAATGTAAATGACACATTGCTTGGGACTCGGAACCTTGGGGTTATTTAATCTCAATCTCAGCCAGGCAGTACACGGAACCAAGGGTTAATCTGGGCCATAATCCCTGACTTGACCGTCGAGCCTTGAAGCTTGTTGGTCTTGCTCGCAGACGAGACGGACCTCGTCTGAAGTTGAGCCGTTAGACTTCCGATTCTCATTGTGCGTCACACCTAGTGGTGGGCGATACCTCTGTTTTCTGTTAGTAATCGCGACTACTGATTACTCCAGCATTGGAATCGAATGACAATCACTTGCTGGTTACGATTACTTGATCCCACGCTGAGCTTTCAAAGAAAACATTTTCACTTCTGACCTTTTTTTTTTTTTGAGGCTTGGGGTAGGAAGGAGAGATCTGGCCAAACTGCTAGAATGGGTGACACCGGGAAGAAAGAGCTCGCAAATGGAGGAGAGAATGTATCTATAGCAAGTAATATGTTACACAATTTTGTTTCTCTTGAAGTTTATTGATTTTTTTTCCGCCCATGTATGCAATAAGCGGGAGGTAATAGAATAGTCTAATATATTTAAATGTAATCGATTACTCTACTCGATAACTCCCATCACCAGTCGTACCGTAAATCTTGACGTTGCTGGGATTTCTTCGTTGATAAGGGGATTCTGGAACGGTATCAAGCCATGTGACATAAATCATGATGCTAAACGAATTGTTGGTTTCGAGATCCACTGTCAGGTTTTGCGAAATACCCGAGGCCTCTGAGATTTTACACAAACTGACATGAGTGGGAAATAAGATTGTTGTATGGAGACAAATAATTCTGCGGTCACTTTTGGCCTGAGGCAGAGGTCCTCTTTCAAGCGCCAACTATCATGGAAACCAAAGAGTTCTTCGGGAAAAGAGGTCTCGCATATGAAATGTTATGGTGGCCCTGTCACTTCTATGTCGGCTGAAGGAAGAGAAGGCGAGAGAGAGAGGGAGGGAGAGAGAGAGAGAGAGAGAGAGAGAGAGAGAGAGAGATCGTCTTACCAAGTTATTTTTTTCCTCGATTAACTGGACCCTTCTTGAGGGCTGAATAAAGGTAAACAGACTGTTAAAATTACCCACGCTATCCTTGCGTCGATACCCTTCCAAGAGCAATTGCAGGATTCCCGACATAATATTTTGAAATCTTGGATGTGCGCAACCACTATACTTTGTTTGGGGAGGGAAGAGGCAAGACAGGGCAGCGCCAGGAAATAGTATTTTAATTTTGTATGTTTTCGTGTATGTGAAGAGAGGCACTTTGCATATAAGATCTTTGTCAACTCAGTGGTTTGTCTTTGTAAACATCACTGACGTCTTTCTAGCTCTGATAATGACAGCGCATCCCCATGTGTTTTCACGTAATCCTGTTATGTTTCATGTACATGTACTTTATATGTATGTCTTTATTCTGACAGCCATCTTCTTCAGCCAAGACCAGAGCTCGCAGCGACAGCAATCATAATAATCATAATCATAACCATAATGCTAACAATAATATCATCAGCAACGACAAAAGCCGCGCCAACACGCCAAGAAACAGTAAGGGATCCGCCTCAACCAAAGACAGAAGTTTAGTGTCTACGAACGGTGTTGATTGCGCCAAGAACGCCGATGGGGCAGTTAGTAACTATGAAAGCATATATACAAATGGTGGCAGTGGCGTTCTTCCCCACAAATCTCCGTTGGACAATGGCAGTGGCAGTGACACAGAAGAAGATTCAGACAGTGCCGTGAGTATTGGTCAGTTGTCCACGACCTGTCTGGGAGTGGAAGCCAAAGTCAAACAACGGCCGAAGCTCGAACCTTCCTGCACCTACCACGTCTTTCCCAATGACTTCATCAGTTCGGGGTTCAGTCCCGTTCTCGTGTGGAATCCTTCAAAGTCGTCCTTGGATAAACGCCCCGTGGCAACGCCTTATGAACCCGGGATGGCTGCGCCTTTTCGTAACAGCCCGCGCGTTCGTCCCAGCACTGAAGAAGGGCATCGCACAGTGGAGTTTATAACCAAAGAATTCATCCCCGAGTCTCGGCCTTTGAATCTGTGCCCAGACATCTCCAGAGAGAATTCCAGCCTGACCAACGTCAGTCCAGGTTTGAAGGCCAACACGATCAAGCCGGATCTCCCAGCAACATTTCAGCTTCAGGGATTCTCCAAGCGTCCGCATTTCGAGGCGTTGAAGAAGAAGCGGTGCCTGAGTAAAACTGCGGGAGCCAGGCGGAAGAAAGACGCAAAGGATCCTGGGGGAAGGAAGTCGTGGAGCGCGTCCACGGACGCGTCGTCTTCCAATGGAAAGGCGATGAAGTTGAAACCCGTAACAACGGCTGAGCTTCTGAAGAGCCCGAAACTTGACGCGGGAAATGGCAAAAACAGCACCACTCCTAATGCCACCCCGAGTTTGGGTCCCGTGCCTTATTTCAAGTTTTGGAACTCCAGTCTTCCGGCTAAGTCACGTGATGGTCGCGGGGCTCGTCGGGACAAGTCACATGACCTGAATCTAGAGTAGCTAGCGGAGATGGTGCTGTCGGACGAGAATGGGCGGAAGGACCGAGACCTGGCGGAGGCGGCCAAGAAGGTTCTCGAGCACCAGCAGAAGATGGAGTCTGACCAGCAGACGAGGGCAGGGATTGCATCCGGGGTAGGGGTCGGCGGTGTTAGTGGTAGAGGTGGTGGATGTGTGTAAATGACTAATTGCTGCACTGCACTTTACTGCACACGTTTGTTCATTGGTTCATGCGTTTAGTCATTGGTCTCCCATCATTGTAAAGGCTGTAGGAACCTGCACGCTTTTAGAAGTGTTTGAGCAAATTTGTCTCCGCCTAACATTCACATTGCTTTTTTTAAAATATTTTTAAGCATCATTGTTCTGCATAAACATGCTATGTTGTCCTATGTGGCGAAATTGAGTTCAGTGTTGTTTTTTTTTTTAATTATTATAATATTAATTTGTCTGCATTAACATACATTACTAATTAGGTTACACCAAAATTCCTAAATATTACAGTGTATATATGTATTTTTTGTGTGGTTGGTTAGTGTGAAAAAAAAATAGTATTTAATGTAGGAAAAACATAATTTTACAAAAAATTAAAGTTTTTTTTCATTCTGTTGTTGTTTTTTTTCATTTTGGCTTTGCATTGACCTGGGAAATGTTATTTTCGACATTGGTGTCATAGGCTAGATTTAAGGAAGTGGGAATGATGGACCGCTGATATGCTTCACTGTTTCAAAGTTTTTTAAATGGAAAATTTTACCGTTTTACAAATTTTCTCCAGACCAAGTGTTTGGGTGGATGGAAAATCTTTCTTCTAGTCAATTTCACAGTGCTATTTCTAGATTTCTTTTTTTTTTCCTCAATCAAAATTACAAAACTTGTTGGATCCAATTCTTAAGCATCATAATGTTTTGCCTAATATTCTTGTAATGCACAGCAATATCGGCACGTTTGCAGTGCACACTTCCACAGTGATCTGATAGTGTGAATGATGGTCATTGCCTGATAACATTTTTGTGCAATGTATCCAAGCACTGATGCTTGTTTGACCATGCAGGTTTCATTTTTTTTACACTGTGTTTTCACCACCAGCAATTCCTACGTATCAGTATTTACATTTACGAACGTTTATTGTCTCTGTGCATAGCACCATGGGTTGTCCGTATTATTGTCCTTGTGTCGCAAAGTTATTATTGCTGAAGTAATAGTAGTAGCGGTTTTAAGTGTTGTTATTGTTTTTGTTATTGTTGTTTTGTTGTTGTTATTGTTGTTGTTGTTGTTGTTGTTGTTGTTGTTGTTGTTGTTGTTGTTGTTGTTTCGGTGCCGGTGGGGATAATATTACAGCTGCGAGTTTTACGATTTACACAGTTTCAGATAGCCCATATTTTTTATTGTTGTTGTTGTTTTTGTTGTTTACTTATAAAAATTCATTGCTGTTCCTTCAGCTGTTGCGGACCCTCGTAATCGAATCAGTTTGGAGATCAAGAACCGGTTTGTTTCGTAGAGACTAGCAAATGTCCTTTTCATTTTATAAGTAGTATTAGCAGTCTCTCTCTTTCTATTGGATAACAATAACATGCTAAGTCTCAGGCTTATAATCAGTTCTATGCTTCCAGTGGGGTCCAGGCTACAGATTGTATTCATTTATCTTCTGTTTTTGGCACTAGTATGCATAACCACCTGGCAAAGTCACAGAATCTTACTGTATTTTTCCCCCCATAATTAGTCTACATTGTATTTCGTTTTCTTAAATAATGGTTTCAAATTTTTAGCATCATATTTTTTTTTTTCAAAGAAGGCCAATGCCAGCAGAATGTCATGTTAGCTGCGCTAATTTCTGAAAAGCTCTGACTTTACAGCGATCGGTTTCCATTTATATTTAAAGAAGAAAAAAAAAACCTAACCAAAACAGAAACAACCAAAACTAATTGCTGTGAGGTCAGAGCTGTTCAGAAATTAGCATAACTGACGCGGCATTCTACTAGAAATTGCCCTAAATAGGATTAGTCGATGATCTCTCTAGTGTAACCTACCAAGATGATTTCGTTTTGGATTTCGGCAGCCGACTAGTTATGTAGTGGCGAATTTTATTAAAGTCCAATGCATGAGGGATAACGCAGTGGCTTGCTAGTTTGATTCCATTTTAGAGCTTTGCATGTTGCATGCTCAGCAGTGCGGTGTAAAAATTCTGATTTTTTAAATTACAATTTTGGAGCTTCACTTAATTAGAGTGTCTAAACAGCTTATTTTTTTTCTTCCATTTTTGTAGCGATAGCATTACAGTGTGGGCACTGGACATGTTATGTCGATTACTGTAAGGGCTATGACTCGACCTTCTTCCATAACAACCAGTTCTATTTTCGGCAGAAGCTCATCCGGGGAGGAAGGGGAACTGAGTGGCGGCTTTGAATGTGTTCTTGTTTGCTGTTGTTGTTCACCCAGCTTGATTTTTATAAGTTATTGTTCAGGCGTCATATTGTCTTTGTTTTAGTATTATATTTGTTATGGAATTCTTTGCCAAGATGTCATGTACATAGATCATCTACATTTTGTATGAAAGTGTGATTATGATCCTTTTCAGTTCCTCCCACCACTTGCTGTACTTTGCACGCACAATCAAGACAAATTTTTTGACATTGCATTTTTTTAAATAATCAAGTAATGAGACCGATTTTGTGGCTAATCTGTGACTAAATGAACTGTATTGATGCAAGAGTGGTCCTGTCCTAGGACGTAGCCCATTTTTTCCGTGTAAATCTGAAGGCATAATACTTGTTTCATTTTTCGGCAAGATGTTTAATACAGTTAATGTCTCATTCCTTGCTATGCACAGATTTAGATTAGACTACACATAGGTCTACAGTCTACTTTAATGAGAGATATTTGCGTTTCCTCCTAATTGTCAAGCATAGACTTAGGCATATCACGCGAAGACTAAGACTAATACATAGTACAGTAAATATGTTTTCATCTTACACATAAAATTTAAAATTTTAACACAGATAGTTTATTCCTTTTCTTATTTTCTCTGCTTTTTAGTTGAGGATATTCCTAAAATTTCAATATAGACTTTACTTTTTGTTCATATCGTTTATTTGTGTTGATCATATTTTGTTTATTCACTGGTATTTTTTGGTTCCTCGTTTCCTCTATTCCCTGGCCAACTCCAGATGTGGTTCGACACTAGCGGACGGGCGTATGTCAGCCTAGCAACCCGGTATGACACCTCCTCGCAAAAGTAGCCACCCTGACACTAATAGATGTAGTCTGTCGTCTCATCTATGAGGTAGAAACTAACTTCTGCACCGATTCCCTCACTCTTTTGCTAGTGTGACGTGCGAACAGAATGCTAACCAAATTTCCTCGAACCTTAACAGTGCGTTTCCATAGAAACAACAACAACAAAAAAACTCTGGCGTGTTCATCATTTACGTAGGTCTATTGTCACCGAATAATTAGCAAACTTATCAACCATAAATGTCAACTTTGCTTTGCCCCTGTGTGAAAATCAGTTTGCTTGATGTGGTGTGACTCTAATAATTGTCGCAAATGTCAAGATTCGTCATTTCTGCATAACAGTCACACCCCCTCTCCCATCCCCCTCCCAAAGAAATCTTACAAGCATCTCTTGAGCGTTTTACTATTGCTCCAGGAACAGGAGACAGCGAGAATTCCACTACGGAAAGCAGTCGATCTGTTCTGAAAAGCTGCTTCGACCCCCACTGTTTTAGGAACGAGTATTATGAACTGAAGGATAGAATGATTATGGGGTTAGATCTAAAGAGTGATTGGCGTGTGTAAATAGTGTCACCTGAGGAAAAATGGAGCGCTACAGAATTATTGCAAGTACAGAGTTACTGGGATAATGTTTTGCAGCTTTCATAATATTTTTACGTGGAGTTGCATCGATCTCTCCAATTTCCAAAACAAAGTTAGTTCGCGGTTTCCCTTGCCTTACTGAGTGCCTCTCTAATAATATAGGTTTGTATCAGTTCGTGAGGCAAGTCGACAGCCTGCAGTTTGATGCATAATATGAATGTTTGGTCCTTTTTTTTATTAGGGAGGGGAGGGGAAAGGGGGAGGGGGCATTTGAGGAAACGAGTAGATTACTGTGCGCGTCTTACGAGATTTTCTTTCCCTCATTAACAACTGTGTTGTGGCTTGTTTTCTCTTCTGCATGACTGTGTTTTGTGACCATTTTTTGGAGTAACATCTTTTAGTATTGTTCCAATAGATAAAATCCTTAGTCTTTATTAATTTTTTTTTTTATCACTTTAGTAAACATAAAGTGCATTGCTTGTAATGCGGTATCTGACCACTGGATTTTCTAATCATGAGTGAAGTGTTGTGAACATGGCATGAAATTGAAATCCTGAATGTTGTGACTGACCGCGTGATTTTTCACTTGCTGAATTGATGCACGATTTATTTTATTTCGTTGCTTGGACTAATCTAGATTTAGTCATTACTCTTTCCAAAATTCAGGCTACGTTTGTGAAATCTTCTTAGCCCTCTAGTGCCCAGCGTATCAGATCTGATACATTTCGTGGAACAAAGAAAAAGCAAACCAAGATCATCACCCCACCATAATAGTGTGAAGTCGCATGAGCGGGCATTAGCCTGGATATGAGACTTATAAACCACATTATTATTATTATTATCATCATTTTGATGCTTGTTCCAGCATAGTGGATCCAGAAGTGATCCAAAAACTGAAACTCGGACTTTTTGTGCCATTGTAAATAGGGCTGGGTACAAGAGGATTAGATGCCATTTTGAGTATGAATTGACGTCAATTTGAGTATGAAGGGGCCATCTCCCGGACAGCAGACTCCATTCATTGGCTGTATCGCCAGTATCATACTCATAATGACGTCATTTCATACTCGAAGAAGACCTAACAAACATGGACCAGTTTCGTTTTCTCATCTACGTACATTAGTCTATTTTTTTGTTTTGTTTTGTTTCGTTGAGCGACTGTGTGAAATTTTCGGACAGGGTCGACCATTTCGTAATTTTGCATCGATTTAAAACGTCCGTTACTGAGATTAGGTGTCCCTCTCTCTATCTCCCTCTCCAGTTCTTCCATACCACACAAACAACGATGTTTCTTTTATTCTTTTTTCGCGAAAAGTCCAAAGTAGTTTTCGCGAGGATCATTGCAGAATATTCCGGAAGGCCCGCATGATTGTTTTCCAGTGTTTTCTTCAGCTGGGGGAGGTTGTTGTCATAAATTTGAGAAGGGCGGGGGATGGGGGGTGTCCATTTTATAAAGGGACCTTAGTTTTTTCTCAAGTCAGGCAAGCGTTGGAGTGCAGGAAAGAACGGGAAATCGACAAGCATTAAGGGGTCTGGAGAAGACACTGCTTTTTATGTAAGTAAGAGCGCAGAAGTTCAGAGAAATCTGGAATGATGTTACGCGAGTGCCGATAAGGAAAAATATGAATGGAATATCTTGATACTTAAATCGCCAAACTAGCAACCCTTTTTCATCCTTTTAGCGAAAGCATACTATAATCGATAATGTCCAGATAACGAGGGTACTTTCAAGCACTTCTTTTTCTCTTATTTACTAAAATTTGAACGGGATTTTTTTTTCGCAGGAAGTAATTTTCGCGAGTCAAGCTAAATTCACGAAATTTGCGAAACTTAGATCCTCGCGGAAAATGAAAGAAAGACAACCACCTGTACACAATAGTTTCAGATTTACTTTATGCCCTGATTAATCTTTTTGTGTCTTACCGTGTGTGGATTTATTCATTTCCTGTCACAGCCTTCTTGTATGAGAGAGAAAAGTTCTACGCACGGGCCTAACTGCGAATGAATATAATGCAGACCTCAGTCATTTCACATTCATTTGTCATGCAAATACCTTAGGAGATAAGAACATAATGAGGCCTGTAAGTTGGTACGACATAAGATTTTATTATTCACGGTCTCTTTCCCCCTTCTTTTCTACCACCCTCACCCCTTCTTCCCCCCGCCCCCCNCCCCCCCCCAAAAAAAAAAAAAACAACACCTCTTGTAATTGGCTTTTCTCGAGTATCTTAGTCATGGCATAGGGGGGAAGATGTTGGTGAGAGGAAAAAAAAAAACTCATCTGTATTATTGGCCCGTTAATAAAAACTGATTGAGTTTTGGATCAGTATCCATGCCATAGAAGTGATTTATTATTTTTTTTTGTTTCATATAAGTTTCCAACAGCTGTGCTTTGATCTTCTGTATTCTATTTTTTTTTCTATTCTCTGATGCGGAATGGCGACTATATTTGCAGAACAGATGGGAGTGTATCAAGTAGAAAAAACAAAACAACAAAACTCCAAAGATAAATTGGCCGTCTTTTTCGTCTTTTATTTTTTTTTTAAATATAGTTTTTTGTTTCTTTTGCCATCTTCATCCGTGTAACATTTTTGATGATTGATAAACAAACCTCCTTTCTCTTCCAGCCTGACAGCCTAAAAGCTATTCATGTAGTCTTTCTTGTGATGCTGTCTAAATGTAATTGTTTTTGTAATTTTCTACTCTTTTCAGCGCTGGTTAAGGTTACATAGACCTAGACCTTGACTGTGCATGTAAATATTCAGCGTAGAATGACATAATCATATTACCTCGAGTGAACTGCATAGACTTGGATACTACTCAAAATAAGCAAAGGATCTCCTTTTTGTGAGTTTTACCTCGTATTGCTCCATAGCCTTACGTGCTAATACTTGTGACTATCTGACAGTGACAGCTAATGCCGTACTGGAGCGAAGGTCCTGCTGAGAACAACAACAACAAAAAAATATTTTATAAATATTTCAGTTTTTAAAGTTCATTGCAGATTCACGTTTTGCCTAACAGATCCCTCTGCATGTTTTTGAGTAGAATCCCTGCATAAAGCAAATCACATGTGTATAGTATATTTCAGTGCAATACAGTACTATATTTCTATTATCCAGCTACTTCACCCATGTACTGCTTATTTTATATCTTGCTCACATACAATACAAACTTATATCTGTGTGATATTATTGCCTCGACACATTACAAACTTAGATTTGACTTAGTTTAATTTCATATTATGACACCCTAACAAAAACAAGTATGTTTTGTTTGGAAGCACTGTAAAAATTTGGGGCTGCAGTTGTTTTCCAGCACCATTTTTTTTTGTTGTTTTGTTTTGGGGGAAGGGGGTGGAGGGGGGAGATCACGTCATGTTCCAACGTTGACAAGTCTTTTAGTTGATAAATAGTGGATTTTTTTTTTTTTAAATGGGAAGTAGCAGGGCGGGTTGAGTAAAGGCGAGCGTTGATATCTCATCTAGTCGTCACATTATGTGCATCCTATTGTATTGTCAAGATACTGGTCATGGTCAGCGGCGAATTTGGGCATGGGCCAGATGGTTACAGTGGCATCTGCTCTGCGTTCCCTCGCAGTTAGAGAGCCCCGCACCGGAGGATTAGACTTTTTAAAAATTGAGGAAAAAAAAGATTGGAGAGAGGAAAATGAGAGCGAGAAAATGGATAGTGGGAAGGAACCGAACGCATGTTTATCTCTGTTGCTAAATCCGCTGCTATGGCAGAGTTTGCCCCCAGGCATGACCGCTTTATGGTATGAACGGGAGACCCCACACATTCCTTGTGCCCAAGGTGCCGCTGAACTTAAATCCGCCTCTGGTCATGAAATAGGAGGGAAGTACATGTCATGAGACTTGAAATAACAAACTGGGTGGCGTGAGTGGATTGATGTTACGTTGAGATGTCATCTGACTTACATGTTATACATGCACCAAGTGGGAAGTGTAATATCACTCGCACTCCAATGTTTGTTCTTGCATTCAGATGTGAGACTCAAGATCAGTAAAACACTTTCCAGCGACATTCCCGTAAGTGCCTCAGTGGAGTATAATCAGTTACAGGAATGTACAGGGGCAGCGAGCAGTCGATTCTAAGTTCAGATCAGCCCGAAGTTCGCCGCGAAACAATACATACAGTTTTTTTTTTGTTTTTTTTGTTTGCTTTGATAGAATGCATTCATGCACCCTGATACAGTATAACACCGTATTTATGATTTATAAGCTAGTTGCAGAGCCAAGACAAATACAGCATAAAAATACTTGCTAATGTTAGTAGAAGTAAAGATAGTTCTTTCATTGTTTTCTTTTTAAGAAGCTTCTGGAAGTAGATCCAGTTTGTGGGCCAGTATTTTGTCTTTTTTTTTGTTTTTCGGATTACGTGGAAATAGTGATTTGGGAGCGGGGGATGCGGGAGTGGGGAAGGGGTTAGGATGTTTTTGTTTCGCTATCAACTTATCCCATAGTGACAGGGAGCAGCAGCAACTTTGTACATGTAATAAAATAATGTAGAGCACGAGATTTTCGATGCCCATGTTCACCATATGACACCTTTTTTTGGGGTAGTTATTTTGAAGTAGTATTAACTTTCTCAGGGTTTTACTTTTTTAAATTAACAAGTTTATTGCCCACTTAGAAATAATTAAGGTTTTGCTTTTTTTTTCTTGTTATGAAATGAAGTAAAATACATATTAATCTAACCCTTAGTACTTGTATATTTTAACCTTACTTCAGAATGTCAGGACTGCGGTTCTGTAATTTAAGCGGCCACTAAGGTATTAACTAGCTTAGACTTAAGCGTTTGCGAGGCTTTGCGGCAAAACTTAATTGTTTAAGCCAATAATGTCACATACAAGTGAAGTGTCAATGCATTATAATCTAAAGTAGATGTAATCTTCATTACAGATACTATTGACATGATTTAAAGTGAAAGAATAGAATTCAAGGGTGATTATGTGGTAGCTATGATTCTGATAAGTGCAAAATGTGTGTATCTAAGTGCAAACTTGTGTATCATACATTGAATAAGAACAGAATAGAGTGAATCCAGATTTTGTAACTGCCTGGAAGAACAAAGCTTTTAACCATGACCTATCGCAAACGAAAGATAAAAGGTTGGGAGAAAATCACACACACACAAGAGCAAGATACTGTAGACCTGTCTTAGAAGATCTAATACATTTGTATAAAGACGTAGTTTTAATCTTGCTATACTGTTTCTCATGCAGAGCTCTGGGGTCCCGGAGGCCGTCGACAGCAGTACGCAAGCCCGCCTGGAGTCGCTCCGCCGCGTCAACAAACGAGCAGCCAAACCTCAGCCGGCTCAGCTTCATCTAACTTTCATCCGCGAAGAGGAAAGTCTGCGTCATCCATCACATCCGCCGCCCACGCACCAGCTAGACTGCAAAGAGGTGTCACGCATGCTTCAGCCTCAGCAAACCCCACAGTCCTCCGACCTCCCCAGCAGCAGTATCATCCTTACTACCACCAACAACAACGCCAATGACCCCAACAATAGCGTCAGTAGCAGTAATGATGGTAGTGACAAAGATGGCCGGACTGTTGGAGACGCCACAAAGAAGCCAAGGAAGACGAGATCAAAGGTTTCAGAGGAAACTTTCTCATCTTGGAAAGAAAGGTCTTTGCTGGCGATGAAGGAACTTGAGGGCTCACAGCTTAGGGATTGCGGGTCTGACCGACGATCTTTAGCAAAAAAATTTGAGGAGAGAACTCTGATTTCCCACAGGAGAAGGATCAAACATCTTATCGAGCAATCACGGCTAAAGAGCAAGTTCGGGCAGTTTCTGGGTCAGGCTAAAGGCCCGTCCAAGAAGACGACGCTGAAACTGTCGAACATTCAGATAGGTGATCCTTATGTTATAGCAGCCTCAGGTCGTGATGGCGATAACAACAACAGTAATAGTGGCCGTGAAGAAAGTCACGAAATGGACAAACTTCACTACGCTTGGTCCAGTACTAGAAAGCATGGTAGTGAGACACAGAGTGAAAGCAGGCACCCAGACACCGGCCCAGTGTTGACTGTAAGTGATACCATCAGTAAGTTTCATACGACTCTGTACAATAGTGATGATTCAGACCAAATGCTTAAGAATGATTTTAGTGCCCCACACGACCCAAGTTCGGCTGAGGACAAGAATAGTGGAGCTCCAAGGCAAGATGAGCTTATGGGCCACGACTTCTTCAGCCATTTTCGCGGGAATCTGGATGACCGAGCACATGTGCCAGTGGCCTATGGAGAGCCTAGGGGAGATAACCAGTGGAACAAAGAAAATGACAATGACAGTTATCTCCCAGGAGAGGATAATCTGTTTCTCACCTCTGTCCACAAACGCTACATTGATAAACTGGCTGAACAAGTGTCAGCAACAGTAAAGTTCAGAGTGCCTAAATTTAAGTACTCAAATGTTACTGACATGAACAGGTCGCAAACCATGAATCTTTGATCAGTATTGGATTTTGGAAGTTGTTCTTTTTTACTTTTATGTCAAAGTGTCCTTTCTTCTATTGTTTACTGTTTCTATAGTGATAAAGCTGTGCTTTGGCATAACTTCAGTCAGTGTACCAGACATATAAGATTCCATCTTTGGCCATAAACTGTCATTTGTGCTCATTCCATCCTAGTGCCTTAAGACTATGGAATAAGTTACTGGAGGGTGCAAGGCAAAGTAAAACAATAGAATTTAAAAGCAAAATTGAAAGAGTTATATGCTGAAATGTAAATATGCCTAAAAATAGATTTGTCTGTCTACTTCACTGCTGTGCATTCAAACTTTTTATCTACCATCTTCTAATGATCAACAGTTACATATCCTTTTAAACAGTTATGGTCCTCTTTTAAGCCCAATGTATTGATTTAGCAAAATCTTACTCCAGGGGACAATGACCGGGCTTAGCATAGTGCTCAGAGCCTACCTCAGAGTTATCAGTGTGTAAGATTAAAGATTTATTTCTTCATTTGGCAAATACTATTTTTGGGTTGTTTGGAAATCTTCATTCACATGGGCCAGTCTGCACCATGAAACTGTACTACAAAAATCATCAAATGAATAATCTTTCACGTATTCTACACCTATATTAGAAAGTAGGAAAAGCCAGCTACATGGGATTTGCTGACAAAGAGTTTAGTAAAGAAAACTTATTGCAGGAAGGGCAAAGTCATTTGGAATTTGGCTATACTTATGGTGAAGACTATATTCATCTGGATTCTAGACATGAGCGTCTTTAAAAAATCAAATTCAGGTTGGAAATTCTGACGATAAATTGAAACAGAAGGTAAGTTGGATGGGTGGATGAAAACTTCCCTTTAACAGATCATTTTCACTAATGCATATAATTGAGACAGTTGCAAGAGTATGTCAAAGCATTGCTTCAAAGTTAAACCACAGTGTTCAAGCTATGGATGTAGGTATTGTTCCAATTATCTTGTGGTTGTTCTTCTTGTGAGTGTTTTTTACAGTTGTTATTCTTTTGTTGGTGGAGGTCAAATATTTTAGTATTCAGGGCTGCCAACCCTTGCAGAGTGGTTATAGTAATCAGAGTGTATAAAATCTGTTGATCAAAGTAAAAATTAGTAATACAGTGTAAATTTCAGAATTATTTTTTATGGTCACAGGATCAACTCGCCATAGCCATGTTATTGCATAGATGCTTTGGGAAAGCTCTTCATTCATATTTTTCTCAGTTCATTGATCTGTAAAATGGATACTTGGCTGTTGGCAGTGAAAGACATTGTCAGAATGCTCCTGTTCAGTGCCTGTAAACTAGCATTGACACTGTCAAATTGGAGTTGCAAATGTTACTGAATTATCTGGCATGCCAAGGGAATCATTGTAAAGATCCTCGGGTGGGTATTTATTACCTGGAAACAAGCTTATGAACCTTTATCTTATTGTTAACTATAATTATCAGTGCACCTTTCAATATTTACTCTACAACCAACAATGTAGAGTAATGGCCCTCTAACTGTAAGTACAAGTCAAGAATGTTGATTGGTTTGTGAAAGGCTTTTAAAGATTTGACCAGAGAGGGGTCATTTTCAGCATGATGATTTCATTATCACACATGCATAACTTTTTACTTCTCCTGTTTCTTTACTACTGTCCATGTTGAGAATTCATAAACTCGCAGTTGTGATATTTGCGTAAGCCCAAAGAAAAATGGTGAGGAATATGACAAATCAAAATGATATGGGTTCACCAGAATAATGTGGGTTGGCAGCCTTGTTTTTATCAGTTTTGTTTTGTAGATGTTTCTGGATGTTCCCTTGGCATGAACTCAAATTATAATTTTCACGGCTTTCATATACCTTCCTCTCAAATCACACCAATTATGATTGTGCGAAATTTAAAAGATGCCTTGTTCTGATGCTGAAGGTTTTGAGTATGGATGGCTTGTTTTGTTTCAGTGAACTTGTTGAACTATGTGCTTCCTTGCCAAGAGATAAAAACATACACTTTAACATCTTTATGAGTTAATCGTGTGTTTTTTAACTTGTTCTGCTTCTGGTTCACTTGCAATGAGTGTACAACACAAATCCTTCCAACAGGTAAGGTAACAAAATGGTATGCCAAAGCAAACACAACAAATCACTTAGGCTATTTTTGAAGCACGGTGAGGATGTGCTACAATTAAAGTAAAGGCATCAAATCTTTGACTTGGCTGTTTTACCCTTGAAACCATTGAAGTTACCATCAAATAAGAGGAAAAAACAAAACCAGTGATGAATCAAATGACTTTTAATCACTGTCTATGAATCATTACATCCTTCACTTGTTCTGATTGACCTGACATAAAAGCAAATACATTCACAGTTACTCTTCATCATTATCATCATCATCATCATTATTATCATCACATGGGCAAGGAAGAAAAAAAAGACGTGAAAGAAAAAAAACAACAAATATATCCATACTCCTAGTGAATAATATATCTCATGAAATGCATTCTACAATAAATATTTTACAATGTACATGCAAGTGCAAGCCGCTTCATGGATGAAAAGCCTTTAGTCCTTAATTCTCCAATTCTTGACAATCAAAAGGATTCAAATACAATCTGAAAACAGAAGCATTCAGTGAATGGTCCTCGGTGAATCTAAATTCTTAAAACAGGAACGAAACTGCTATAAAAATCTGTCACAGTGGCCTGAATTTATTTCTGTTTCACTTTCCTTGAATGTGATCCCATCTGACAAAGAGTATCCTGGGGAATTATGACTAGTGTACTTTTATCTGGGGAAAAGAAACTGAAAGAAGCATTCACTTCTGTTTAATATTCCTCTCATCAAAATACTGAGATGAAAGTGAGGTGTGATCGGATGCATTGTGTTTGAGTCCTCTGATGGGCAGGTAGGAGATTTAGCTGTTACTCACTTTGACACAGTGGTGTTTTAGATACTGTAAGGGTGTGGGTGTTTGTGCTCTGATTACAGATATGATGCTCTAAGATTAATGATGGCTTGAAACAAAAGGCTTTTGCTTCATGAAATGACTAGAACTACGTGCAACCATGAACTACAAACTGCAGTCCCCAACAGAAACTAATTGTTTTACACACAGGCACATTATACATGTACATATATACTGACAGAACATCCAGTTTTATGGCAGCAGAACAAGACTGACAAAATCTATAGTGAAATTTATAGTGAACAATGACACATTATCACTTTGGTGCAATAATCCTGCATGCAACAAAGCACACAGATGCAGATATGGGTATTCTCCATCCGAGCAATGTAGTATAATTAACATTTTCTACTGCAAATTCTAAATAGGCCTATCTGTTGATAAGAGACTGCACAAACACAAGGTGACCTGTCATTCCTAAATGATTTCCACTTATCAGGGACAGTGTCATACACAAAACTGCTTATATCCTGGTTTACACTTTCATCATGACAACATGCCTTGGAACATTTACATAAGTATGACCTGGCGAACTTGAATTCTTGAGAACTGGTCTGTGATTTGGAGTTTCTGAGGTATTTGGATTTGTGAATTGAAAAATGTGTGAATCAGGTCCAGAGCACAAGTCCATGAGGTCTTGATGTATATTTATTGGAGTCTAAGCCTTTGCCTAGTGTATTTTTACCACAGTTTAGGCAAAAGTTAAACCCGCTGCCATAGAAAAATGATTAATCACACTGCTATCAAGAGGAAATTATTAAATTTGCTTATTCTGGTTTCTAAAGATATGTAGCACAAGAAACAAAACTTAGCAGCTACAGGCTATTGATGTATCTTAGACTAACTTGGAAAATCAGTAACAACCCTCAACCTTATCAGCCTATGAACTAAGAAATAAAGAAATTCATCACATAATAATAAATTACATGATAAACATTCATATTTAGCAAGATAAACCTTTCCATGTATTCGGGATGCTGAAAAATAGATACATGTTTTATCCTTAACAATAAAATGATGAGCAGCAAATCTGTAATGAAATGAAAACATAACTAAACCCAAGACCTTCAATTAAGTAATAGCTTTTGAACAAATACAGGAACCATAACCCAAAACCCTTTACACACAGGAAAAAAGAGAATAAATGTTTGATCGAAGTTGAAATAACAAATTCAAAAGTTAGCTGAAAAACGGCGGCTAAAATATATAGGGCAAGGTATATGATGACAAAGTTTTGTTTAAGTTCATTTCACCGTATCAACTTATTCAATTTTCCAAATAAGTCCATTAATATTAAAGAGTGGGTGAATACATTTTATCTAAAAACACACAAATAGAAGAAATAAATAAAACCTTAGCCAAGACATGGTTACCCCCATATCCACACGTATACTGAGAAACAAATATGATAACCAAACAAACATTATGAAGATCTGCTGTAAAAGCATGTCTAAGAATATTTCATATAACCCTGTAGCTCCTTCAAAGGGGTGGGATGGGGGTTTACATAAATCATTGATGAAAAAATCATACCAGAAGTAAACAAAATTATGTATTCTAGAACCTGGACAGTGACAATATAAATAAACTCTCGCCTTCAACCCT
This sequence comes from Ellobium chinense, assembly GCA_033807755.1. Lineage (NCBI taxonomy): Eukaryota > Metazoa > Mollusca > Gastropoda > Ellobiida > Ellobiidae > Ellobium > Ellobium chinense. The sequence goes on from JAWQUT010000033.1 coordinate 3,189,473, forward strand.
TTCAAAAAAAACAAAAAAACAATCAGGTAAGCTGTTAAAGATTTTTGACGAAACCCAAAACCTCAGTGAATGAAAAGCTCCTCTTGTTTCGTAAGTTTGTAAAATACACTGAAACAACTTATTGCAAAATCGCCTGGATGCTCTAAACTCTTGCATATTTCACACTATTTATCAGAGTGATCAAACTGAACCATGATGACATCCCATGGTAATTGTTTGTGTGTTCATCATAACCATGTCAGAATGCACTTTTAAAAGCTGCTAATATAACGCCACTATGTGATCATAATTCAAGTCAGCACTACATCCACAGGGTCTTATGATAAACCTCTCCAGCCTTTGCTTGAGAGTTTACAGAAAACAGGAAGTATCTTGCCAATATGCCAAAGCTTTAAAAAAAACAACAAAACATGGTGATCAAAACAATGCAGTCATAGTATTTAACAAAAATCATGAACACAGATTCAAGTAAGATTAAAACAACAAATTCTTATTATTAAACTGAATGCATAAAGTCTGAAAATATTTTATAATACTTTTTTTTTATCATTCTAATAAATTTTCAAATCCAGTCATCCAAACCCCACAGACATCAAACACAAAAAGGTTGAACTTAAATAACATCAATCAAATGGCACAAACAAACTAAAATGTGCTCTACAATTTATGATTTTTACAATGCCCACGAACAGTTTGGCAAAGAGAGAAAAAACTGCAATAACAAAAAGATGCAAGATTTTCATTGTCATTTCCTGGAGACATCAGATAGTTTAATATGCAAAAACAGCCAGAATTTCATCATGCTAAATACTGATCACTTTTATTAAATTAAAGTCTCTCTCTGATTACAATAAATCAGCCCCTGCAGAAGCAATCCCTACCCCTGACTTACTCAACTCAAAGCCAAACAAAAGCTTGTCGTTCACTATTCTCTGATCACAGCATGATCTTTCAGGACACATGATCTTAGTTGCCATGCTATGAATTAGACTGAGGTGGGTGACCCTTATTCTTCTTCATCTTGGATAATCTGAAATATGCTTATCCAATACATATACATGAAATGGTGTAGCAGGACCTATGAATTTTGTAATAAGCCCTTCACCACTTCATGTCTTTTTAAATGCAGATATTACCAAATTACCATAAGCTCAATAGCCTATATGTAGGTTTTTTATGAGTTAGGGTCTCATGGCAATTCATTATTCCACACCTGTAGAGGGGCATGTTGGATATGACATAAGGATGCAACATCCAAGAATGTACAAGCACTGCTTGGACCACAGGGTTGGGGCATACATAAGTATATCATCTATGGCGAAAAGATAAAGCATGTCTGAGTGTATTTCAATGAGTATGAAGGCTTTCTATGATAAATAAGGGGTGAGGTCATAAGGTCATCTGTATTAACATACCTCTGAAGTTTTCCAGGTCACAATAAATATATAATCTTTTAACAAAGGAAAATGTGATCTTTATCACATCTTTATATATTGACAATCATGCAAAGAAAGAAACCCGTGCTTACTGGTCCAACTCTCCTTGGTATTTCTTGCACATACCCTGTCAGATAGTCTGCACAGCCCAAGTAATCAATCTGTTCCACTCTTAAAATCCTGAAAGTCTTTAAGAGAATGGCAATATATATTCAGCTTATTATAAAATAATTTAATCAACAGGCAGCCCTGGTTCACTTCTCCATTTTTTTTTTATTTTTTTATTTTTTAAATTTTTTTTTTAAGCTCAGAACTGGTAACTTCTGCCACATTCTGAGAATTCATTGTTCTCTGCCGGATACATGAAAGAAAATAACCCTACACCAGAACTGACAAACAGACGTACAAAAATGAATCCTTTGGTACATGCAACAGCACCAGGAAAGTTGCAGCTCTATCAGCAGTAGAAATACTACTGCAAGGTCTAAACATCATTAGTATTAGACATACAGCAGCAGCATTTCAAACCAGCGAAACAGCCAAAATAAAAACACATTGCATAAATTTCTCAGAACAATCACTCTTCCCAGTATGAGCGTCATACCAGGGGGTGCTTACTTCCCCAAGAAATTCTAATTCACTTGCACAACTACTTGGCTGCACACACACAGACTTAAAAGTTCTTCATTGGTCAATAAATGGGGCATCCACAAACACACACAGAAACTGAAGAGTTCCACATCAGTCAATAAATGGGACGTGCACATAAATCTGAATGTTCCTTTCACCGTGTTTTCAAATCAACATGTGTGCAATGACACACTGGCATTCAAGCACATCTGGAGTTCCCAAGAAAGACAGTTCAATAATTTAATACATGATATCTAAATAATTTGCACCGCAAAGTAGATCTATTTACAAGGAAACATTAATCTGGCGCATGTATGGCTGATCTACATGAAATTCATGAAGAGAAATATTGTAAACTTTAATCCAGAAGAAGACAAACAAATTACTTGCACACATCAATAAAAAACTTAAATGAGCTATTGCCATTATCATACTATAGTCTGTAGACAAATGGTAGGTTAGAAGCAAGATGGGACTAGTATTCATCTCACTTCCCCAACCATTAAGATATTTCCAAGAAATTTGTCGAGGGGTGCCTGCGCAAAGGCCGTATCTCCCTTATACAATTCATATAACGATACCGTGTTTGTGCAGGCACCCCATTAAATGCCAACTTGTGACACTCAGTGGAGTAAGATTGTAAACTTATATGTGTTTAACTGAACACTCAGAAGAAGATTGCAGGACAGTGTGCAATTCACATATACCTCTTGTACTAGGCCATTAGTCAGTGTCCAGGTTTGTTTATTTGTTTGAGTTAGGGTTTAATGGCAGTTCAGCATGATTATGGCCATATTGCACCTTTCTCTTTGCAAGACTAAACTACTGAGAAGAATTTTTCAATCAATTTTGCCAAGACAGTGGCAGCTAGGCCTACTCCTCTATGAATTGAAATTTGTCAAGGGATTTTAAATGGGCACATAAGACTTCAAAGATGGGTGGCAGAGGACAGAATAGAAGAAGGAATTCAACAGCCAGTGAGGTGGTCCATGTCCTAATCCAAGTAAGAGTTCTTAAGTTAATGCAGAAATAGTGTCTTGGCAATCATGTTGGGGGAAAAGATTCTATTCAACTCTCTTGTAGAGTTGTCCTAATTAAAGTAGCAGCAATTCCCAGTCTTAACTCACCACCCCTGTCCACTGCCATCCACTTTCTTATAACACACGTCCTTTACAGGAAAATACACACATGAACATCACAAAAAACAAAAATAAAACTGGAAGGGCAAAAAAATTAAAAGGGAAGTAATCATTAAATAAACAAGAGGGGAATGACTTGATGAAAGAAGATAAAATATATTCTGGAACTCAGTCCCATGCCAAATGTGGTTACATAATGTAAGGGGTATCACCTAAGGGTAATAAAATGTACAGCAGAAAGACAAATGTTGAGGGGTTTTTATTAATTTCTCCAGTCATGTCATTCCATTCTGCTCTCATATGACCTACGATGATTCGAATAAGAAGAATCCATGACTTCACACTTGTGATTTTGTTTTTCTCTTTTTCTCTTTTTGGTGGGGGAGTTTGGGTCAAATATAAAGAAAATAATAAACCTGGAACCTGAACATTTACTGTAAGCCTGAAATTTTTCAAGAACCAGGGGTCCAAGGACATGAGGTCCCACAGCATGTCCGATCCATCACATTGCTTTGTCTTTTCTCCAGTCATTCTTCTTCATGTTTTCAGAGAAATGAACCAAGCCGACTTCACATTCAATGTTAAAAGCCAGTCAAATGCAATATTCCGCTAACATGCAGTCGACTCTCTCAATAAACATGGGATTTTGTTGGCCCAGACAAATCCATGGATGTTTCGGATCAAATCTTGATCCTTGCTTGTTTATTTGGGGTAAGCTCGTCTCTGTCCGTACTTGAGACCTGGACCAGCAGCTGTGTGTGCCTGCCCTGCTCCTGTCCTCCCACTACTCAGGCTGGCAGGGTTAAACAGCATAGGTCCGCTTGGCGCTTGCTGCACTGGAGCAGCCGCTGGCACGCTGGCATTAGAATTGTCAGCGGCAGGCTGGAAAGAAAACAAAAGGTAGCGATTTGTTAAAGTCAGACTGAGGATGAATCTTTCCAAAAAAGTTTAGTGATCTCTTACTGACTTACCAAGCAATAAAGAAACCTATCCAGGTAAAACATAACCTCCTTAGCTGAAACAGTCATGGCATGATGGATGGATCGTAGCTAGGAAACCATGCTGTGCAGTCAACTCAGTTTAATCGCAACTCCTTGGAGGCATGATAAAAGTTGGAACTAAAAGAAGCTGTGATTATCCAGTGACTTTTACGCAGAATATAGCATCTCATTATCTGGAAGATATTGCAGTTATGTGGAAATTGCAATTGCATGGACTGTAATTGAAAGAGCCACATGTACAACATTCTATCTCCACACCTAGGGACAAAATTTTCTGCTCACTGACTCTGAACAAGTGAAATGCTGCTCAAAAAAACTCTGTGGACTTCAGTGGTGAACATATGCAATCTGAAAGTGCTGAGCTCTTCAGTCTCTGATGTCCCTGGACATATTTTCTGATCCAGCCAGTGAGAATCTAATCACCCTTTTTCTCACATACCGACAATGAAATGATATGGAAATGAGCATATAGCAAAATATTATGGTAATGAGGGCAACAAAATGGGTTTGATCATAAATGTTTCAAAACTGTTAGAGATCATGACAAAGATGGTTTGACATCCACCACATTCTAATAGATTGGTCTCAGATTAAGAGGAGCAAAATAAAAAAATGCACTGAAATAAATGTCTGCACAGAGGAACTTAAAGACATTGTGACACAAGATGGCAAATTAAATGAAATAATAATTATTTAAATGTAAAAAGTCCCCATCCCCCCCCCTTTCCATAAAGAAAAACCCTCCCTCAACTAATACTTTGGATTAAAAAAAAAAACAACCAAACCCTCTTATCCAGTTGAATCAATTTCTACCCACCAATCCTAGATTTCACTGACCACTTCTTCTGGCCAGAATTAAAATGATCAGAACATTGTGAATCCAAAAAAAAAAACAACAAGATTCAAGCTCTAAACAGCCAAAAGCGGTTGTCTATTATTTTGCATAAAGCATCTTTGCAGAAAGAAAAATTATCAAACTAACTGTGATACAAACAAAAAAAAAAAAAGATGTTTATACACTCTTTACAAAAACTGAACAAAGGCATTTATCTCTGCTTGCATCCATGCCAAATTTAGCCTTAAATGATACAGCAGAATAACATCCCTCGCAAACTTCACTTGGCATGCCCCGTTTCCTTTTCTGTTAGTATTTCTATATGTTTACATGTAAATTAAGTAGATGCATGGCATACACTGGGATTCTAGGCATTTCATGCTGTTAACAACACTGTACAGTGTGGATGGCATATTGCTGTAGTAAAAGTATAATGAGGGTAGATACACTGAACAATGTGAGTTTCACTATATGATCAACTTCCTTATTTACACAAAAAGACTGTATGCACCAGAATCCTAACTTTATAGGTGATGCAAAAAAACTCTGCTGTTGCACCTCATTTTATCAATTAACAGCACATATTACCATCAAGGATAGACACTGTCATAAGTCTAAACATGACTTTTAGAACTTACAACAGTATCATTTCTGGGCGAGGATATGGTCTGCTATTTTGAGAATTGTAAAAGCTACAAGAGAATAGAGATCATCAAAGTATACCAATATTTCAAAAGGTGAATTTGACCAATTTGGTGTATACTGTCTTTTTCCATAGAATGGCAAAGCAATGATATTGGGACCAGTGAAATGATATAATCTGACTTGGAAATAACTGCAAGGGAGAGATATTTACTGACTTATGGTGACAGAAAAAGAGTGAAAGAATATAAAACAAATTCAGTGAAATAAATCATCAACACTGAGGAAACAGAGAGGCAGAAAAGAGCTGGTGTTGGTAAAGATTGAAATGGAGGTGACTTCTAATCAAATCAATACACTGTTACACTGCACTACACTACACACACAAACCCGTATCTGGCACTCAGTTCTACAGTTTGCCCCCTAGGAAAAAATACTGTTGTAAGTCCAGAAGACTATTTAAGGACTCAACAACAATGTTATTTCCAGATGGCAATTTCATCCTCCCTTCTAAAGCTACATGTTGGGTATTGCTGCAGTTCTGTGCATGCAAACAACCTTTGTGGGAATATGCACTGTGAGTCCAAAGAAGTGAAGGTAAGATTTTTAACAATGAAGATCATAGTCTTTTTATACTAAGGTACGATATGGTTAGTCAAAATTTATGTTCAATCTTCAAACCAACATAAAATGTAGATCACTTCTTCGAAACATGTCAGTTCCTGATTGATCCATCAAAGATTATAAGATATGGCACAGAAAGAGATAGCTCTGTTGTAAATTTACTGTGTGATTTTATTAAAATGCATGAACAGAGCAATCCAGTGTCTACAATTTCATGACCAAAGAGCTTAGCAGCAATCATGAGCTACAGTGCAAGGTGAATCAGTCCACAGAAATCTTTAAGTTCAGCTTTCATTTTGCAGCGAATTAAAGTCTAGCTTCCATCTATATAAACAAACTGTCTCTAGACTACAAGGAAACAGTGAAGTAAAGAAGCAAGATCTGAAATTCACACCACACTACAATAGGCTTTCTGCAGCCCAAAAATGTTGTCAGAAAGACCACATTTGGAAACATTTTGGGAATTTAAAAAATGCAAACATGAAACAAGAAAGGAAATAATTCAACAACTACTCTATACCCACAGGAGGGCAACAATGAGAAAATGCTAAGACAAAAGTCTTATTTTGTAACACTGATATTCATAATCTCCATTTCTTTGGAATAATGTACCAACAGGATTAAGTGACATGTCAACAGACATGCTTATGGCAAATATCAAAGGGCCCATAGGAGCAAAACAACATCATTATGAAGATATTTCAAGAATGAGAGCATTGATGCTGTTGAACTGCAGTAGCATCATGTTTTCTACCTTAAACCTGGTCATTCTTTTTTGAAACTTGCATTCTGATAATTTATGAGTTCGCAATCCATCCACAACTTTATGAATCATGCATGCTTTATTCATAGGCAAGATGTCAAAATCATAAGCAGCACTAGGGATTCTAGCCACTATGTTGGAGAGTGTCCTCAAGTGCTGTGAAAAGGTTTGGTGACAGACTGCCGTAGAAATTTCATGAATTTGTGAGGCAAATAAAGTTTTCAATCACTCAGATTCAGAGTGGTAACCGTGAACTTGTATTCTCCTGTTCATCTTCGAATGTCAAACAAAAGTACAAGCTCATGATTTTTATTTTGTTTGCCAATGTGATTCTGCTCTTGATCTAGCATTCTGATCCTCCTACATTATATGATTCCAATATCCTCATTTACAGAACCACCTTCACATGACACCCATACTTATAAAACAACAACACACATATCAACTCATATTCATGCAACCTTTGCTATTCACATTATTCTTCCTACTCTACATCCCTCAAAAAGAAATGATCGGTACTGATAATATTTAGCTAGATAGCTAGCCTAGAACATGTGATGCAAAGAGTAGACAGGAGAACAGCATCTCTATGAAAGAAGATCTTATCCAATCTCAAAACCATGCGCTTTTGGGGTGTATGGTGAGTATATTTTACATTACAAGAACTCCACAATTTAATATAACATGCATAACTGTTAGGATTACTGTAATGAAATATTAATATTCATGTGAGACATGCCCTGGGATTCTTCTTTCTCCTTGCCCCATAAATTTTTTTTTTTTTTTTGGGTATCTAGTGCACAACCAATCTAAAACTGAAGGCTGGAAGATTCTGGTAATTTGGCAGTGATCTTGGAACTGCATAATCAAGATGGCTATCAAACAGTAAAATATCTTAGAAATCAGATACTCAACTTCGAAAAATACCTAAGGATGCCAACATCACCATTCCACTGTTCTTAGAACAAAAGCTGTGATGAATTATGGATTTTGGTTCTATTTTCCACCCATCTAGAATTCTGATAAAGCCAATTGGATGGCAGGAATACATCCAGTTGAAATTTCATAAATATGCTAAGAACAACTGAAAAATGCAAAGAAATGGCTGCAAACAGAAATGGCGACCTTCTTTTAAAAAAAAAAAACGGATTATGAAAAGATAACACAACAGGTTTTTCCAAATTCAAGACTGATAATTAGATGACACTCACACCCTATCCTACCCTCTAGTACACAAAGAGCACAGCAGGTCTACCTAGCTTTTTTTCAGGAACTCTTGAGTCATACAAAAGTATAGGATCTATCTTAATGCATCCTTTAAACTTGGGCACCCGGATATTACAGATCATCAAGTTCTTCCCCACTAAGTATAACCATATCCATCACTTTTCAAAGGCAGGCAATCATTGTGTAATACTAATTGGACTGAAACTGGAACATGTAGAGATTAGAGAAATGGTCTCTGAAATCCAGACACTTTTTACATCTCCTGGTTCCCTCAGGGTAAATGATTGCTTTTGGAAAGAAAGAAGTTGACTCCATTTAGAGGTAATTCATTTTCTACCATTATGACCCAGGAAATATTTGGTCCTCCTTTCTAAATACAACTTTTGATATCATATCCGTGTTTTCACATTACCCTACAAAATATCCCAAAATTATTACAATTATATTTAGCTGCACAAATGACTCAATATCCATTTAATTTCAACAATTTTCAGATAACAGATACTGCATTTCCTTCATAAAATTCACTATGATAACTGCAACTCCCTTTAACTGAAATTTTTCCAAGCTCTCAATAAAAGGGCTGCAATTATGTTGCATATATGTATATGCAGTTTTAAGCTGACTGAAAATGATGTTTTTTCACTTACCAATACCTCACTATTCAGAACCAAAACTGAAAAACATCACATGAAAGCAGAACTCTACAGAACTAACCTATCAATGCTATGTCCCTCATTCTGACCTTCATGCAAACTGGCAACCTTTCAAAGTCCCAGGATTTGTCTCTACAATTCTTGGAAGGAAAGGACTTGGATTGTTGGATATGATGGATTTATAAGATATCCTCTATTAACAATGCAAATCAAGTCCTGTCCAAACAAGATATTTCAAAAGCAAAAACTGTGCCAATAAACCCCTTGAAGATTTTGAGTGCAACTGATAATTCAAACTCAGTGAAAAAAAAAAAAGGTTTCCTAGTAACTGTAGCCTTTGCTTTAATATTCATTATAACTCCAATCTCTCAGATAAATGTATGCAACTGTCTGATGATAACTTAGGTGTACTGGTCCTATTGGTCCTATCCTCTCATTTATCACAAAACTCTCCATACAGTGCACTCAAAAATTATGTCCACAGGCAAAGCTTGCAGAGGCATCAGGTTGCCAAAAGAGAAACACATGACATGACCTTTGATTTTACAGTTTTTAAAGCACATAAGTTTGTAACATAGATTTAATGCTATTATGGCAGATTGCACTGTTATTGAGTTAAAATAAAGCAGACTGTGCGGTTAAAAATATCATTCAAGAAAGAGCTTTGACTTCTAGATTACGGCAAGCTTTGGCTCTGAACGTGGGTTCAAGGGCTTTACAGTGCAAACTAATATGTTTAAAAGGACAAATGATAAATAAAGAGAAAGGCAGAAACTTGTAAGCATACAATATATGGTGTTATTTCTCAAGTCTGAATTCTGGAAACTAAATCTCTGAAGTTACCTCACTCATAAATTGTTGAACTTCTTGTGAAAATGAACCCAATGAGCTTGAGCGGGATAGCTGCAATAGCAACAACATGGGCTTATCACTACTGCAACACTTACTAAGTCACCTTCTATTCTCTAAATTTCCCCAAAATCACAACACCGACTTTGAATGCTAAACGAGCTTTAAAAATGTCCAGAAACACTTTGGTGAATATCTGCTACTGGGAACAATCATCAGTGGAAGTCAGCACTTAGCTGTGGTTGGAGTATACAACTCATTATTCCTAACAGTTCTTCCTTTCCATCTCTATCCACTCTACTGAGGAGACTCCGTTGTCATTACTATCTTTAAAATACTTCTTACTTTGAACTCAACTCTACAAAAAGCTATCTGAGAAGAGTAAAGTTCCTTGCTCTTAAACTGTGCCATCCTGCTATTACCATCAGAAGAAAAGCCCTGCTTACAAATAGGCCTGATCACTGTCATGGTTTAGATGGATTTGCTTTCGTAGTTCAAAGACTAGACCTTTTTACATCAATTCCTACATCAATTTCCCTTACTGTAATGCTCAGAGGGATGGTAAACTAGTGATCTGCAAAGTTACCTAAATGTCTTACTCATGAACTTCAGAAAAAAAAAAATAGTGCTCCCTGATGTGAACTTTGTCACTGTATTGAAATTAGTGAAGTGTCCCATCATGTACCTTCTCCCTTTTTATATCTTGGGCAGGTCTTTAAAATTACTTTTAGGTATTTATCTCACTATCCCATTGAGAGGAAACCATTGTGCTCATGCCCTCTAGTGTGGTGATCAAGAAAGTCAATATATATCATCCACAAAATTTACAAAAATGCATTGCTACAAATACTCATTTATTGATGTTTACCACTGCTGCATGTCAGTTTGTTAATTTTTTTTTACAATCTGTTCACATCTGACTCTTTTCACTGTTATTCACTGAATGCTAACTGCTTTAATTTTTCTTGCTTTATCTAATTCACATATTTCAGTAAGGAAAACTTGCTTTCAAAATATCAAGAAGAGGATAAAATCCTGAACAGATAAAAAAAAATGTGCCAGTACCAAAAACTGTTTTAAAAATGACCTAAACCATGCATGCCTTTCAGAAAAGGAAACACTAAAAAAATATGCTCTGAAGATATAAAAGGGCTTGATGTAAGCACTTGGGTAAAAAAAAACAAGGATGAATAATAAACATCTAGAGGACTGTGGCCAGCACATGCCCTAGCTGCAGCAATTTAAGTAGAACATAACTAACTACACAGATGAATGCATGCTTTAGAAGATAACTGTCAACACTCATGTATCACTGCGGTAAGGCATTCAATATGTAGAAATGAGTTTGAGAACCATTTTGTGCCCTTCTCTGATATGGAACACTGAAAAATGACCCACTAAAATCTGTGGCTATTTCTCAAGGGACTGTACTCTTTTGCGTTCACCACCCTTAGATCGTTCAACTTCAACAAAGCTCACTTCCAGTGTAAGCAAAATGTAAATATAAAAAGTAGTATAATTCCATTATCAAACATTGGTTCTGAATGTAAAATTGCATCAGCCAGTACAGCCCACGTCAAAGACCATATCAGCCAATCATGTTCCTCTGACAATGCAAATGCAGAACGCAGAAACAGAGATTGTTGGAGTTGTGGCTTGCTGTGCCCTGATGACTATAACTGCATAATAAATGACAGTGTCCTATTTGCGTTAAAAAAGTCCTTTGGGTTTATTTCATATTAATAGTGAGGAATGAATGCAAATATGCAGTGAACACACTGCCTCTTTAAAATGTATATATCGCTGTGAGTCTAATGGTATCATGTCTGGGACATTGTTACAGAATTTCATGATTGAACTGAACATTTTAAAAGAGACACTCCAAAGATTTGATTTGTAACTGAAACAACTGCTGCTTTTTCAGAACAATGTAATGAGAAGAAGAAAGTCTGTGGCATACTGCTGAATTTCTAATGAAAACCTGACCGGAAGAAAGTAATTTAAAATTATTCCACCTACATGGGCATATGTCTGATATTTTTGTAATAATTTAATATGACAAGCACACAATGAGAGGTATTGTGAAACATCTCAGTTTACCCATTAGCTGAGCATATGGCAGCATCCTTAATGAAGATTGTGAAAGTAAACACATATGACTTACTTTGGAAATACATGTGCCCTACCCCAGTGAAACATCACCGTTATATTTCATTCTGTTTATACCAAAAGATGCAGAAAAAAAAAGATAATTTTGTTATTTAAAAAATGCAATTTTAGCAAAACTACACTGTGTTAGGATAATGAATGAGTTTTAAACTGGCTTAAGTATTTGTCCCTCATACCCTTCATTCGCATACATAAAGAGGCCAAACAAAAAATGTTACTAAATTTCAAAGCTTAATAACTTCAATAGTTTAAAATCTTGATGGAACTGAAATTTGGAACATATTGGCAGATGGATACTCTTTGTTAATGCTGCACGTTTCAATTCTCTAGGTGCCATGGTAATAATTCAGCTACGTTTTTTTTCGTATGGCACCTTGGCCAGTGAAACTTGCCTTAAATGCAGATTACATCTACCTAAATCTTCATTCCTGTTTCTCTCTACTTGTTGACTCTGAAGTAATAATTTTTTTTCTTTGAACCACCCACTATATTTACATATTTGTCCACAGACAGTTACAATTTCAGAGTCAATGTCTTTCAATATAGTTCAATTAGAACTCAAACAGTATTGATGAACCAGAAAAGAATCTTGGGCTCAGAAAGGAAGCAAACTGTCTCGTACTATCACTATGAAGACATCTGAGTTTACAAATCCCACACTTCACTAAGTGCAAATGAGCAAACCTTCTTAACAATGGTCAGACCTTGCCGTTGGATATTATATATGCGAATAAGGCCTCTGAGGGAGAAATTTTTGCATTAGCAGACGAATACATGGGTAATGTTTTGAGATACACATGTCAGATGCTTTGGCTGAGAAAATGTTTGAAAGTATGAAATGTAGCACAAAATCTTAGATGGTGCTTTGAAATGACACTCTTTCAGATTGTGAGAAGGAAATATGTTACTAGCAAAAAAAATTTTAACTCCAAATAACCTGTATACCAATAAAACTATACTATGTACAAGTTTTTGATGAATATGCAGTCAATGCATGTGAAAACACAAAATAATCATTAAAACAAACTGTACGACACGTTTATACTGACATAAACAAATATACGCTGCGGTTTATTAAAACATAGAAGGGTTAGCATCAGGTTAGCATGAAACCACTTTACCCAGGACAATGACGGTACTACGTAAAAATAGCATCAATGTCATTTTTTAAACATTCCTAGCGATGAAGTGATTTCATACTTCAATGATGATATATTCTGGGCCACTTCTGTGCCTCCTCATGACTTCAAAAGCACTCCGGCAATCTGGTAAAACCTTGCAGGTGTATCTGACTCAAATTTGAGGAATCAATGAAACCATCTTTATGGTCAGGATAGAAGGATTCAATTTCTTTTGCCATTTTATCAAAATCAGAAACTGACATACTGGGTTTTACCAGATGACTGGAGAGTAGCACCATGATCCACTAAACTGAAATGGTTCTCACAACAAAGTAAATATTTGCTAACTCTAATAATGAACTTACCCCTTCTCCTCCACTTGGGACTGAGAGTGAAGCATTGTTTATGTTGCTGTCATTGGTATTATTTGTAGATGTGTTACCAGCTGGAAGTAAAGCGAATAAAAGAAAACATTCTATTCATCTGCACCTCTCAGAAGAAAGCACTGATGTTGCCATAGACGAAACACTGTTGCATGTGGATTGCTAGGACATGAGACAGTTATAATTGACATTACTCACTACAAGATCTTTGCTTAAATTTATGAAAGGAACTTTGAAGGAGGCCTGTGCGAAGGCCTTATCTCTCTTATATAATTTATATAATAATACGGTCTTTGTGCAGACATAACAATCCTGAAGCTCCCTAATTTCTTTGTTATTTCAAAATAAAATCATCACTACCTTAATACATTATGAATGTTTCTTTTAAAAAAAGAATTTTAAAATTCTGCCGAAAGAAACTGTGCTTCAAATAAAGATTACTGATATTTAGCTACACATGTGAAGAATAGAAAAATAACACAGAAAAGTGTCTGACAATCAGCATTCTTGTGGTATATCAGATAGTTCAAAGTGAAATGTGGTAAAAAATGAGAGCTTACTGGATCCAGGCATAAACATCTGAGGCGGAGCAGCCGATGTGCCGCCATCTGCTGTGGGTCCAGGCATCACATTGAACAGGTCCTGGGGGACGGCCAATGGTTTGGGGTTGTTGACATCCACATACTGGTTTCGTGCACCTGGAAGTTTACAAGAAAAGCTTCATTACTGCCATAACTGTTGAATAAGCATTAACTCACTCCACCTGCACCAGCCAAGAATCAAAAGCATGAAATGATGTCATCTCCCCTTCACATGGCTAAATACTAACTATGTAACAAGATGTCCTGCACATTCTCTAAAACAGGCCAACTCTCTCATTCTTCATGTTGTAGACTCCTCTGGGAAATTGTATATAGTTTTAGTATGATAATTCAATGTCATTTAAAAATTGGCCAGCTTCAGTGAGTTCAGCTGATTTCATAAACAACAGACTGTTGCATTCATGTATAGAGTTACACCTATCATCTCTCTGCTGCTGGTTAAAAGAACATATTCTTATAAACCACATTATCATTAATACTTTATTATTATTATTTCTAATTATTAAATATCATGTCTCACCTTTAGCTTTCAGTGAAAACTTGTTGCCACCACCTGCAGTTGCCGGAGGTGGCGGCATGGAGGCACTTGGGCCAGGTGTTGGTTTTTTACCTGTGAGAAAAAAAAATCATACAACTCATTTCAAATGCTCAGCTATGCAACAACTAACACTAAATTATGCAGCATAAAAACTACGTCTTCCAGCCTGTCAAACTGAAGGCTTAAATCACTCTTTTTTTTTTAAGGCAATGGTAAGATATGAAAACTTAGTGTGTGTTCTTCCATAAGTGAAGAAAGTTTTGAACCAGCATTATTCGAGCCCAAATAGTTGTTTGAGGTGCTGAGGGTCACCCCCATGCAACAGAAAAATATTCTGAGAAAATCATAACTGGAAAACAAATTTCCACGACAAAAGTAATATATTCTGCTACTCTAAAACTCAAATTTACTTACAATGAGCTAGCATTACATCCATAAAATCAATAGCTTTGTTCACAGAAATTATTTTATTCTTTGATTTTTGCAACAAAGAAAAATTCAGTATTACAAGGTTCTTATTACTATCAGAGTTCCCTATCTCATTTTCTAGTCTAGCTACAGACGCCTCATTTTGACAAACTGTATACTACTATATTCTGCAACAACACATATTTTTTTTCAATCACCTCCCCAGTTTTTGAACAAATAGTAACACAAACATTGACAGTCACTCTCAACAGGAGAAATCAGCAATAAATCTGACCTGTGCTATATATATATTTCCTATCACCACTGACATACCGAGGAGATCTGTATCCTTTGGAGGTGGGGCTGCAGGGGTTTCTTCTTCTTCTGTGCCATCAGCATTGACCCACTTCTTTCTGCTTGAGTCCCAGACAATCTTGATGATGGGAGGGATATGATATTATGAAGAGGAATTTGGGCAAAAAGGGAATGAAGAATACTTCTATATATAAAGTCATTCAGTTTGATAGACTGCAAAAAAATCACAGCTTGCAAAGAAGTCGCTTCAACATCAGGACACTACTGCAAGCCCAAAGCCTCATATCTGAAGTTATAGCCTGAGCTGATAACTCAAACTTAGGTATCTGTCTTGCTCGTTCCCTATTCTTTTATGCCTTCTTTCCCTCTGTCCTAACTTTAAATATTTTTTTTTCCCTTTCCTAAACTACAAGATTTTAATGACTTTGCACATTATTGTGCAAATTGACTGGTTAGAGTACAATACAGTTTAAATACACATAGGACTATCAATTTTTCATATGCTGTGCATTTGGCTGTGTTCACTGCAGTAGTCTGATTGGCCTTCCTTTTTGAATTATTTCCTGCCAGTATGAAAGATCTATTGCCCACTTAAAAGAATAAAAAAAGACATTCAAGCTCACATTTTTTGCGTTGACTTTTTTTTGCATGAATATGAAGGCTGACCATGCAACTACTTAGAGTGGCAACACACAGGGATGATGGCAGCTGACAGCAAAATGTTCAAATCCTAAGATCCGCGCAAAGATCTCTCTTCGATATAGAAGCTGCTTTGTAGCTTTTTTCCCTCCATATTATTGCTGTTATTCTGCCTCTTTTTTCATATATTATCTGGTTATTGGTTTTCCGAAAATTTTTAGTACTGTCATCCCTGAACATGACCCACAAATATGATTAATAATGACAAAACTCACGGCTGGGTTCTTGTCATCAGGAAGAATCATCTCATTCTTCCCTTTACCACCAAGCTTCTTGAAGAAACCTCCAAACCATCCTCCACCACCTTGCTGGGCAGCTTTCTGTAAAGCACAAAAAAAAACCCACAAAAAAACATGATACAAAATTAAGAAAGATCAGGCATAATAATAACAAATAACAAGAAATACTAGCTGCACTGCACTTATCACCACTAACAAGTTCTAAGTGTTTTACAGAAAATGATCTGAGGGAAATTAACTTAGTCTAGCAAAACTTTTGTCAGGTAAAAAAACATTATCAACAAAGAGGTACCCAAATATTTACAAAACAGCAACAAAATGTACTGGCTAATTCTTTTTCGATGAGTGACATGGACTTCAAGACTTCAAGTAGCTCAGCTTGTCCACATCATACTGTTAGGCCCCATCTAAGATTTAAACTCTTGCCAGTGTTTTTTACATTACATATCACAGACAGGAGTGTTTAAAATGACATGGGCAGAGCAGTATTCTTGTGGGTGTAAGGTGAAAACTGTCAACAACTTGCTAGCATACAACTCACCTTATCATCCTTACCACCTCCCAAGGATGGCTGTGGTGCTGGCTTATGTGGTGCAGCTTTCACACTGCCTGTGCTACTACCAGATGTGGTCCTTCTCCTCCTGGTGCTGCCAGTGGAGCTGCCAGACATGCTACGGTACCTGTGAGGGGGCACCACCACTTTCTGTAAACAAACACACAAAAAACACATTTTGAGGTCCCTTAAATGTCAAAACTCAGAATCATTTGTGTGTGGCTGGAGTGACCTTAGGTCTAGAGTTATTCCCTTCCCCAAAACAGCAGCAGCTTGTGGCAAAAATGATGAAGTCTCTGACCTTCCAGCAACTATAGACACCTCTATCTGACAATGTATTATTCAGCTTTCAAGTAAGGTTTTCGTCATCCAAATTTAAAAGTAAAGTTTGACCGAGTAAGCCAGGTAAAGTATTCTGCATTTTTATTGTCTTAGCATGATTTTGTTTGACACAGCTGCCATTTACAGTGGAATTAAAAGATTCATACAGACGTGTTATTACCCATCCGGAGAGCACTGGCTGGACACTTGGCCATGCAAGTAGAATGTATTTGACGTAAGCTTATGGCCATCACGGGCGCAGTGGGTGTAAGAATTCGGACTTTGCATAACATAACCCTGTAGGTTGTCTGGGGCAGGCAGAAGCATTATATCATGTTAACAGACACTTAAAAGATTGTTTTACTGGAATAACAGGGTATCGTAGTATTTAACATGGTTTGTAGGATGATGCAACTTTCCTTTAAGCCATTTCATTTTACAATGTAAGGGCACTTAACTGAATTCTCGAGGCACAATCTTTAATTTCTCTCAAAAGAAACTACTTAGAACCTTGCAATCAAGCTAAATGGGGCACGACTTCTCCCTCAAAAGTGACACTCTTTACCTGTGCTCCCACATCTCCAAAGTAATCAAATCCTGATGCTGGGGCATCTACATCATCCTCATCATTGTCATCATCATCGTCATCTTCTGTCTCGTTGGTGCTGATGCTGGCGCGGGGAGGCATTTGTTGGTGTTGCTGACCCTGCACTAGCCCATAGTTCCCATAACCTTGAGAGTGAAGATTGGCAGACATCTGGGCTGATGAGGCAGAGGAATCCAAGGAGGGACCTGATTGGAAGGAAGTAGTCATGAATAATCTGCAGCCCCATTAAAGGCCAACCACATCAATCCAGGTTCCCCATGACCAATAACAATTCATCATTTACTCAACCGGTGCCTGTAAATCATTTAACCTTTGATTCAAATCCAGCAAGGGAACAAACTATCCTTTCACAGGATAATACATTCCTGTAGAATGTAAATTTCCTGCCAGCCTTGCAAAGACATTCAACAGATGTTCCTGTCATTAAAGCAAACAGGAGAAATCTTATAGTACAGTATATTTAAATTACAGGCTCTGGTAGAGTAGATGCTAAATATATTGGACACTAGTTAAATGTAATGGTTTAGTTCATGACTTAGTAATGCTGATTCATCTTCAGAACTACAAACCAAAATGTAAAATAAAACCAAATTTAACAAAAAATGGAAGTTAAAAAAAAAACATGCTGGGAACTGGAAAGTGTTTTACTGAGGGACATCATGCTCTATTATTAGGAGTCGCTCTATAAAGAAATTTGATTTTTGCATCCTTAATACTTGGGGTGCATTATCTGCAAAGTGCAGCTTGTGTATGAAACAATTATAGGCAAGTTTAGTGAGCATTCCTCCCTTCCAGGAAGATAAACAGGGAAGTGAATGATGCCATTAAAAATGACTGGTTATCTGACTGTCACTCAAAGAAATTTAGAGATCACTGTATGAAGCCAAGAGCTGAGCAGGGTATCTATTCTTTTAAATATTTTCACATTTCTTCCTAAAACTGCATAGTTTTGTTAGCCCTAACTGATCTGCTGTTTAACTTTATTCTAAAGCAATTTCTGTACAGGTCTTTGAGAAAAGATCAATCTAAAAAAAAACATAACTGTAAATTTAAATTTAGTACCTCTTGCAAGTTAGTAGCGCTTGGCAACACTTTGTCTGAGCAAATTATTAAACCAAACAAAAAAGAAACAAACTGAGAAAGAAATAATTATTAAGATATCTTAAAATGAAGCAAACATACACAAAATGGCAGTGCAACAACGCTACATAATTATATATGATGCAAATATGGAATGGGTCAGTAATATATATGAATTTTTTGCCAAGTATTCATTAGATTTATCTAACCTACATCCCAATAAAAGTAGACACAAAAGTCGTAGATTAGAATTACATTAAAGGAAAGCTAAACTCAGGGCTCAACAAAAACATTATGCCAGTTGTTCCTTGGAAAGGGGTTGTCTTAAGTCAGGTGGTCACCTAACACAGGTTGATTCTTTTTGTCAAGATGTAAAACCGTTTCTGTTTATATCTTAGCTTGGCCACAGGTTTGGGGCTGCCATAGCAAGTACTCATGTTATATAGATGGTCACCACATAATGTTTGACTGTAGTTCCTTCACATGGGTCTGCACACCTTCAAATTCTTGTCTATGATTCCCTGGATGTCTATATTCGTACTTCAGTTGACTAGGCGAATTGTAATATATTCCCTTATGATAAGTCTGGACCGATCTCTAACAAGCAGTTTGGAAAACAGGAAAATGAAACTCAAACTTGACAAAAGAAGAAACCTATTTCTGAGAGAGAAATTCAAATTCCACATTTCATCTACGTATCTCAGATTTCTGTCTACCTTGAAGCGAGAATTACATCTTTTTCAATTACACTGCTTCGAAACAACCTGCATGACAGTATATAAAATCATGCTAGATGACTGGTTTATGTGGTATACTACAACCAGTTTGATAAAGCAAAACTGTTCACAAAATTCAAGCATCAAGGACAGACTCTGGTCTTACTTATAGAATCATTTTGCAAAGACTTGGGAGTTCTTGAAGAAGGCATTTCTGCAAGTTAAGCAGTCTCAATAATGGTCATAATGAAATCAGAATTCCAGTATAAGCAATACTGGTTCCATCACTGATCAACACACCTTGGGTTGCCTATGACAATTTGAACTTGTTGAGCCCTGAGTGACACAAGGTGAGGAACCCACCACCAAAATTTGATCTATTATCAACAGCAGAGCTGGCACTGCCACCAGCATCTTCAATAAGAGAAACATCTCCCGATATGCCTGCCGTGGTGCTGGCATACATGCCTGGTACATCATGGGAATGCTGCTGGTCTTCCTCTTCTGGTTGTTCCGGATGGTCCTGTTGTTGTTGTTGCTGCTGTTGTTGATAATGCTGAGCAGCATACTGCTGGTTTTCTACACTTTCTTCTCCATTCTGCTGTTGGCTGTCCTGCTGCTGTTGTTGCTGCTGCTGCTGTTGTTGTGGATGCTGTAATTGTTGGTCCCCATAACCAGAATACTGATAGCCTACACCAGCCGCAGAGTGAAAAGATAGCAGAGGCGTAACAAAACCCAAGAAAGATAAAATGAAGTTAATTCCGCTTAGGAGCAACTTCTTGGAAGCATGGAAAAAAAAATTGTAGTATGTGATTAAAAGCAGCTGCGATTATCTGCTGATTATTTATGTAACATTTTGGAGGATGAGAAATGTTGCAATTCAACAGAAGTTGTGATTATGCAGATCTTAACTAAGCGGAATTAACAGTAATTAAGAAAAAAGACCATAGAGATCAAGGCATAAACTAATAAACATAACCCCACTGGAAGATATAGAGGATGTGAAATATGCCAGTCAGCTGCCTGATCTTGTGTCGAAATATCATGCCGGATATTGAAAGGAGCGTAGCGAGGATGATTTTTTCGGTAATCTAGCACTTCCATCCAATCAGCTGACTGTCTGAAACCACCAATGCTTATGCGCCAAAGTTATCCATAAGCTCAAAGTATGTAATGAGCTAAAGTTATCTTGGTCATTTGCATCCTTAATCTGGTCAATCTCGAATATACTGTTGGAAGTTTGTGCCGTCTTTTCCCACTACAGATCTACTGTCTACCAGTCGTGAGTTATGAAAGCTATGTCTAGGTCTCTATCAGCGCCCTCAATTCACGCTAAAAATAATTCTGTAACAGTGCCCATGTAGAGTATAATAATCTCTCATCGGCAAAAAGTGCGGAAGAAATATTTGAACATTTTGCAAAATATTAAGGATTAGTTAAATTGTATTAAATACATACGATAATATACTGGTAATCTCAGATTCATAGATTGCATGGACGCTACGCCCCTGGATATTGAAGTGGTGCATGATGGGAAATTATGCGGGATAAATATGCAACAAAGCTTTTTTTACACTGATTTAAACATTTGGTGTTCATCATGCCTGATCGAAGAGAAATGAGGGTCAACAGGGAAAAAGTGCAACTGTGAATCTGTACCTTCATACCTTAGTGCCTTATTGGTGCTTATGGTGGGCAGGTATGTATGAGGTGGATGAACATGCTTCAGCAGCTGCTGTACCATAAAGGTTGCAGCAAGTACCAACCAATTATATGAATGATGAATTCATTTAATAAAGTTATTACATGATGGAGGACAATCTCATGTGGCAGCTGACTGATAAATTATGCCCAAAACTGACATTCTTGCCACTTTATCTATCAGTGAACACTATTTCACCTTGGCAGAACTTGCTGAACAGTCAAGACCCAATTCTTTGGTCTGTAAAATCAAACTAGACTTGATGTGTGCAGAATATAAGTTCAGACAAAATGCAAACAAATTTATGCATATGTCTTGCTGTTATAAAGCTAATCTGTTTCCAATGTCTCCAGGAATACTGTACAGTGATCCATTTATAACATTTTACCAACGACAACTTCTAGCAGTTAACTGAAGCAAACTGAGGATTCCCTCCATAGTCGCACTTATTTGTGGGTTAAAAGTGTAAACCCTGCGCTTCATCAGCAATTTCTTTTCTACTACTTCTAGGGTCAAGCCAGTGTAAACTGAACAGTTCACTGACATTTTTGTACTGCTCTTTTTTTTTTTTCAAAGTTACAATTACTATAAAGGAAAGCTAAACTCAGGGCTAAACAAAACATAACACCACTGTTCCTTGGAAAGGTTGTCTTAGCCAAGTGGTCACCTTACATAGGTGTAAGGAAAAGATATGCTGTATAATTGGATCACAAGTCATATCCAGATTCTTTGTGCATTAAGGGGACATGAATGTCAGTTTTATTTTCCCCATTATAAACTGCAAGGATTAAAAACATGCAAGAAGTCAGAAACCGAGCCTCCTACACCTGGCTCTAGCACACTTCAGCAAATAAGGGTTGAGTCTGTTGAAGATTATTGGTGGGCATAGTGGTGGCAAGGAAATAGTTTACATTAGGATATTCAGTACCCATGCATAGCATGTTGTCCTCTGGACAACAGAGTGCTTGAATGTAGGAGAAGACCATGATTGTTTTTACCATATTTGGGACAAAATGAAGATCTGCAATCAGGCAGAATTATACCTTCTCATTTGCCTGTATGTTGATATAATTTGCTGTTTAAACATCGTACAGTGTGCCAGAGACAGGCTTTGTAATTGCTACATAATTTACTTCTACATTTGAGACTTGCATAATGTAAGTAAAAAAAAAAGCATTCTTTGATTACGAGCAATGCAAAAGAGGTCCAGACATTTAACATAAATAGAAATCTGAATTTATCACAGTATCATATTAACATATTGTTGGTCTTTGCATATGATCGGCCAAGTTCATTTATGACGTATAGTCAGCCTGGCTGGTTACATGAGAAGACCATAGATATGCTGTTAATTCTCAGAGCTATTAACATATGCTGTTAATTCTAAATCCTAAAGGCAACTATATCATATGTTCTTAAAATCAAAAATGATAAAATAATGTGACTAGTATATATCAAGGCACAAGTTACTAATTATCCTCATATCTTTGTCTGGGACTCACAATGCACATTTCAAATTAAAAAAAAAAAAAGAAACGCCCTTAGACAAAACAAAAGTGTCTAAAACCATGTCTTTGGACCTTTAGCAGGCAATAAGCCTATTCTGAGCAGCTATGTAGTGGCATGAATAAACATTGTTCGCTTTATTTACCTTCAATTCATGCCACAAGTTGCATATTAGATTACTGTTGAAGTTTACTGGAATATCTAGTCACTATTGATTGTACAATGGACTGGATGTCAATTTTTTACCTACAAAATCAAGACCTTGATATGTTCCCTACTTCAACTCAAAATCGGAGGGAAATGTTCTCATAAGAGTACTTGTGTTATGAATATACAGCTCCTCTCAAGTTCCAGACCTTTTAAGTGTTCCCTGCCAAGGTCTTATGCCACTACTCTATCTACTTCAACACATGACAGGTATAGACACTTTTATTTTCTGCATTGCTAAACCCACTCAATGCCAAGCTTAAGCTGGTATAAATCTTTGAAGCCAAGCAAGAGAGTGTTGCCAACTCACCATATTGCTGTTGCCACTGGCTGTAGTCATACTGTTGTTGCTGTTGTGCCTGTGGATCGTAGCCCTGCTGTTGCTGCCCCTGCTGATACTGCTGATCGGCCCCTGTGGCATCCTGTGCCTGGGTTTGTCCAGCCACTGCACTCATGTCCTGACCACCATAGTAATCACTGGTACCCTGCTGGACATGCTGCTGCTGATGTCAAAAATAAAGTAAAACTATGAGGTGGTTTTAACCGCTGGCTGTGGCCAAGCATATCTTCCTAAAATTTACGGTTTGGCTTTTACAACAAAAGCATATTTCCATTGAGGGACAAAAGAGGGATCTTTCCCTGTTACAGACCTTACAATGCTTGTTAAGATGACAATTTCCTATTACGGGGTTTGAATAAAACATATACATTTAAACATTGCTTATTACTAAATAAACAGGACACTCTAAACTGGGTGGTTCTTCCTTCAAAATATAAATCGGTCTGATCTAACTCGATTATTGCTTTGGAACTTTCAAAATGTTGTGAAACAGCATTCGGTTCTGAAAAAAACCTTTTGTAATAATAAGTATAATTAAGTGTACAATATATGTATGTCTGCTACCTCAAATTTTACCTCCCTAGTTAAAAAATCTTAGAAATTACACATTTCTACTGACAGCAATTTCAGTTCAGTCTTATCAATCAAGAGGTCACAGGAAAGAGGAAAGACACTGTTGTGATACCTCAACTAGTTCTAAAACGAGTCAGTGCCTCAATGCAACACTCCCTAACAAACATTCAAGTCAAAATCAACTTTCCAACATCTCATATTTCTTCCCCTTCTCCATCACATGTTAAAATTTCAGACACCTACGTTTAAAAATAGCACCAGTACAAAATGTGTTTTCTCCTGTAAAATTTTGCACATGTGAGATACATGACTAATGCACCAAGGTGTTGAGGAGTTAGCTTTTATTTCATCAGAAAGATTCTTGTGACAAAACTACTAACCTGATGGCCATATGCCTCCGTGCCACCGGCTGTAGACATCATGCTCATGTTACTGGTGTCCCCAACATAGCCATATGCATAGGCGTTGTAATCACCACTTTCACTGCTAGTGGTGGTGCCAGGGAAACCTGCGGGCGTGGCAGTGCCGGACAGACCTTGGATGGTGCCATCCTGCAGGGAACAGTTATATTCATGAGACGTTTGTCCAACTATGGAAATTACCAGCAAGAGTGAGAAGAAGACACGCAAAATTCATACAACATTTAATGAGAAGACAACAGCTACAGCATTTACAACAGGGAAAATGAAACAAAGGAAGACAAAGAAAATTAAAAATGGACTGGCAGATTGGATAGGTTGACAGAGCACTGGAGAACTATTTAGTGGACAGCTGGGACAGAAGTGGGATCAGCAAAGTACTCTAAGAAGAAGAAGTCTACTTACCCAGACGTCAATATTTAACTCTATGCACTATGACCTAAGATGGGAAAGTACCTAATGGTACAGCAACTCCCCCAAAAGATACACTTACATCATATGCGGTGCAAATTTTCTCCAGCTGCTGAAGCCACATTGGATCCTCAGCATCCTCACTTGCATGCTGACGCTGTGGGTCTGAGAACTTCATCTTGCTGGCCAACTGTAAAACCACAATGATATATGATGAAGTACAATTTGAATACAAATTACAGATGATGTAATGAAGGCCTTTCAGTGTATCTTAGGGAATCTTCAACTGAAAACACTCATACAAGTGAGATTTAACAGGGAAACTCGTAGTTAGAACAATATTCAGTCAGTGGAAACAAGCAAAGAAAGAAATATTCACCACAGCAGCCAGTGAGACTGAGATCTTAGGTGAAAAAGTTGTTATTATATTATTATTATAATGTTTATTTTCATATATGGAGCAGGATCTTCATTGAAATGGGATGCTAAGCTGCAAGATCTTGGCTGGAAACTACTGTACATACCTGGAAGACGAGCTTGACAAATGATGATTGGAACCATGTGGGGTACTGCTGTATATTGGTGGCTATTATCTCACAATAAAGTAGAGCCTGATGGATTACACAGATAAGATTGAGATTAGACATGTCTGCATGTCCACGTAAGTATGATGGGAGCAGATTATCAATTTGCCTAAAACCACTCATATAAACAGCTGTTTTTCATTCTTCATTTGCAGAACAGTGTGACTGACTGATGAAGCGCTAGATTAAGAATAAAACTAGGTGTGGGTTTAATTCTTGTCACATTCATGTAGATTTTCTTCAGTCCAATAAAACAGTTACCCAATTAAAGGCATATAAACACTATTTATAATTTTCAATGCCTGTGATATAGCCATGGCACTGTATGCTCTCCAGGAGATTAAGAAGGCTGTTGAATGTTTGGACCTGTTGGGATAATAATAATCTGTAGTCACATGAGCAGACACTAATAGGATTCAAAACTGATACATCTGACAAGCATTTTTATTACTATTGTTTGTTAGAAAGCTGTAGTATGTATATGAAAGCGCAGAAGCATTTATTTGAAAAGACAGTGAATGAAAATACGTATACATAAACAAACAAAAAAAGTTTCATGTCAGTCAAAAAGAGAGGATTTTTTTTTTCATTACCTCTGAAGCCATCCCATAGTCAGCTAGTCGACAGGCATATAAGTATTTGTACACCTGAAAAATGATATGAGGATATATAAGTAACATTTAGCAACACAAGACACTCAAATCTGGCAGTGAATTATTTACAGCAGTCTGTGTCAACCTGAGAAGAAATGCAACTTTGTTTAACAACAGAAAACTATAATGACATCTGTAGCAGCAGCAGCAGTAATAGCAGTACTGTCATTACCTACTCATTGAACTGCACTATAACTGAGAATGTTGCACTAAAAAGTACAACCCAATATAATTATGGTCTTTCAGCATGGGGCAATATGTGAATGCACAATTCAGTGAGAACAAAACTGATATAATTTCCACTGCTAAAGTTGGATGTAAATAAACTAAAATACCTGTGCATGATGTTGACAATTGTACTTAGAAACAATTAGATCTACAGTCATTCTTCCTAAATATTAACATCATCCACTTGTCAGGGATAATTTGAAAGCAAGAGAGATAAAGTATGTTGCCACATGATTTCTATCTTCAGCTGATAAACAGTCTGTACTGTTTGTGACTTCAACAACCTCTTTTACTGCATTTATCGTCCATCTAGATTTCCTATGTTTACCTGGAAATATGGCAGGCAGAAAGCAGCATTGCCCAGCACCTGAGCATATTCATACACTTCTGTACACTGAATAGCTTCATTAGTTGCAAATTCTTCCATGGGTAAACTGGAGAAAAAAATATGTAAGAGACTGCAGTTTCGCACACAAGTACAATAACAAATTCTACCAATATATAATTTCAAAATGTGTTCAAACCTACTGTAATATTAACAACTTTCTGAACTTTAACTGTACAAACCTGAAGTTCTTAAACTTCAAATTCCCCTTCTCTAGAATCATGAACTGACTTGTATGTCACACCAATCTACTGGTGCTTCAAGGCATATCCTGATATCTTGCTGTTTCAGGATCACAGGGTTAATATGAACATCTTCCAAAATAAGTTTTAAAATGACATTAATTTGTTCTTGAACATGCATGATGCACCTTCTCTGGCAATATCCGTTAATCTTGAATTGAAGACACAAGAAATACATTATAAAACATATCCAGACTGCCAAAGAAAATGTCACAAACCACTCAATACTTACTAATGGCTGGAACCAATAAGAACAATCTTTGAAGTCTTCTTATTATAGTTTCCAAAGGTGACTTGTGCCATCAGGTAGCAGAAGTGGCTGGCATGCAGATATCCTTTGGTTGCTGAAGTAACAAAAAGAAAATTGTAACAAATATTTTGCCTTCATGCCAATTGCATGAGAATATTAATGGTTTGCTTCATTCCCAACAGTGCAGAAAAGGCATAGTCTCTTCATTCTGAGATATAATGTCATATCATAATATAAAAAAATGTTTTTGAAATATGAGTAGTGGAGAAAAATGGGATTGTATTCTCATATTGTAACCTAACCTGTTTATTAGAATAAAGAGCTTTATTTCTTCATAAAATATTGACAACCTCTGATTTTCTAGCTCACATGTAATTTTCCTTAAAGTCTTCAGGACATCATTCTGAACAAAATGATAATTGCCTTTGATGGTTCAAAATTTGCTGAAGAAAAAAAAATTCACAGCATCTCCTTGCAATATTCTTTTTCTATGCTCAAACTTAACAATCATATTTATAATACATTGAATGCTTGCATGCTGTACACATCTACAACTAATAAGAACACAAGGCCAAGGGCAATACAAGACTTGCCTAAGGTATCTCCCAAGCTGGATATACTTTTGCGGTCCAGGTCATGTCTTGATGTTGTGTTGGAGAGGATCATGGCCAGATGAGGCCTCCAATCACCCCAGCGCTCATCCACAACACACTATGAAATGACAGCAGGAGTTAGGAATATTCAGCTGTGATTATACAATAAAAGTCAATGGGCCAAAAAAAAAAAAGTGTGAGGCAAAATAAATGTAAGCCAGACAGTCATCTGGAAAGGACAAGATATACCTTCAGGTTTAATGAAGATCACAAACCACAAAACGCCGTTTTTGCCCCCCAACTTTCTTCAGCTGATATGGACAGGTAAGTTTTAGCGATGTGTATCACTGATGAAATATATTACAGATGACAGAATTTACCTGCATTTCTTCAGGAACACGTGAATATCCCATGACTGTCATGTACAAGATACAGTATTCTGTTAGTTGAAAAACATTGCTCCTAGGCATCACATTGTGATAATGCGGAGGTAGCTGTATTAACAATAAAACAATGCTTACTGTCACTGCCGCAGGCTGTCGACCTGACATGAGCTGATAGAGTGTCTGAAGAGGATCATTCATTCTCATGGCACTGTTGGCAAATCTGAAAACAATACAAGTGAAGATTGTGTGTTCATCCATCCAGCTTCTTATCAATGTGTGACACATAGCAACTTTAACTATAGTGACTTTGAATTCATTATGAACTTCACTTATTTCTTTGCTGCAAGATGAGTGAATTATTAAGCACTGCTCCCAGCACTATGAACAAGATGCTGGGAGAAGTGCTAGTTATTAAATGACCTGTTTCAAGGTGAGAAGCAAAATATGACGATGCAGTAGCACATACTCTTCAACATACTCTAAAACATTTATTATGAAACTGCTCTTCACAAACCTGTCCGGCACATCTCTGAAATTTTGTTGGTTTTTTTTTAATCCTGAAGGAATAGAAGGCTTAACCCTCCCATTGCAGTGTTAAAATTTTAAGTGTTTTAAAAATGCTTCAATAAAAAAAATTAACTTCCATGTGACATGACAACAAAATTATGCCATATGTTTCACACAAAGCCAGATCAACCCCTTTTATGGCCACATGTACTCAAGACAGCATTGTAAAATAAGTATGCTATGAAGCAAATTACAAAGATTTTTCAGTTTTTGAAAGCATGCTCATGAAATTCTCTCTATCTCCGAGTCAAATGTCCATTTCAAACACAAAGAGCTAGAGTAAGAGCACTCTGGGCCTTGTTCAGCATCACAACTTATATCAAGAGAAGTTTTAACAGTCTCCCCAAAAAGCCAGGCCAAACCATTCCGTATTTGCCATGACCTGAGGGTAAAGCTTAAAAGCATGAATGACTGAGTAAGGCTTACAGTTATTGGTAAACACAAGTTGTGCATGAAGTAAATAAAAACTGGGCTTTGGCTGGCCTAGTTTAGCCATATGCAAATATTAAAGGCTTTTCAGGTGGGTTACTTCAACAGGGCACAACACTGTGCATTTACCTTGTCATGACATTTGCATGTGTCCTGGCATCCATCTTGCTAGCAAGGAACAAAGCATGACCCCATAGGTTGTTTTTCATTGCACACTCCAGGGCATCCTGGAAGGAAAGGCAAATATTCACAATACAAAATACATTAATATGGAAAGCTGCGGCATGAGAGAAACTGCGTACTAAAGTGAATGAAACATGATACAAAAGAGAAGCTGAATATACACAGTTCTCAACATGTCCAGAATTGCCTATGCAGAAAATGCCCGCTTAATGATTTTCTACAATGAAGGTGATGTGCAACTGACAAGTTATATTAAGTATAAATAAACAGCAAATTATTTGTGAGAAAGTGATCCACAACCTGGACACCCGAACTGGGAGTAGCAAGTCAGCCTCTTCTCTTTACCCCTTGAAATCCTCTGATCCATACTCAGAGATCCTTGATTTTCCAGAATCCCAAGGATTGGTAATCAAATTTCTGAGACAACCATTATAAACCAAATGTATGAACCAGCAAAGGGTCACTGTCATGTCATAAAGAAAATGGTGCAAACAATTGTATTTCATGCCGTCTCTCAAAAATAACTACTCTCATGAGTCTTAAAGTGCGACTAAAGTGCTAGAAAAAATGTGATTTCCGACAGTTTTTATATTTTCAATATCAAGTTTTAGATCAAAAGTCATCATTTTTGCTAAAAAATAATATTTCGAAATTAATTTTACAACTTTTAACCTATTCTGAAATTGTAAGAAAAAAACCGTACCGGAAACGTCACGTCAGCGCGGAAGTCGCGGTGTTTTCGATCGAGAACAATGACAGCACCGGTCGAGCCGTATCAGTTCGAGCCCCTGCGCCGAAAAACAGATGACGAGGATATAATTGAGGAGAAGACTATTGGACCACCAGTTCAGGAATGGTAAGCAAGCATTCTGTCACAGTTTAGCTCTCTGTATTGTTGACCAAGTGCTAGTCTAGACTACTCTCAACTTAGTAGACTAGTCTCGATCTAGATCTAACTTTGCTAGCATGCATGTCCACATCAGTGTTTACTTAAACAGATGCCTCCACGTGCTGTACGGTGTCTTCTGTGGATCCATCTCTAGATTTACAGTTTACCGCACAACAATAACCCATTGTTTCCACATAGGAGCGAGCCATACTGAGTGCAGCGCTACGTGTAATAGCCTTCAGCCCGACGCGTAATAGCCATGAGGCATGTACACTGGTGTTGGTGACGTCACGTATTTCTGGCGAGGCGAGCAGCGGTGACGCTAACACAGGAGGGCAAGGGCATGTGTTTCTTTGTGATTTCTTTGAAACGCGTTAGATTTGATGCGTTTGAGAAGGTCAGTAGGAAGTTTGAATCACTGATGCATGTTAAAATAGTAATTTCACAGGATTCTGTGCACTACACCATAAAAGTATTTTAGTCGCACTTTAAAGTCATTACTAGACTTGCGATGGTATTAATCCCGGATAGCGAGACAAAGGAAATTACAACACATCGAGCAGGGCTTTAAAGTATACTCATTAATGATTGAATATCACAAGTTCTGTGAGACAATTTAGGAAACCATCTCACTAATGGTTTGAACCACACATCCCCATTTCCTACCTTCTTGCGGCCATACAATAACAAATGTCTGAAGCGGTCAATCCATTTTTCTCTCTCTCTGTCAGCACTGCTGATTACTGTCCTATCTGACGTTACACGGACAGCAGGCGACTCCCTGGCACTGCCGTTATCTTCACTGCTGCCCTCTGGGACTGTGTCGAGAGCATCAGAGCTCTGGGATATTTTCATTCCATGTACGCTGTATTCATGAGTGGAGGGTTCATGACCTTCCAGAAGTAGATCAGCTAGATCTGTGCCCACAACAGACTGAAATATACAAAAGGAGATGCAACAGCAAATGTCTGGCATTCTTGTTGCACATGGAAAAATCAAATATGGCTTCTTGTAACCTCAGATTTGTGAATACTGGCTAGAACTAACAATGAATACTGAAAGGGATCATAATATTCTCACTGAAATGGAGGTTATCAGTTCTTTACTCTAATTCGTTACATGGATATTAATTTAGCATGAGAAATTGTCTTGTTTCAAATTATTTAAAGGCCAACTCACATCTCCTCATGAATGAGATATATGCTTAAATCTAAACATTTGTTGCTACGGCATAAGACTGTCATGATTATTGAGAGAATCAAAACATTCGTAACTGTCCTGTTACTGAAATGTAACATGGCTGAGATTTCTATCACAATATGTTCTTTCAAAAGAAACACAATGAGATTAACTTTGAGTAATCAGAGTACTTCCTGCCAACTAAAAATATCAACAGAACGTCATGACAGAGACTCATCCTTACCCCATTCTGTTTAATGAGGAGCTCTAAGAACCTCCATATCAACTGAGCTGATTCTCTGTCCATCATATTGATGTCCTCCGCACAAGCCCGGGCCTTTTGTTGACAGAACAGCAACACATCCTTCTTGTGAGTACTGCTGCTTAAGAAAAGGATTGAAAAACAAAGTTAAATATTTTATTACTTTACTGAAGACTGGTCGGTTTTTAAATGGCATGAAATTATCATGCTAAAAAAGTTCCAAGAATAATCTACGACATAAAGCATGAGTGAGCTGGACTGGCTTATGGAATGTGCAGGATTTCTCATTACATCAACAGCACTCAGACAGGTACAAGTAAGATGATGTCACAGCAAAGGGTTGTCTCAGGCAGGGCACAAATAGATGAATGTATACATGTCTTCAATGGTTTAATAAGCAGAGAATGATATTCACTCAAAGAAATATTTCTCTCTAACCTGTCGCATTTCCTGATCACAGACAGTAACCAACATAAATGCACTAAACCCCAGTTTGTTCTGAAATACTATGTGTGAGCTGATCCACCCATGATATTAGGGTCTGAATGCAGAATTAGAGAGTTGTTCTTTGAGGATCTGAGATGAGCTAAGCAGTAAGCTCCAATAAATGACTTGACTGCTCTTTGCTAGGACTTCCAGCATTCAATATCTATAGTATATCTCCATGACCACAGCATCAAATTGTGATCACCTTTTAGTCTTGGCACCTTCTCTCTTTCAATGATGAAATCAGAATATATCCCATATTAATAATAAAAATATGAGGTTTATAAGTCTCATACACAGCTTTGCCCACTCATGCAACTTCACATTATTATTATCCCAACAGGCCAAGTCATATAATAACTCCCTGAGAGCACACAGTGCCACTGCCATTCCAACATCTAAATACTTTCACAGCTCACAGCAAGGGACCCACTTTAAAGATGAATGGACTGAGTAGACTGTGAATGAAATACTTTCCCAGGGCACTCAAAACATAACTATGAAACCAGGATTCAAATTCCTGACTTTTGATCTTGAGCTCAATGCCATAAGCATTCACCACCACACTGCTCCATACTGCAGAAGTAATTCACTATTATCATATTTCACAAAGTAACCTACCGCATCAGAGGACCAGGGAAGAGCTTCAACTCCTCTGCCTCAGGACAGCTGTCCAGCACAGACTGCACATCCTGCAGCTCCACAATGGCTGGCTGTCCGTCAGTGGGGCGATTAGGTAGTACCTTGACCAGCTGACCATTGGGACCAAAGGATGCCCGCACATGGGGGTAGGAATACTTGGGTGGTGTCAGGCGTCCCTGATCATATGCTGACGATAAGAGGAAAGGGAAAAAATGATGATTTCGATGGCAAAACCTTGTAACTTCTAGCATAAGTGTGATTTGAAACAACAACAACAAAAACTGATTCTTTTTACATCCAGTTTGAAAAATGTCTTTATGCACTGCTGGCTATGACAGCCCAACCACATGCCAATTTTATTTCTGCGGCGTCTTAGCTTTCAGTGAAATGTGAGTTTGACGATTCCTTAGGAAGAATCTGATCTGTTGTCATTTCAGCCACATACCACCCCTTGCAAGCCGAGTTGTCTCAAGTGATACCGAAATGTCTATGAGCAAAATGGAGTTGAAATTTTGGTGTCCCATTAATTATAGTTCATAAGACAAACTGTTT
>JAWQUT010000033.1:3223005-3241111 GCA_033807755.1 Ellobium chinense
CCTCCCCTCCCCTCCAAGAAAAAAAAAGTAACCCTTAAACAACAAGAACAAAATCTCATACCTTGAGAGTAATCTTCATATCCAGGGTAACTGTATCCATAGTATGGGTCATAGCCATAGCCATCATAGTAGGCACCATAACCATCGTAAACATAACCCCGGCTGTAATAGTCGCGAGCATACTCCGCACGGCTGGATGGCCTTGAGCCACGGTTATAGTAATCGGGACTGAGACAGCAGCAGGAAAAAAAAAAAACATTAATAAGTGACAGGAAACCTTCAAATATGGTAATCAATGAAGGCTCTTATGTGCCTATTCAGATTACTTCAGTAAAACAGAAATTTTCACAAGTGGTATAAACAACTGATAAAATTTCTGAAAATGAAATAATTCAAGTATGAATCAACAGATTAAAATCATGTCCACTGCTGAAATTCTTGTCTCATTTCTTTTTTTTTTTTTAAAGCTGCTGATGGTATTTTGATGCCTTATAAATGTAACTGTTAAACTTTGTAACTTGGTGAAGAAAATCAACTCGTCCATATTCCCAGCAAGGATCACACTGAAACTCTTCTGCTTTTGGCCCATCATACTTGGTTTTATGTAATGTGCCAAAAAGCAATTTGAATCACCAAAGGTACCTTTGTTCTGATCCTGTCACTGTGAAAAACAAAGATGGGATGGTGGGATGGAAGAAGGCACAAACATATATGGTTCAAAACACTTTTGCACCTTTTGGCAACTAATAACAATTCTGATCACACTGAAGTAATGAGAATATATTAAAATGCAGATAATATATCACAGCAATGTGTGTCTACAAACACTAAATGGGCTACATGAAAGTGAGCTTAAATTGCATCATCAATCCTAAGACCTATTTATAAATAGCAGCACTGCACAATGAAAATGAAGACAAAGTTAAAGAATTGCTTGCAGAAGAAAAAAGACCACTTCAGACAACTTGGACAAGAAGAAAAACTACTGTCATGGTCAAACAATTTTAACTACCCAAAGAATTTGTGCTAGTAGAAGATAAAGTTTACTTTAAAAATGACTAGACAGTGTTGGGCAAAACTGACAGCATATGAACGCAGTTCATGACCTAACATTCAGTTCTCCTGAACTTGCTCTGAGCTTAATAGCTATTTTGAATGAACTTATCTGCAACTGAACCATAGCTATTTTGGTGCTTAATCTGAATTTCACTTTTCATCCTAACTTTGGAATAAATTCATAGCTTCCTTGAAAATCAGGATCGCATGCTAATTTCAAAAACCAAGAGGAACTGATCTGATAACTACTAAATTTTCAAGGAACTGTCTACTATAATAAATCTCATGAAAAGTAGACCTAAACAACTTCAAACTAATAGCAAGTGCTTTGGAATCCACATTTAAATGAAGTCCCCATAAATTTATTAAACAGTGTCATATATAGAGCTAAACCCATTACCATGTGTGTCATTTCTGTCCATAAAATATTACTCGGTCACTCTACTGTATTTAGCTACCATGTTGGTTGCAAAACTGAGACACATGCAGTGGGCAGCAAAGACCAGACAACCTCAACTTGTAAGGCATGACATGAATGTGCAAAAATGTGACATGATACTGTTTTTAGGGGATTTTCAAAATCATTTTATGGGGAAATGTTCTAGCAATTGCTACATCAAGGTATGAGAAAAAAAAAATCTCACTGCATTCTCCATGGGTTTGGTGAATTTCATGCCACAGCTTCCTGGAGACAAGTCATTTCTAAAATAAGTGTGGATGTTGCTTTTAGCATGATGCAGTTTTGACAGCATTAATGTGCGGTGGGGAAGGCTTACGGCTATATTTTAAGGTTCTTTCTTGTGGTCATACTGAATATGTGAATTTAATTAAGTAGTGCTCATCTTGCAAGGACAGAAAAGTGATTCTACCATATACCAGATATCATAAGACATCAAAATGAAACAGTATTTAAGAACTGGTACATTTAAAGGCTGTATGGTGCAAATTTTAGGATTGTGCAGAAACACAATCACATATAGATAAACGAAAGCTGGGAGCCATAGGTAATGCAGATTAAACATTGCCTGCGTAATATCTATAAAGTTAATAAGCATGCATGATACCAATGAGAAAGACTAGGTATGAACAAAACATTGTGAAGGGAGTCAGTAAACAGTACGTAAGGCACACCATGGATTAAGCCTTGTTGGTAAATATGTTAGAACACAGACTGCCACAGAGAGGTGCAGCAAAGAAAGCGTAGCTATAAAACATGGACATATACATACTCATACATGCTACTGGCGGCAACATCTTAAAATCACTTGCTGACATAAAATGTTTCACTTCTAATCTCAGTATTTTAAGTTGTCTGTCCTTGTATGCCAGGCAAAACTTATTTCACAGTCACAATTAAAAAAGGTTCGGATTTTTGCTCTTCAGATCAATGGAGCCATCAAAATTTTATATTGTGGCTAACGAGTAACGTCTGTACTTCCGTAAAATCATGCAGCTAAAATGCAAAGACCTTGAGGCTCAAATTCAGTTTTTCATGAGCATTAATGTAAATTTCTTCCCAATAGTCAACCTCTGTCAATGACAGGTTAAAACTTTCTCAGTCTCTCTTCACTTTGAGTTGTTTGAGAACTATTCTGGTGATTTCACTCAAACTCAAATGTAATAATGAGGCCCCTAAACAGTAAAAAAACTTAAAGGTTTGGTCTTTTCTTCAGGAAAATGGAAAAATGTAGAGGACAGTTATTCAGATCATAATATTCTTCAAATGTTTGACTCACAATCTAAACATGTACTTTATGAAAATGTGCAGTACACAAGCTACTGTCATGAACCACGTATTAAATTTCATGCGCTTAAAGCTCTTTAAGGTGAAATGCCACACACGAAAGTTAAAACCAATACTGACAATTATAAGGCAT
The DNA here is from genome assembly GCA_033807755.1 of Ellobium chinense. Classification (NCBI taxonomy): domain Eukaryota; kingdom Metazoa; phylum Mollusca; class Gastropoda; order Ellobiida; family Ellobiidae; genus Ellobium; species Ellobium chinense. Next base: position 3,225,939 of record JAWQUT010000033.1, read on the forward strand.
GCTTGACTGGAATATTAATGTTAAATCAGAGGTAGTACATGCTACAGCAACTTTTGAGAAAATGATCATGAAGGCAATATTAGGTTAGGAAGCAAACTGTAATAATCTCGTATTACTAAAAAACTGTTAGAAACAGTAGCTGTGTAAAATCAGAGCTATGATGAGACTATATACAATAGAATGATTAAGAACAGCTGTTGAAGAATCAATATTGGCTAAAGATGGAAAAGTCTGAAGACTACTTTAACTATAGGGTATTTTGACTATAATTTTTACCGAGGTGAGGGCGGGACTGCTGGAGAAGGAGCAATCCCAGGAGTGTTCCCCCTTGAGGAAGGAATTCCAGGGGTGTTTCCCCTTGAAGAAGCCATAGCTGGGGTATTGCCCCTTGAGGAGGTCATTGCTGGAGTGTTCCCCCTTGAGTAACTTTGACTGGAGCGGTCAATATCCTGACTGCTCTGTCGTCCGTACTGCTGCTGCTGCTGGAGCTGTTGTTGTTGCTGCTGATGCTGCTGGTAATATTCTGCGTGCCTAAGCAAATGGTGCAGCAGGTGTCAAGAAAAAGGGAACATAAAGCAAGAAAACAATGGGGGGATGTAGGTTAATGGTCAAGTCTTGTGAATGTGCAGGAACTGGTTGAAAATGAGGCTAGCGAAATAAAAACAAATATCGGTACCATCTGCAAAGAAAGTAACACATAGTCCTCGCCCCTTAGTTCCAATCTAACTACTTGTTTCTTTTGCTTAATCAAATCTGAACCCTTTTCCTAAACAGCAGATTTTCTGTATCACGTGAGAGTAAAATATTAAAGTGCCACTTAACCAACCTTCTGCTTAATAGGAGTAGTTTCCCAATTACAATGGAATTGCAATCACGCAAAGTCAACTGTGGTTAGAGGTGACAAATAATATATCACAGACAGTACCGACATAAGACTTAAGGGTGTGAAAAATAATTTAGACTAAGAGGAGTAGTGAAATAAAACACTTCATGGATAAATGTTTCCCACCAGCCTAGTCTGAACGTTATAACTGCCACACTGACAAAAGCCTATTAAATGACAAGTTACCAAGTTTTAGTACTGTAATTAGCTTCAAGTAATGCTAGAGAAGTCAAGCAAAAGAGAAACAAAGGTGATAGACAAGTGTGGCATATTTAAAGAAAAAAATTCATGAGAATGTGAAACCTTTGAAAGAGATACTGGAGGACATGGGCTTGGCTGGAACCCCCATAGTTTGGGAGTTGTAAAGTTATGAAAAGAAGAGGAAGTTAAATTCAGGGAAGATTGTGACTACAAAGAAACAAAATTTAGAAAACTGGCAGCTAAAGATATTTAAGACAAACAATGTGACAGGCAGCTTCTCTACAATTAGGACTGCACATGAAGGCAAAAGGAGGGGACTGGATTTGAAACACATAAAGCTGAAACCATTTTTCACACACTGCTATGGATGGTGGACTGACAACCATCTAAACAGGGAAGGATAGAATCAGGATCTGTCCACACATACAAAAGGAAACTACAAATATGCAGATATAGATCAACTGCGTCAAGGAGATGGTTTTTATGAAATCTAACAATGCAGTACTCTTTTATGCACAAAACTTGCCTTGCTTTGTTGCTCCTGTTTCAACAAAATGCACACAAATGCCATACATTCTAATTATGATGATGTTAGTTACACAGCAAATGATGCTGAATGATGCAGTATTACACAAGTCATTACTGAGCATTCACTTTCACTCCAGCAACTAGAGAAATAGAGAACACTGAATTAAAGGCTGCAGTTTGATGGACTACAGTTACTCTATTATTCATGTTATTCCCATGCTTTTTTTCTCCATGAAACATCTGCAAAAATGCAGAAGTGTATTTTATGTCTATAAGAACCTCATCTCTTTCGATCTCAGTAAATCTGACTGCCATTATTCAGAAAGCCTGAAACCTTTCCATCAAATCCGAATCTTTGCCACAAACACTAAGTTTACGCTTCTCGCTAAATCTCTATAATTTACTCTCATATTCCCACAATGTTTTTATCATTTTTGACCAACTCTGGCATTTCTCACTATTCCAAGTCAGAATTAAACATAGACACACCAAGTTAAATAAACCTTCACGATGCCCACATATGGTTAAAGTGACATGACCAACAAAGCATACAAACCTACAACACACTACAAAATGCCACAAAAAGCCACAGGGTGAGTGAATCTACAAGGATGAGTGAACAATATCTCCACTTACTTGGCACCGTAATATTCCTCGTAATAGCCTCTCGTATACCTGGCCTCCCTGTCTTTGTAATATCGGTAATAACGTTCCCGTTCTTCATTGTAGTAATCAGCGTGTCTTCCATAGCTGTCATATGCATACCCTGAAAAACCACCAAAATATTGAGATACAGATTGAGGCAAGCTATGAAAACACAAGAACCTAAGAGTAATGTGTAAAGTGAAGATGTTTATCACCCAAAATGAGTATTTATTTTTCAAGATTTAGATATAATATTATTTTAAAATATGATAAAAGACGTAACACTGCAATGTCATTAGTACTAATTATGCGAACTTCTGCTTCTCTCTCCTGTGCTTTCATAGCAAGCATTTTTCTGCAAAGAGAACCACTTCTGGAAAGTTTTAAAGCACCTCTACTTAAATATTTTGAGTTTTTGTTTTTGATAAGAAATGCCTGCTTGTCCTTGATGCTTATTTTCTTTCCTTGTGGCAAAATTGGTCTGAATTGTGATTACCTAACAAACAGACTGGCTAGTGCTGTGATGTTTGCTTTGCTAATGCAATACTGAAATTTAACTTCATGAAACAGAAGTTACATAGCAAGTTGAAGATTGCCACACTGTGCGCAAGACATAATAATTATGTGATTCAAATCGTGTTTTCTCCAGACTGTGAGATTGTGCTATTCATCTCTTGAATTTCAAATCCCCCTTAAAAAAATACACTAAATGTGCACTGATCTCCCCCCTCTCCTGCACCCCTAAGTCTGCAATACTTGAGAAAACTAACAATCCTTCTTAAAAAGTACAATTTCCCCCTAAAGTGTAAGCGGGGATGGTGGCAGAGGGGAGAAAGGAATGTTTCCCCAAAACTCGTATAACCTGGAGAAAACACTACTCAAATAAAAAGGATTCAGGAAAATTTGGGAAGGAGTGCTGAGTGGTGGTCACAGGAGTGTCATCATATCATGTGGCATGTGACGCAAAAAAAAAAAAAAATGGTAAAGCCTCAAGTCTTCCAGATTCCCATTGTGAAGAAATCGGTTCCCACACAAATGACAAAATCAAAATGATAGTAACACAAGCACAATTCAGGCCTTACCCACAGATTAGAACCATTTGCTGAGAATGCCACATATCTTAAGAAAAGAAGTCTGTCCTAACAAAATTAAGCAAAATTTTCTATAAGCCACCCATACATTACTTAAACTTTGTGCTAAAGACTCAACTGTCTGTCAAGAATTACTTTCTTTCAAAAAATGCAATCCATCAACAACCAAATTTGCAAGACCTCAACAGATTTCCATCTTGAATTCAGCATCCCCTAAGGAAATAGTTCTCATACTTCCCATAATTCTTGCATGCACTTTTGACCCTGTGAGATAGGTGATATGAAATACAATAGAACCTTGATATAAGTTTGCCTTGGCACATGGGAAAAGTATACTTATTGAGTAATGTAATTTTGAAGTCTACCTGAATAATGAAATGATAGAATAATAATGAATCAGTGCATATGAAGTATATACCTAATATCAAGGTATACTTATTACAGGAGTACAGTAGAACTCGTTTAACATGACAGCACTTTACCTGAAATCTCAGTTAAGCCTCTTCATTCATAGAAAAATTTTACATTTAATCCAATAATGAATTTTAAGGACCTTTGATAACATGATAAGTGATGCACTGGCAAAAGAGAAAAAAGTGATGGGCAGAGATAATAAAACGAGCCCCTGCTATAGCAATTTTCCCTCCCATTTTCCACTGGTGATCTCATGCATGGAAATTAGGCTGGAAGAGTATAAATACTGCATCAATCAAAGTTGATGTCAACCTGCGCTGATTTCCAACAACATGCAACACTATAATCAGGATTTGGGCACATTCACGAAAAATTGGGACTTGTGTTCCATTCCCCGTTCAGGCTAGACTTTCAAATTCCGTTCTGTTCACCCGTTCCACGCCTGAGGAACTTAGTTCCGATCTCTCTTCCGTTCACTTTTCCCCGTCGAAAATAACATGAGTTTCCGAGACAGCTAATTTCACTAAGGGAAATAAGGATTTTGATGTTTAATGAATGTTACTTGTTGTTTTCCATGGAGAGGTTCACAAGATTTTGCCACATATGTATCTGTTACTTGGTGATGAAGAACATGATACCATTCATCCCTTCCTTAACAGACACCCCCCCCCCCNCCCCCCTAAAAAAATCCAGATTCACTAGCACAGGTGCAGAAGTTGATATTAACTGCCACCTGCCAATAATAACTATGAGTAAGTGCAGCGTGCGTCATAAAAACAGAAAATTTGGAGCCCCTCCTCCTTTCAGAATTCACTGCAAATATAGACAGAATCTGGAAAAATTACATGTGCACATACAATCTTATGACTTCTTATAAATTTGAGAATTTCTTTCTGATTACACTGATCCCGCCCCTCAAAAAAAATCGAGATCATGATATATTCAAGATCATAACGCAGGCATAAGTCACAATTTTGGACAAGAGTTGCTATTAAAGTAAATCCTGATAGTTATTATTCTTAAAGTTGATGTAGTTTGTTGCGTGGTTCTGGTTGGTGCTAGACAGGTATTTTTTTCAAGGATCCTTGACAAGCAACACTGCAATTACAATTGCAGCAATGGTTTTATTAGTAAAGAACAGCTTTGCAGACTCCATAAAAAGGAAGTCAGGACAAGGTGATGACGTCATGTGTATGAAAACCAATGGGCTGTCTACCTAACCCAGTGCCATCCTCTGCTCTCTTCGTGCGTTTCATATCCCACCCCTGGTTATCTAGTCCTCCGCCCTTTTCACCTGCCCATCTATGTTACCCAATGAATATCGCTTTTGATAATTATTTATGGCTATCAAGTTGGTGTTCAGCTGTCAGTCACCACTCACGATACAGACCTCTCAATGGGCATAAGAGTTGTTTTGTTAGAGACAGACTTGAGGCGGTCAAGCCTTGTGATGTAGTCCTGGATACCAGTGTCATAATGTCTTTATCAGTAAGGAGATACACTTCACTTGCGGTAAAAGCGATAAGCCAGTCCTTGTTGTGTAAATGCGGACGACAACAGCAGCTCTGTCTCGATGGTCTTATTTACTTGACGCCATAAAAGGGCAGAAGTGACAAACTGATCTTGTCGATTCGAAGAATGGTATGGGTCGAGCAAAGCTGGTGATCACAGTGCGGCAAGTGCAGCAATTGCCAATAAAATGAAAAAAAAAACAACTCTGGTTGCTGATATGTGAACGGACTTTGAACGGACTTGAAAATGAACCAAGTTCCGATCTGTTTGCGAAAAATCACCAACTCCGTTCACGACCGCACGGAGTTCCACCCAACCCTGACTATAATCAGTCAAGGCCGTTAAACTGTCACCTAGAAATAATTCCATGTAACATTTCTTTGGTTTCATCTTATATTGTACTGTAAATGGATAACACAAAACTCATTTAACACAATTCAATCTAGCCAGTTCCTTCAATTTCATGTTAGCAGAGTTCTACTGTGCTTAATATCAAGGTTCCACTGTAACACCAAACACATGCACAACTGACCCCTGGGTCTATCCCTGTAATAATAGTCCCTGTCACGATCACGGTCATACTCTGCCCTTGACCTTGGCCTGTCAACCTCCTGGGCTGACCTCGAGGAAGGGCGACTTCCTCTTGATTCATCTAGAAAGAGCCAAACCATAAAAATTCATCTACTAAAATAAAGAGATCCCGGCACCAACATAAGCTAACCAAAGTAAAAAGACCAAAAACAGGCAAAAAGTAATGTTGTAAAAACATTGAGTACAACTGAAATAGCCTCATGTTATTTGATCAAGCCAAAGATAGTTCTTTTTTTAAAGTTTAAAATACATTCTACATACACAACAATACAAGAAAAGAAAAGGAGAACAATTTTACACTTTCTTAAATTGCGGACAATCTTTTCAGTGGAATAGAAAAATGCAAATAGTGAAGCATTTTAGTCATCTGAAAATGCAACCATGTGAATATCAAGAGGAAAGTTGGGGAAGAGAGGGTAAACATTTACTAAAGCTGCAAACCTTCCAAAGCAATTGGAGCAAATCCTGAAAGAGAGATGTGTTGCTTTAAACAAAGGGGGCTAATCATTACACATCATAAGCGATCATAAATGATAAATGACAATGAATCGTAAGGTGTCAGGTACAAAACTATGAGACTTAAAAATAAATAGAAGGTATCTTCAGATGATAGTGTCTCCAGGTTAGAGGCAGACACTAGTTGAGAGCCAATACAGAATTTCCAGCAAATACAAAACTGTTGCCTAACAGCCAGTTTTGCAGCATGAAATTTTGAAAACTCGTATAGGAAAAGCCCAAAAATAAATTAAAAGGAATGAATGTGGCAGGGTATTTGTGACATATGGGAAATGGTATTTACATTTAATAAAAAAACTATGACTCAGATGAAAATAGTAGTACAATTTATAGAGCCTGATGAGTGCTTCTGATGAATTTTATAAAAATTGTACGAAATGATGATATGCTAAAACTGTCACTTAGGCAACGAAATATCATGTGAAGAAAAAACAATGACAATATTTAGATCATCTAATGCAAATGATCAAGGCAAAAGCAAAGCAAGCCTGATTATTCCCACCTTGTCTAGAGCGTGGTCTGTCATATCTTTCATCATAGGAGCTGTCCCCATAATCTCTGTAGGACCCACGTGGACGTCGGTAGGACTCCTCTCTTGAGTACCCCTCTGTTCTACTCAATGGTCTCTCATAGTGATACTGACCAGCTCCTCGGTCACCACGGCTATGGGGGCGCTCATATCTACTGGGAGGTCGATCTGGGTCTCGCGAATCCCGTGGGTCACCTCGCTGACCACGGCTACTTCTAATCCTGGAGGGAAGAAATGTTAGAAGTGATCTTAAGCTTACTCTTTCTTAAAGAGATAGACAAAACTATACCACTACAAAACAGTTAAGAAACAGTATGGCCATTACCAAGTCTAAGCAAGAAGATTTGTCTAAACTGCTGCAGTTTCATCTCCAATCGAATCATCCTTCTAAAATGACAAGAAATCATCTGCATCTATCTTTTTTCCCACCACACCATTTTGTGGTCTTGCTGCAACATTCCCGTAACTGACATTATTCAAAACTGACTTTTGAATGTTTCAAAACATCAATTCCCTTTCTCCATCATGTGATTAAAAATAGTACTTATGGATCATTTCAGTTAAAATTCAAAACAATTTCAAAATTTGTTTGATATAAAATGATGATATTGTTTGTTGTATTTTTTTCTTGAAAATTTCATAAATCAACAAATACCATTAACATTGGTGTTGCAGCAAGGAATAAACCTATATCAACAATAAAAATGAACAAATTAAGGGAATAGGACAAACAGTGAGCAAAAATCTCATTTCTGGTTAAAATGCTTGACCAAATATTAAATAAATGGATGACATTTCTATTATTAAGCACTCACTTTGGTCCATCAACCTCTGCATCAAGTTCATCTAAGGAGTCAAATGATCGATTTTTGTCCTCTTTGTTTCTTTCCTCTCTGCCTCTGTCTCTTTCTTCCCGCCTGTCGGCATCTCTGCTCTGTAAACAGTCACAACACAAGTTACTAATTTCTGTACAATGATGTAACACAGTATTTTAAGACAGCATTTAGGAGTCGTATGAAAAACTTCTTGTTGTTTAATACTGTTGCATATCTGACAAGCCCAAATGCTAAAAAAATAAGTTTTGTTAAAATGTCATTATCAATCACTGATTCAAAGATATTGCAGAACAACATATTACTGATCCAGTGCGAAACAAACTGGGTTCATAACATATAGATTTAGAAACAAAATCAGGATAGATCAGATATTCATCATATCAGAACACTGACTAACATGTGACAAGGGAAAAGAACAGTTTGATTTTATAGAGGTAAGCAACACACCATACTTTAAAACTCAAAGGTAGGCCACCCAAGATCTCTTATTTTTATTCCCAAGACTGAGCACTAAGAGGAAGGATTTACTGCCCTTAAACCAACACCACACATTACGCTCAAGAGAATGTTGGAGTAATAAAGAACACCACGGCATCCATACATCTGGCCCTGGCTGTGAAAGAGTGAAAAATTGACAGCATGGGATCATATCATTATCAACAACAACAACTACCAAAAGGTAAAGATTATTCAGCCCAACTTAAGCCTCAGTTTAAGCTTCTAATATTTTCAATGCAACTGGTTATTTCCTGTTCCATCAGATAACCAAAGGACTGTTACTTACACACTGGTTTGTGAATATGCTCTTTGTGTGCTGGGCTCCTCTTTATGAATGGCAAGAAGCAGTGTATAAATGGAGTGCGTGTAAACAACCCAACATGTGTGCAACAAGCCTTTGGGCATGAGAGGAACTGAAAATACCTATTCATGCAAATGTGTGAGCATCTTATTCTTAATTAACAAGAAGTTACTTACTGATCCTTTCTGTCTGGACCTGTCTGCAGTGCTGTCACTCTTGCGGACATCACTTGATCCTGACTTCCCAAGCACATCTGTCATGGATGTCGCAGCAGTGGAAGTTGAATGCTGGTTCAAACCTGGAATGATGAGGGGCATGGCTGGTGCCAGCAAAATGTTGGAAGTGGGTGCCTCACTATTGTCCCAGAGAGTGGTGGCTGGGGACATGGCTGTTTGCCTTGGCCGGCTGACGGGATGGAATGCTGAATGGTGACGACGCTGGGTTGACAGAGCCACCTCTTCTGAATTTCGTGAATTGCTTCTCACTGGTGGGTCTCCTCCTTGCTTTATTTTAGTCGGACTTGAATCAGTCGACTTGATGCTTTGGTCTGAATCTCGCCGACTGATGCGGTTGCCATCCTCTGTTGAAGATCTTGAAGGTAATTCTGGTTTTGATGGCAGTGCTGTCATGCCTTTAGCTCGCGAAGTCTCTGAACTCTGACGAGGGTTTCCTAATTTATCATCTCCTGGTCTAGTGCCTCCAGGCAATAATGGTGGTGGGTTGCTTGAAGAGGCCGGGTTGGTGGGTTGTGGAATACTCGCATGACGAGGACTCTTGCCCCCATCCCTTCTAAACGGGTTGGCTGCCCCTTCACCTGAAGGCTGTGATGGTGGAGGAGCACCACTCAAACCAGAAGGAGCCAAACCCTTTGGGGAAGGTTGGGTGGAAGGGGGCATGGCATCTTCTTGTGTTCTGTCTGTGACAGCTGCAACAAATGGGCTGCCAGAGCGCCTCCCACTGTCACGATGAGCTTGGGAGGACTCATGAAAGGATGTGGCAGAGGATGATTCCCTTGGCGATGAATGCTTAGAGGGGTCTATATTCTGAAAGTTTGTGTGGACACTTCCCTCGGACATGGATGCAAAAGGCTGAGACTGACTGCCCTGAGGTAATGCACCCTGTCCATCTGTGTTCCCATCACCACTGGATAGGTTCACACCCCCATCAGGTTTGTCTGAGAAAAAGCTGGCACTGTTATCAAGGGAGCTGTTGCGGCTGTGCGTCATCTGTCCCATTTGGGGTGGGACGATTTCCCAATCTGCCAGTCCTGAGGACCCACCTGATCCACCTGAGCCACCAGACTCTGCAGAACCTGGATGATCACCATCTGGGGAGGATGGTCTTATATTTGTGTCCAAAGGTAAAGTAGGGGGTGGGGCAGCCATGTGATCATAAACCGAGTTACCAAATCCTGAATAATCTCCCCCAGCTCTCTGCCCTTGCTCTCCTCCCATACCTGAACTGGGCAGTACACTGGCACCTGTTGATGGCTGTCCTGGTACTTGACCATCTCCTGCTGACATCATACTTACATTTGGTTCCTGACCTGCTGTTTGTGATAAACTAACTTCTTCCATCCTCTGAACAAGATCCTGAACATTATGGAGAGGTTCCATCCCGTCTTCATCATCAGCATTTGAAAGGTTCAAAGTAGAAAGACTAGCATTACTGATCTCTGAATTTGTTCTGTGAAATGATGGATCAACAGCCAAAAACTTATTAAAAGCAGATACATTCTCTGCACCCTGATCATCTGAACGAAGACCACCTTGGTTGTGCCTCTGAGAGGGTATATGTACATCACCATCGTCATCTCGACCAAAGAATCCCGACACAGTTCCGTCGTCGTCATGATTATACACTTCTAAACTTGGTGCCATTACTACAGGTTCACTGTCATGACTAGTCAAATTGTGAGCTGAGGGCTGGGCGGAGCTGTTCTCCACATTTGCATTCTGAAGGTCACCATGAGACTGTTGTTCTGAACTGTTTTCGGCTCCTACATTTTCTGTATTCGGCTGTTGATGAGGTTGCTGGACACTGCTCCCCCACTGTCCTGCTTCACTTGTACCTGCCCATATATTTCCATCGTGCGGCTGATCGTAGAAAGCTTGAGCCATGTTGTACTGTTCATGACCTTGGAACTGCTGAGGAGCTGGTGCCTGCTCTTCAGTTTGTTGCTGCGGTTGCTGTTGTGGTTGTTGTTGATGCTGATGATCATAAAACTGACCACCATAGTACTGCTGCTGCTGATAGGACTGATTACCATACTGACTCGGATCAAACATGCCCCCAAACTGCTGTGGCTGTTGCTGCTGTTGCAACTCTTCTTGTTGCTGCTGTTGCTGTTGAGTCTGGTCAAACTGTTCACTACCACCAGGCTGAGCATAGCCCTGCTGATGCTCAGCATACTGGCCTGCACCATCCCAGCTCGGGTTCCAGGCAGTGCTGTACTGACTGTCACCCCCATAATACTGATAACCACCAGAAGTCCCGATGGGGGCTTGCTGGTGTTGTGAGATCACTGGGTTTTGCTGTTGAGCTTGCTGATCTAGATGCTGCTGCTGAGCACCAGCAGCAGTGTCCTTGCTCTCGCTATTCCAGTCCCAGCTGCCCCAGCTATTCCAAGAAGAGTGAGCTGCTTGCATGGATGTTGCATTCTGTTCAGGCTGCACTGGGGGCTGAGTCTGTTGCTGATTCTGTGGGGATTTCCCTGCTTGCTGAGCAGCCCCAAATGCTGCGGGTGTCTGAAACTGGGTCGGATCAAACATCTTGACCTGACCTGCTTGTGAGGGAAGACCCTGCTGGAACTGATTAGTATTCCAAGAGTTGTTCATCCTGGAATGGAACATAAGAATAAGAAACAAGTCTTCATTAAAAGCATTGTTCATAACATAGTCAAAAGTGCTTCATAATTCCCTGCTCTTCTCAACTAAGTCTTGGAACATGCATCATAGAAATCTATAAACTTACAAGGCACACAGTGGATATAAATGAAAAAGACAGGCATGATGGGACACATGCATGGAAACGATGCAGATGACTAGCTAGGCCAAAAAATTTAAAAAATTGATGTTCATAACAGTCTCTAGTAAAGGGGAGTGACAAGACTTGACTTTCAATTCTGTTGGTTTGATTACTTTGAATTCCACTTGTGACTGTGTAATATATTCTCCATGGGAACAGAATCTTCAGATAAAAGAATCGTCCTTCTGCCCTCCCTAATACCTCAATGGGATCCTGCTCTCAGGACTAGACACATGCAGATCTAGCCCAGTGGCTAAGTGAATCTTACTTATCTTAGTATCCTCCAGGCATCAGTTCTCGTACAGCATGTGATGTCATGAAGATGTGTTTATCTGGATATTGTGCCTGCACATGCGAACGGTGTTGCTGTTTTTGTGTGGTTTATGGTAGTATATGTTTTTCACTTCTATGAAAACTTGTTATTTCATGGAATTATGGACTTTATAGGTAAGATTGACTTTACCAATTTTCAACCCTTCAAAATGGCCGTTTTCACTTTACTATTGTTTTGCTTATTTTTTTTACTTGACTTTTCTTCCAATAATCCTGGTGAATTTTACCCAGGAGCGAGAGAAAGTTCCTGGAAGCTACCGATGAGGTCAATAGGACAATAGCGACTTGGTTGCGGTTTTATTCCAGCAGAGAACAGTGGCACTCCTTGCTGTGGTTTTCTTATCCTTTGCAAATAAAGTTTACACTTTGACGAGTGTAGTTTGCAGCTGATATATGAACAGTAAAAATTTGCTCTCTGACAGCCTTTTTGGATCTTTCTTAGTTAAGCCTATTTCACGATCATTCTGTAGTTCACTGCTCATATTTCGGTCACGCTGCGATATTTTTTTGGGGAGGAATTCCATATATATATGTGCCAGAAAGATTTCCGCATGCAACACACCGAACCAACAACATACCCCAACCCTAACCCAGGCCCCAGGGTCAGGGTTAGGATTAGGGTTAGGGTATGTTATGTTGTTGGTTTGGTGTGTTGTTTGTATGTGGAAATCTTTCTGGCACACATTGGAATTCCTCCCTTTTTTGGAATGGAGTAAGAATGAGTAACAAACATGTTTGTTTACAGCATTCTCATTGTTTGACTATCTCAGTATCTTGACCTCGCCAGAGGGCGCAAAACTTGATCTGAAGAGAATCTGCATAATAATCAAGTGATCGGCTATTTTTGGTATATTTAGCACTTTGATGGTCCATACTGCCTATCCTATGACGACAACACAGTCTACTTGATAGTTGATGGAACAGCCCAGAAAGTGACCCCTCTGCGGTCAAATGACACAGGCAAACAAAAACATTGGCTGATATCTTCCTGTGTTCTTTGACTTTGTTTCGATTCATAGCCAAATGAATGATCTTTCATGATGCATTGAAGGTTTGGCATAATTCCACGCGAATCGTGGTAATTTTAACTGCGAATCCTTACCATCATGACATCCAATGCATCCTGGATAATGCTATAAGTTAGTGTAATAGGTAAGTTGGTAAGTGTAAGCTTGGACTAGACTAGCTGCTAAAGATCTCTTGACTAGTTAAGATCTAGTCTAACTTCTAAGTCAAAGAATTAATGTAACTGGGATATTATTGAGCAGCTTCATAGAGCTATGTGAAATTACGATTAACAGTAATCTACTCAAACCGCTTGCATTCGCCCAATTGAATCCTGAACAGCTGAGATTGAGAATGAGATTGAAACGCCAGACGGTGAAAATTGTGAACCCTGACAGTGACGACATCGTCGTGATGAATGACGATTTTCTCTTTTTCAATGAATATAGACTACTTACTTGGATGAAATATCCGCTCAAATGAGCTTCTGCCCATCTAACTGTCGCAAAGACCTGCGGAAGATGTCACCACTACCAACTTAGTCAACAAGTAGGATGTGAACGATAAACACAGGAAAACAGCACTCGGAATCCATGCTCATCTTTGATTACGTGTGACACTTTGTAGAGACGTGCGAAACTATGGCTTTGTCATGAAGAATAACTTGAACATTACAAAATGATTACGCTAACACACAAGTAACATACAAGGCTTACGATATATCAGTTTTATGATGCACTTTTAATATTTCCCCTCCCATTTCAGAATGCTGCGTTTATACGAAAACAAGCCTTGTCATGACGTTAATCTGGTGACCGACAAGATCCGAAATTCAGGCATGGCCATTTACTGTTTATTGTCTTTTATTTGTTTTATTTTCATATATATTTCAATACGTTTTGATTTAATCTACTATGAATTAATACGATCATCTCTAAACATCTAAATTTAGTAAGTAAGATTTTTACTAAATTTTACACAAACTAAAATGCTACTCTAAAAAGGTTCTCCACCATAATGTTTAGGTACTTACGAGAATTTGTGTCTTGCAGAGGGCGCTGCAGGATTCTGTTATTCGAGACTTCCTGTTTAATGGTGGGCGATTTTATAGGCTAACTCAAACAGATTGTAAGTTTGGTATTCGAGTAACTCTTTGGTCTGGCTTAACGTAGATAGTAATCAGAAAAGCGATAATTGAATGAAACCAGAAATCAAGGAACTGATTATGCAGGTCGTCCCTTATGAAAGATATCGACATCTAGACCAAGCTCTTAGTTCGACGAGCTGAAAAGCTTTGCGAGATATATTTTTGGTCACTGACAGTGACGACTTCACAATCGATTTACAGAAAAAGAAGGTAAACTAGCAGTTCTTAAGAGTGACACTAATGTCTGGATCTAGAATGTTGCTGGAATGTTGAAAAGCTGAAAAATCACTGTGAAAAAGTTTGATTCCCGTGAGGCGTGAATAACTGCAGAGTGGATTGCTTGGACTTGACTTGGAACTTGGACAGGCACATAACTATAACTATAAGATCAGATGTAATTTTCAGTTTTCTTATAACTTATAGGCTTTCTCTAACAACAGCACCGATTTAGTCGAAATATCGATCTAGTCTAGTCCATGATGACTAAATGGGCAATGTCGAAGGACAGCACCGCAACGATAAACAGTTCTGAGTTCATGTCATTTAGTCTAGTCATAGACAAATCATGGACATATATTTTCGACTCAACTAGACTAGATCTAAATCGGTGCAGTTGTTAGAGAAAGCCACTAAATGAACTGTATCATTATCGTTGCAGTGCTGTCCTTCGACATAGCTATATATCAGGTCCAGGAAAACCTCCCATTCGGGCAGTTACTGCACCATTGGGAAGTTACTGCTCGATTGAGCAGTTCTGAGGCGCAGCTCAGTTGCTCAAACGAGCAAAAAAGACTCTTTTTTAGGTTAGAATATCATGAAAGAGCCATAAACATTTCAGACACCTGGGGATATATGTTAAACTTCTTTCTGTAAGAAATTAATCAGCTTAACTTGCTCATCATGAGACATTAAAAACAAATACAAGTGAAAAATCAAACTGGAGCGAAACCCCCCCGCCCCCCAAAGATAAAAAGAAATCTGATGAGAAGGAAGTAAACAAAAGCATAAGTTTCATAACAAGTGTTATATTTCCAAGCAAACATAAACAGCTAACGTAAGATGTGGTGAAATAAGAAAAATGAAACTAGACTAGTTTACAGAGATTGTCAGAATCAA